>JAWNNQ010000934.1:0-75831 GCA_035044765.1 Leucophenga montana | reverse complement strand
GTTGCTTTTGTTGTATTTTATTTTATATTTTATTTCAATTTCTTTTTTTCGGTGTTGTTTTATTTGCATTCAGTTGCGTTGTGCGCGCGCATTAAAGACACAAAAACGAGTTGAAACGAAACAACTAAAGTGTTTAAATACTTTAAAAAACAACAATTTAGCACACGGCTTCCTTCTTAATTAAAAAAAAAAAGATTGTTGCTTCTTTTGGTTTAATTATATTTGCTGCTATCGTTGTTTGACATTAAATTCTTTGTTATTTTTTTTAAACACTTTTCAGCTTAGTTCTCGTGCGAGAGAAAACAAAAAAAATACACACGTACACCCGCCACTCGGTTGTTTAACGCGACGCAGATCAGCAGCAATTGTTATTTGATTTTATTATTTTCTCTTTTCGCTTTATTTTATTTTATTCAGTGCAAAGCAGAGAAAGATAGATGAGAGAGACAACCGGCTAAAAATGGGAATTATCCCAAACGGTTTTACTATTTACACTAATCCAAAACGGTTTCAGCGTCAGTGCTCTGCAGTTTTTTAAATTTAGGGTCGTTCTCACGACTTACCGATAAATAAGAAAATACGAAACGGCAAGATATGCTATAGGCGGAATAATATTGAGTAGCGCATGTCACGACATCGCAATTATAATAAATCAATTTTGATTAGCCCTGCTGAATATTTGAAAAGGTGGGCAGCCCAATTGCAACAACGTAAACACAATAAAACTGTAAAATAGCAGAAAAAAAAATGGATGAGAGTGAGCGCCGCCGCTGTAGAAAAATACGAGCTAACCTATTAATATAATGTGCACGTTTGCATTTAAAATTTTAATACAAAAATTCAAATTTTGGTTTGTTTTCATTTTGCTTTGGTTTTTTATCGATCGAGTTGGCAGGTCACTTTGCAAAAAATTGTGATAAAGTTATCGGCTCGCCGAACCTGACGTTACGGTTATAGGCTTAATAAGAGTCGTGACATTGAAAACAAGAATAACGCCTGAAAAATATGAGCGGTAAAGTTATAGGCAAGTCATGAAAACGGCCCTCAATATGTTACGAATGATAATCGAACATTTTTTCAATAAGATTTCGTAAATTTTTATCAGTTCATTGAATTTGAAAAGCCTTCAAAGCCCTATGTGAACTTGGTATCCCAGCAAAGATCGTTCGTCTTTGCATGTTTACCATGCATCGCACACCCAAACCGTCGTCAGAGTAGGAAAGAACCTCTCCGAACCCTTTGATACCAAGAGAAGTTTTAGGCAGGGTAATGCTTTATATCGTGCGACTTTTTCAATCTCTTGATGGAGTACATCATCACCATACGTAGAACGGTCGGGCACGAACTTCCATAAGGAAGTGATGTTACTCGCATATGGTGATGATATAGACATCATTGGCACCAACGAACGGCGAGTAAGCAGGGCGTTCTCGGAGATTGAGAAACAGTCACGTCTCATGAGCCTAGTGGTGAATGAGGACATGACGCAGTACTTGGTGTCCACTCGCAGACCATCAGTCCATCTTGGACGGTATGTGAGTATGGAGAATTTCAACTTCAATGTTGTAGAAAACTAAGTCTATCTGGGAATAGAAATTACCAGCGACAACAACGTTAGCCGAGAGATCAGACGAAGAATCACGCTTGCTAATCGGTGCTACTTTGGGCTCAGCAAGCAAATTAGAAGTAGAGCCCTCTCTCGAACTACGAAGATAAAAATCTATAAGACCCTGATAATCCCGGTCCTGCTGTATGGCGCAGAAGCATGGACCCTGACATCAACGGATACAGCGTCTTTAGGAGTCTTCGAGAAAAAGATTCTTCGTAGGATTTTTGGTCCCCTTAGAGTTGGCGCGGAGTTTAGGAACCGTATGAACCACGAGCTGTATGAGCTGTGTGATGAGGTTGACTTAGTCCAGCGCATTAAATTCCAGCGGCTGCACTGGGCTGGTCACCTCATACGGATAAACTCCGAAGGTCCAGCATTGAAGGCTTACGACGGAAACCTGAACTTGATTGGTGGACGGCGTCAGAGAGGACGTCCGAGCTTAAGATGGCAAGATCAGGTCTATGATGACCTAAAGAAGCTCCGGATTGCCAGCGTCTGGCGCCGGCCCGTACTAAACTACACCTAATGGTGTGCTTTCCTACGTGCGGTCTTGACCGATAGACGGTTGTAGAGCCACCTAAGTAAGTATTGATATCAGATGGTTTTTTTTTGTTTAAACAAAAAAAAAAAACATTACAAATTAATTTGGACAACTATCGAACAGCAATAATTTGAAGATCAAGGTGCTAGAGTTGTATGTAAAATCTATAAGATAAATGGAAAAATTCCATAATGTTGAATTGTTCGGTGCTCAAATTTACGGATCACGTGAAGATTTGGACATTATTTGAAAGATGCCTCACTAAAAGTTTTGATTTTGCCATATCTCTACATACTCGTACGTAACTCAAAACTGAACCACATCAACCTAACATTTTTAAAGTAAAATAGCTCGAAAATTCAACCCATTGAAACTATAATAGATACAAAATTAAATTATGCTGAATTCATACTGAAAATATATACAAAGTAGTCTCGACTCTAGCTCTAGTTCTTTGTTTACTATAAATTTTTAAAATTTCATTAAGAAAAAGAAAACAAAGCAAAATGTTCTTTAGACACTTCGTGTCGAGAATACATCGTCATGGTTTTCCCACAGTTTGAAATTTACGCATGGGGTGGGTTTTTTCGCTGATGTTTCTTTTTTCATTGTTTTTCGAATATGGTTACACTGCTCAATCTGGTGCAGTGGCGTATATAGTGGGAAAAGCAAATCAAGTGGCTTATATGATTGGAGACCACATAAATTACAATATATATAGTGCTGATCAGCTCGACAGCGAGTCATTATCACCATGCCCTTCTTTTTGTCTGTGGGTATGTATGCTTCTTATTCACTCAATTTGTAGTATATTGGTTTGAATGTAGTTATGAAGAGTTTGGTAAACAGAAGCAACTTACTAGTGGAAATGACCGTGATACGACCACTAGAAAGTGTTGCTTCCACACATAAAAGACACTTTCCAATTAATTTTATTGTTTTGGAAATGTTTTAATAAAATCAATTAAACGAAAATTGTTTTTAAATTATATTCACTATATAAAAATGAGTGAATCCAAATAAGTTTGACATTATTAGCATTAGCAGTAGCTGATAATGTATATATTTATTTTAGAAATATATTAATAAAGATTTGAAGCTTTGATAGCTGTCTGTCTAACTCCTGTACTAACATCTGAGAGGTCTACTGTTAAATCCTCATTCATTCGTAGTTTTGTTTAAGTAGTTAACAATTATTTCTAATAATTTCATACCCAACAATATTATTACCAACCCTCCATCTCGTCCATAACCGCCAATAAGGCGTAATTCGCTCCAATTCTAATTATTTCATACCCAACAGAGTTATCATCAACCGTTTATAAATTGAAAACTTTTAAATCGAAGCATTCTTTCCAAAAATATTAAAACTGAAGTAAATTCGAGAATTGCTGAGTAAAGGGTGAAGAGTTTTTTTTTTGCTTCGATTCCACCGATATATACAAATATATATCGATATATCGAGTTTTATGACCCCCAAGCTACCTACGCCACTGGTCTGGTGTGGTGGCCACCACATCACTGTATTTATACAATTAAAATGTGTTCGGAAATGTGGTGAATATCTTTGCGGGAAATCATCTGTGTGTGTTGTTGCCGTTCGTTTGATGATGTTGAATGATGTCGGCCAAGCCCCCAATACTTATAATTGAGCCCTTCTATGGCGGCAGCCATCAGCAGCTGATCGACACGCTTATCGAATGTAAACACATCACGTCGTTGCCTGCCGCATGTTTGTTATTTCGCATTAATCCATATTCCGGCAATCTTTTTGTTTTCCACAGGTCTAAATGCAGCCGACTATGAAGTCTTCAGTCTTCCAGCAAAGAAATGGCACTGGCGGGCGCGTACGTCGGCGCTCTACTTTTCACAGCTGATACCGCCGGTGCACGAATACAAGGTGCTGCTCACCAGTTCGGTGCTCAATCTGGCCGAGCTGCTTGGCGTACGTCCCGATTTGGCAGTATGCCGTAAGATAGTCTACTTCCATGAGAATCAACTTGTGTATCCGGTGCGTGAAGTGAAGGAACGCGATTGCCAATACGGGCTTAATCAAATTCTCACATGGTAACTAGTTTCATTTTGTTTTAGTACTTACATATATACCTAATATAAAAACATTCTCCGTCACCCGCACAGCCTTGCCGCTGACATAGTGCTCTTCAACTCGAACTTCAATCGCACATCGTTCCTTGATAGTGTGCAGCCCTTCCTGAACATACAGCCGGACATGAAGCTGAAGCATATACGGGAACGTATCGAAACGAAATGTGAAGTGCTATACTTTCCCATAAAGTTTCATGCCTTTCCCAACAAACGCCATATTATGGACGCGGACATATCCGCGGGCTTATACACGGAAAAAGATTGTCTGCATCTAATTTGGCCGCATCGCTGGGAACACGATAAAAATCCTAAGCTGTTGGTTGAAGTGCTGCTGGAGTTGAATAAGCGACAGGTCGATTTTAAAGTTACAATCTGCGGTGAGAACTTCCAAACAGCACCGGAATCATTCGATGGCATACAAGAGAAGCTCGGTACAAAGTTGGTCAACTTTGGCTATCTGACGCGTGAGAAATACGTTAAGACGCTGCTCACCGGTGACGTAGTAATCTCGACCGCCGGACATGAGTTCTACGGCGTAGCAATGTAAGTATTACACATACATTCTCAAAATATTACCACAAATTATCCTTTTTTTTTTTTTTTTTTGTTCATTTTGTAAGGTTGGAAGCCACATACTGCGGCTGCATGCCAATTGCACCAAATAAGCTTGTCTATCCAGAGATCTATCCCAAAGATAATCTGTACAATACATCGAATCAGCTTATAAAAATGCTCTACAATTGGTGTCGCAATCCGGACGTATTTCGCAAGCATCGCGACAAATTCTTCGATTATTTCACATTTGATCGTTACTCGGCGCAGCATTTGGTGCCCAAATTTCTCGAAAAGCTGAGAATCTAAGACCAGGTACATGTACAAAGAAAGGACAACAACAACAACGGTTTAAAGAGTTCAGTGCAATAACGTTGACATTTTTAATGAGAGGAGCAAGTACAGAGCCGTACATACACATGTGTGTCGTTCAAGACGAACACAAAACTGACCAATTTATTGTAGATATTTTTACATCATTTATTTTTAAGAAGTTTTTTTTTAAACAAATTAGAACCTGTTCCAAACATACGGTCCATGGCAATTCGAATGGAGTGCTATAGTCAAAATACCCTTGTATAGATATGATTCTGCACACTTTTTCCGTGTATTGTGATGTATTTTATAATGGGAACAGTGAGCGTGAAGCGTGTTTTTCTAATAATATTCCAGTTGCAAACTATTTTGTTAGCGAAAAAGCCTTAAAGAAATGTCGCCTTGACTTCCTTTTTCATTTTGAGCGATGCACTTCTGCATGTAGTGCGACGTTCGGAATGAAATCTTTTTGTTATTTGAGAGCTTAGTTATTTTTTCCACCAGTGTATTCCCCAGTAATATGTATGGTATACAGTCATAAAGTGGATCGAGTTTTCTACTTATTTTATTATCTGCATCTTTAACTATCATTAACTCCACTCCATCAATAGAACATTTTTCTTTTTTTGCCAGTCTTTCCCTACTTTACTGAACCACTATAATCTTTAATTAATCTACATTTATTTCTATTTTATGAGTACTTACAACGTAAAAGAAAACTGCTCTTCACAAATCAGCGCTCTACCAATAGCTTTTTCGACTGTGCCGTTTCGCCGCCTATTTTTCCAGTGAATCTTATTTCACACGGTGCTTTTTACTTATGTACCAAATCTCATGCTTCTCATGCATCAAATTGTTGCTGAGATATGACGAATTTGGTAACGCCCAAAGCTTTTCCAATTGATATATAGCCAGAATCCTTTTCGTGATTGATAGTAACACACTCTATTAATTTTATAACGATCGGATCCATAGATATAGACGCCTATAAGCGACAAATAGAAAAATATTAATTTTTGTGTAATATATACATAGATATTACAGATTTTCGGAGCAGCTGGATTAGGTCGGCACAACCTTAGCTCGAACTAAACATTATTTTCCTAATATCTTCCAAATTATTTGAGTTAGCACGAAGTCTAAAAGTGGTTTTTGCTCATTTTAGTTCAAAAGCAAATATCTTTGAAATATTTTTAAAATATAAGAAGTATGTTTGGTATACAAACTCTTATAATATACGCGAAGTGCACCAGATGAAATATATATTTCCATAGCAAATTTTGGTTAAGCTTTTTGTATAAGCATACGAGTATGTATATATGTGTGCAGGGTATAAACTTATGCGAGGTATTTTGATTTCACTAAGGTCATTATAGAACTTCCATTTGCTTTAAGTTAACATCCCTGTTCCTCGGATTGCTGTTAGTTTTAATACAATTTTTGCTCGAAATTTGTATTTAAGACAAAACGTAGAAAGAAAATGAGAAAAAACGTTAACTTCGGTTGAACCGAAGCTCTAATACCATTCACACGAAATTTTAAATCGTATTGTAAAACATAAACGTGGGGGGGTTAAATAGGGGCTATCACAAAAATTGGCGGTACACACCCACTGGTAGATGTGTACGAAGACAACATCTATAAGATGCCACCATATCGAATTTCAAATTGATATTGACGCTTTTCATACAAATGCATAAAAGTGACTACCTCAAAAACAGGGTGCGACACGCCTATTGGTATATGTATATGAAGCGACTTTCCACTAAAATCCACCAAATCGAATTTCAAGCTAATATTGATTTAACTAAAGAAGTTATTCATACAAAAACCAAATGTGGGCAATAGGTTTGTATGGGAGCTACCCCAAAAAGTGGGCGGGTCCCACCCATAAATGCATATGTGAGAAGTCCGTCCACTAGAAGCTGCCATATCAATTATTAAGTTGATATTGACTACAATAAAAAAGTTTTCATATAAAAATTCAAAAGTGGACGGTGGGTTTAAGTAGCGACTATCCCAAAAAGTGGGCAATCGGGTCAATCTTAATACTCTATTAAACTGCAATAAAAAGAAGTGTATGTGCCAATTTTCAACTGAATAGCATACAAATTGGTGCCCAAAAAATGCGCAACATCCAGACAGACATCAAGAATATATTTATGTACTTGATGGGATCTGCGATGCCTCCTTTAATGCGTTACAAACTTTCAGAAAAACTGATAATACCATTTCACACCTATGTTTGGATGGTATAAAAAGATGAAGCAGCCTTTAGATAAATTAGTTAATTTTTGCAAATTGTTGAGTTGATTTTTATACTTACGGAATGTTTTAATTATAACCTTTTAAGTCATATATATATATATATATATATATATATATATATATATATATATATATATATATATATATATATGTATGTAGTTACATTAAATTTGGTTCAAAGCATTCAGCTATAATTGGAAATATAAAATAAGCAAATTATTATAATTATTGATACGAGTATATACTTGTAGTAAAAAATATAAAAAATAAAAGAAAATATTATATTAAATTGTAACATTGGTTTAAATTATAAAAAACATACGATATGAAAATCAATTTTGCTTAGCTAAAAATGATTTTCCTTAAATTTAGGCGGCGCCGCATATTTCTCTTTGGCATGCGCTCGATACTCTTCGTCATCATCGTGGCATTCTCTAAAGCACTGCGCGCAAAATAGTTCTTCATCACAGCCGTGACAACGGTAGACAGCGTCTTCGTTGCATATATTGCACCAGGGTAGTTCTTCTTGATCGGCGGCATTAGTGCCCGGCGGCGGTGCGGGTATGCTGCTAGCCAATTCGGCCTCCAGTGGCGTGGGTGCCGGTGGTAACTTGGCTTCAGCTAAATACTGCAAATAAATATGGGAATTATTTTTAAACTGCACGACTACATACATATTTCCAATTAAGTTTAGCTGCATTTTGTAGTTTAAAACAATAAAGATTCGGAAAGATGTTGCGAAGAAGTTTAATTCATCAAATGTGCCCAGTCGAACTCCTTATTATCTTCAGTAAATCCGAGACCTTTATAGAATTTAAACTAAATTTAAATTCGAACTGCAGCTGCATATGTTCCAGGCAAAGAGGAAAATGTATTTCTAATATAAAATACGAAACGTCTGCTTTATACTAGAAGACCAATGTTGGACGTTTTTATGGGATTGTATATTAAAGAGCGTATATTATTGCAGAATTCTGAACTCTGGAAATGTTGAACAACCAGAAATTGTATGAAGCAACCACAAGCGCTATTAGGTGCTATGCGTCGCAAATTCCGGGAATCTTATGAAGTGGAAAAATTGCACAGATACTTCCTGATAACCACGTTCAAACAACCATGCAAATCACTCAAGTACATTCTACACTTAGAGACCGGTTTGACTACCATACACACCTGCAGTTGGTCTTCTATATAAAAACTATATAAACAAAGTGATGGCGCCGCCAGACCACAGAGTAATACGATACACAACTTGAATGATCGAAATTCGTGGGACGACACGACACAACATTACTTAGAAATTTAGACGAGTTAATTAGATAGAATTATAAGAGTTAAGCAAGAAATAGCAACACAAGATAGCTCTATGGAAGTTTGTCACCTAGCATAGAAACAAGAGTCTACTTTGACGACAAAAACAGCTACCAAATGATATGGTGGTGAAATACTAAATCTAAATCTGCACAAATTTAAAGGGCGTTCCGAAACCTATTGATATGAATACTCTGCTTTAGAGCAAAATAAGCTTCTATAGCGGAATTCAGCCAAATATCTCCAAAATTTATACAAAAAATGAGCAGAAACAATGCGTTGCAAACTTTTATACATTCACACTATATGTGAATGGTATAAAAATATAAAAATACACAATAAATTAAAGTTTATTTAATTTAATGGCTGACGGCAATATAACCAATGTCATTCATTATGGAACAAAACTCAAAATTTGACACATTAATATTGAAATCCAAAACTACTCGTATATAGCATATTCAATCGTGATTATCGTAAGATCTAACCACATCAAAATTTATAATTTATAGCCTCTGAGATCTACACGTTCATACGGAAGAAGGGACAAACAGACTGATTTGGTTATATCAATTCGACTTTTGATGCTTATCACGAACGGTGACTGACCGTATCCGTTCCCTGTAGCACTCGAGCATATTGCTCCATCCGTAACTCAACTGTGCAAGTTTAGTCCTGGTGCTCCGCGGGACACGTTTTTCACTCTCATTAATAGGTTGTGGTCTTCCACCTAATACTATGTTGTCCCTATAAGATCTTACAGATTGTTCAGTTGCATCTTTATGCAATTGAACCCTCCCTGAAGTATAATCATACTCCTCTATACGATTCTCAGGAATATAACGATCAATACTCGTGTTGTAACTTCTAATATCCTTTCTTATTCAGGTAGGGGCTAATCTCGTGAGGGTACCATAGTTTGGATGATTCCTCCTGTACGCACCTAACAATTATATTGGTGAACAGGTAGCATCGTCCTTATGTTTTTTGTCTATATTTGTTAGCCTATTCCAATAATCTCTTTTCTGTACACAATTCAAAAGTTATAAAGAAAGCTAACCAATGGTAAAAAATAACATTAAAATTATTTAAGGCATAAAATAAACTTTCTGTTCTGATAAAATGATAGTTGTGTACTAACATGACACTCTAAATTTGTTGATTTTACTAAATCTTATATGCAATTTTGAACAAAAAAGAAACCAACTTTCAAATGTTACGAATCCGAAATATTTAACAAAAATTACTCGTACCTTTTCTAGCACTTTCTTAAGCGCCATCTCATCATCCTCGTTATCACTTGGCGTATTCGTATCCGGCGAATATGCCGCCGTTCCGCCACTCGCTACACCCTCCGCTTCAATTGGCGCATCACGTAATGCACGCAGACGACGCTCAATGTCTGCAAGTGAGTCGTTGCGTTGCTGTTCTACGCGCTGATCGAGTTTCGTCTCGCCAAGAAATTGTTCAAGTAAATCCTTCATTTTTTCTTGATCCGTACGCTGATCGGTGGAGAGTAATAAGTCTTTTTTATCATAGTTCTTCTGATGCGGCATACCACTCAGTTCGGCCAGACGCGCGCGTATATCATCATCTGTCGATTCGACAGTCTTTAAATTCTGCAGACGTTTACTTATTACACTATCCAGATTCTCATCGATTTCTGACGCATTGGAATTAATTGCACCGTTTGCTTCCAAGTTGCCTTGCTTTGACGGCTCCAGCAAGGTGCCCATGTCAATGGAAGCGGGTGCATCACTGTAGCAAAAATAAATAAACTGATTAGATTAAAAGACTAACGTTAGGGGGGCATGTAAATGTTTACTCACTCAAAGAGCGCATCCGCTGCCTCGGCATTCGCAGCCGCTGCACCCGGTGCCTTTGATGGCGCACGTGTTACAATGGTGCCCGGCAATGCATCACAATCGATTACACGGGCGTTGACTATCTCCTTCGATAGTTTGTCGTAGCATATGAGACAGACGTTGAGCACTTTGCCGCCGTGGCGCGGCACCGCCACCGGACGTTTCAGGCACTTGGCGCAGTACGAGTAGCCACAGTTGGGACAGCCGTGCTGCAATAATTATGCGAGAATTTTTATGTTGGCATTATAATTCAATTAATGTACTTACTTCTTTTAAGAATAGACCGTATTTGCGGCTACAACCGAAGCAACTCATTCTCTACGATTGCAGTTACCAATTGGGAATGAGTTGAAGCAAAACTACGGAGCATTGGATTGGATTGGACTATCAGATAAAATTCTTGCTTCAATCCGTACTTATTATTTCAAATACTATTTTCATTGTTTTCAAATGATATCCAGGCATATACACATATGTATATGCGTACATACGTGTGTACACATTCCATCCATAAAATGAATGGTATAAATTACCGATTGGTGTAAAGTCAGCTGATTATACCCTACAGTCATATGCAATATAGGAGTTTGTCGCGAGTATGTATTGAATTATACTGGAGAAGGCGTTCTAAAGTAATTTAAAGTGTAAGATGATCCGTGACTCTATAACTTGTTTTATTTCAATTAATTGTGTATCTTATCAGCGACATTCTTTATCAGGTGGCTTAAATCTCAGCAGTTTCAGCACATCGAAAAAATATCCAAAAGACGTGTCTCAAAATTTAATAAATGTAACGAGTCATCTTAAAAATTAATATATTGAATAAAATTCATTCATAATTCATAAAATGGGAAAAAAAATTAAAAGGATTATATACAAACGTTTTCATCGCATGGCATGTTTTGTGATGCATCGCATCAACGTGACGAAATTAGTAGCGACGCTATTTAATTTCAGTTCCTCATCAAAAATTTCTTGTATTAATCGTGGATCTTCGTCAACTTTAGCCTTTACCAGAATTACATTACGCACGTCGTTCTCATATTTTGGCCGAACTTCTCTTCAAAAATTGTCCACTTTAAAATCTTCGAAACTACTTTTAAGAGATGTGCTTTTTTTTCACATGTTGTCTTCCGTCGAATGGTGGGCGAGTGTAAAGGGCGGTAAATTAATCCGGACCCGCTCTCTTTTAGAAGCTCATTATCAAAATGATGGTATATGTTTAATTTTTTTTTGGTAAATGCTTTTCATATTTATTTGTACAAATTGGGGTCCGTAATTTTAGATTTGGGTCTGGATTTTTGCTCGACAGCGCTGCTTTTGCGCTATAATGCGCTCAGTATAGTACTACATATAGGGTATTTCTCAGTCGTACAGCGTGACTATACAATTATAAACTTCAATGTAAACTCTGCGCACTGCTTACACTCATACACTACCGGTCTGTACAACTACTGAAACGGCTCGAAACGGTTATGCCTACCGTTCTAGACTGCTACAACACAAATAAAATTAAAATACAACAAAAGAAAAAGAATAAAATAAAAATATTTAGTTTAGCTTTAAACTTTCGATGACTGTGCGGTCTACTGTATATATTACACTTCTAACTGTGGCGGTGCATTTCTATCGCATAATAATTATTTTTTTTAATTTTTGATTTATTTTTTTCTGTTTTATTTTTTTTTTTTTAATTAAGCGTAAATGTCGCGTGGAATATTATTGCAGTTGAGTGAGAAAATTAAAGTAAAAAATAACAACAGCTGCTGCTGCTGCTGATTGTTTAGAAATTGTCGTCGCCATTGACGTCTCTTTAAACGGTGACGAAGAAAAAAGTGCTGTGCTGCCTGAGGAAGAAGTGAAGGTGAACTGAATTCCAAGTAATAATTTTTAATAGCGCTCCTGAACTTCTCTATACACATACATACATATGTATATGCTCGACTGGCTTAAATGCTTAACCGTGTCATGCTTAAAACTTCGAGCGGCATTATAAAATCAAAGTGCTTGCCTTGGAGCCGATGTGCCGCCAGGCGGGCGCTATCCTTGGCCCTGAACTGCATTGAGCGGCGTAGCGGAAGCTGATGACCGACCGCCGCGGCAGCAATAGCTAAGTTTGTTGCGTGTCTTGGGTGTAGAGGGGTTGGGGACTATCATCTGGTTAGTTAAATCATGCCAGCGGAAGTGATTCCTTTGTTGCGGTTTTTTTTTTCTTCTACTGCTGTTGATTTAGCTGTGACAACAGATAATTCAAAATGATTTTTTTTTGGTTGAATGCAGCGGAAATGCTGGAAACATTGCAAGCACGGGTGCTCGCGGTGTCGGTGGCGTCTGGTTCTGTTGCAGTGACAGTGACATAATGGAATTCCAAAGGTTGTACTCTTAACTGGTTCTGTTTGTTTATGCGCGCCGATCGTTATTAAGTAAAGAGAAGAACGGAACAGTATAGAATAAATAAATTAATAATTATCGTTGGGGTAGCGCGTAATTCTTATTTTTCTTTTATGTTTATTTAGTAAGCTTATCTCGTATTTACATACATATGTTGCTTTAATTTCAATATATGTATATCGAACACAAGACACTGTAGCACATTCAGCGATTATGGAGGAGAAACGCATTGCTGACTATTTTGTTGTTGCCGGCATGCCGGAGCGGCCACAGTTGCTGCAGGAGAGTATTTTTAATGATTCCGGGCATTTACGTGCTGCAAATACCACCGAGCCGATCACAGACATTGGCGTCTACTTTCCGTTGCTGGGTGAAGAGGTACCGCCGGGTTATCAAGTGCTCGAATATACACCAACAGGACTGCAGGCAAATTTAAATCATGGTTCGGTACGCACCACCGAGTGTTATATATACTTTAGACGCGGCAAAGATAGACCGCCGCTGGTGGATATTGGTAAGCATATAACAATTAACATCGTATGTGATTTTATTTACGTTTCTTTTTTCAATATTCTTTTAGGTGTACTCTATGAGGGCCACGAGCGCATTATGTCCGATGCTGAGATTGTTACGGAAACACCGGATGGTCGTGTGGCCAATGTTAATAATTCATCGGCAAAAACATTTTTAACATATCGTCGTGCACGTCCTGATATGCCGTGCAATGAGCTTGTTGTCACCGAACTGTGCGTTATCATACAGAGCAAGGGCGAACGACCGCCGCATGCATTCTGTTTGATCTATAAGACACTAAATAAAGGCTATGTCGGCAGTGATGTATATTTGTGCTACAAGAAATCAATGTACCGTCCAAAGCATATAAGCTATCAGCCTGAGATACTGTTGCGCTATCCGACAGTCGATCACAAAGATTTCCCATTGAATTTGTGCCCAAGTGTGCCGCTCTTTTGTCTGCCCATGGGCGCATCGTTAGAGGCATGGCCGCATGTTATCAATAGCGATAAGCGTAAACCAATTAGTCCCGTATTTAGTACATTTGTGCTGACTGTAAACGATGGCACTTATAAGGTATACGGCTCAGCGGTAACATTTTACGAAGACTTTGAGTGAGTAGCACTAAAACCATGAGTTGCTTTTGTTTATGTACTATAATTAATAATTTTCTCTTATTGTTAATTTACAGTGCAGCGCAGCTTACGGAAAAACAACGCGAATTACTTGACTGGGATGATGAAATTGGCAAGGGACATTCTTTGCATATGATTAAGGCGATTTGTCTGCTCTCACATTATCCATTTGGCGATACGTTCGACAAGTGGCTTAAATATTTGCATGTTAGTGTTACAACAACAATTTCTATATAAAAATTTAATTTTTTTCAACTAATATCTATCTAAAATTTAGCGCATGGTTATCTCTGGCGTTAATATGCCCATACCCGTTGAGCGCTATATCACGCAACTGCTGGATGAGGTGCCATTTCCTATGCCCAGCATACATTTACAACTTTCGAGCGAATCGAATGATCGCGTTTTGCTGACACAGCCGGAGGATTCGCCATTGCCACGCAGTGGCGCAGGATTTCACATGCTGTTGCAGAATCTTGGCACGGATAATTGTTTGCATGTGTTGCTGCTCGCGCTGACTGAACAAAAAATTCTAATACATTCGCTGAGGTGCGTCTCTTATAGTTTTCAATTAATTTATATATTGTACGTAAATGTTGTTCACCATTCCATGCAATTCCAGACCCGCTACACTTACTGCTGTCGCTGAGGCCATTGTTTCGCTATTGTTTCCCTTTAAATGGCAATGTCCTTACATACCACTCTGTCCACTGGGCCTCTCCGAAGTGTTGCATGCGCCGTTACCCTATTTAATAGGCGTTGACTCACGTTTTTTCGATTTGTATGATCCGCCAACGGATGTGACATGCATCGATTTGGATACGAATACTATAAGTGTAGGCGGAACATTGTTGCATACGATTTTGCATATAATTTAAATATTTTTTTTTCCACATTTTTTGTTCTGCAGTTATGCGAATCGCAAAAACATTTGACACCAAAATTGCTGCCCAAACGTGCTGCACGTTTCTTGCGACAAACGCTGTCCGAACTGGAGAATTCAAAGCCCACTAATTATGATTCAACGAATAGTCTTGATCGGGATATTAGGCGTCGCAAACGTGAGGTTGGTTGATTTGCCATGGTGCATACTTGTAAAGGATTTGATCTTCTTGACACCAAGCAGGCCCAGCTTATATCTATGCTATGTAATACCGCCTTTTCACTTTCAGTTGCTGCTTGAGCAAAAAATTCAAGAGGCATTTCTGCTGTTCATGGCAACGTTGCTGCGTGGATATCGTGATTACTTAGTACCCATATCAAAGGCGCCATCGGTTGGCGCCACGGATCCAAGTGCTTTGTTTCAGCTCAAAGCATTTCTACGTTCACGCGATAAGGTAAATAACATTTGATTCTTTTTCTGCTAAACAACAAATTGATTCTCTTTCATTGTATAAAATTACAGTCGCACCATAAATTCTTTGAATTATTAATGAAGACTCAAATGTTTATACGTTTCATCGAAGAACGTTCATTTGTATCGGATGGTGATCATGGACTCACTTTCTTCGATGAATGCGCGGAAAAGGTAGGCACTTACGATGAAACGCCATCGGATGTGCGTCTAGTCGATTGGGAGACTGGACAGAATAGTGAGCGTACCAAGTATATCTTTCCGCCAGATAGTATGGGACCAAACAAGGGTAAGTGTTGGTTTGTCAGTTTGTACATTCATTGTACATATTGTTTATTTGTTATGTTTATAGATCAACCCGCAACTTCATATGGATATGTAAACTTTACGCTCGATCCGAACTTGCTCAAGTCGTCGCGCAAAACAGTCATCTCAAGTTTTCTACAAATGCAACTAAACAACTCACTGTCGCCGGGCTCTCCAATTGCACGCCGTACAAAGCATGAGATAAAGCTTTCGCAGAAAATGGCGCGCCGTTGTCAAATGCATCCAGAGGCATGGGCAAAATATTTACTTGCCACTTGTTATTCGCTATATTTTCTCATATTACCATCAATGGTAATGGATTCGCGTCAGGCCGGCAAGGAGCACGATATACTACGCGCTGCCTACGACATACTGCTGCGCGCCAGTAAATTACGCATAACCTGTGACGAATTTTGCTATCGCATAATGATGCAACTTTGTGGCATACACAATCTACCCGTATTGGCAGTGCGTCTGCATTATCTGATGAAACGTTCGGGTGTACAACCGAATGCGCTGACCTATGGCTTCTACAATCGCTGTGTACTCGAATCGCAATGGCCAAGCGACAGCACCACGGTGAGTCAATTGCGTTGGAATCGCATCAAGAATGTGGTACTCGGAGCAGCGCACTTTCGTCGTGCCGGCAAACGTCATGCCGCCAATGCAACAGTAGCGGCACAGCGAGCACTTTCAGCTTCCTATGATCACAATTTGAGTACGCTGGAGACAATCGATGGCAATTCATGTAACAGTCTCGCTTCGTCCAGCTCATCGCATCTCGATCGTACAGTGGCGACTGCAGGCAGAGAAGCAGGTGGCATTGGCATTACTCACAGTACATATTTGCTTGATTTTGCTGCGTTTGATAAGTTACGTCTCAAGCTGGGCAGCATTGTGCGTCAATCCGTAATGTCGCAAGACACAATAAGCGCTGGCGCTGGTGAGGTAATTAATAGCGCCGGTTTGCTTATATCAAGCGATGCAACCACTGCAGCAATTGGCGCAATCAATAATCCAAACTGCGAGCTAAGTGGACAGTCACCAAACGCAAAGCGACAATTGGCAGCTAAACGCGGCAGCAGCTTTAATAGTGACGATGAAGATGACGATGATGAGGTTTTGCTAAGCAAGATCGTCGATGCACAGCATGGCACGGAGAACGATGAAATAGTTAATATAACGAAACTCGATGACGACGAGCTCGACGAAGAGGATGAAGATGATCAGGGCATAGAAATGAAGCACAGCGGTACTGTTACGGAAACGGATGCATTGGAACAACTTGACTATGAAAATGACGAATTGGAACAAGAGCGTTTAGTTCAAAGTCCAACTAAGTAAGTAGAGTATACAATTACAATTAGTCGTTAAGTCTATCCGTTAATTGCTGTAGGTTAGGTCTATTGGAACTATTGTGTTGCCATATTTCGAATCTCATGCGGAAAGATTCATTCTTAACCATTTGCTTCTGCTTATCAGACAGTGTCAGTACTATTTAGATTTATTCAATTCGTCGTGCGTTTAGGCACCTCAGTTTATTTTGGCGCAAGGCGTCCAACGAGTACCACAGTGGCTAGTTGCATCTCATAGAGTTAAACTAGCCGGTTAGTCTGATTATTAGCTACCTTTGATATCTCTACGACCATATATAGAGATAACATGGACTCTGAAGTGTTTAACCATTTCGTTTAGAGGGAGAGAGATGCACGGCATTCAGAAATTCTTTTTGAGTTTGGAAAAGCGGCAGCAAGTGTTTTGAGACCTGCTTCACTATCCGAGTATAGTTTGACAGACTTATATGTTACTGCACTTCTGCTCAGGCTTGCTCTGACGTCTTAGATATCATCAATTGCGGTTTGATAGTAGAATGATTGGATAGTATGAGGGAACGTAAAGTTCATGTGCGAAAACTAATCATACACGGCTTTCCAATTTGGAAACGTCTAAATTAGCATTCTCGGCAACTATGCCCCGTTTTGTTTTTCTTTTATATGGTGGCGTGGCAGGCGTTTAGACGACTATAAAGAACATACAGACAAACATTAATTTTTAGGTATATATAAAAACAAAAAGAAGCGCTCTTAGTTTGAAATAAGTTTTTTATGTATCGGGCAATTAACCGCATTTTGCACTGAAGTATGTATGTATATACTTGTACGTAGATCCAGTTTAGAAAGAATTTTGTATGTCGTGCCCACAATACGTTATTTGTCTGTTATATGCATACTTTGCTATTAGATGGCGCTTACTTATTAGGCGCTGCCTAGTGATATAAGGCAGAGTCATCTATTGGTATGCTACTGCCGTAAGATGTCGCAACTAGAGTCTGCATTAAAAGGTTGACAAGGTATTTCAAAGCCATTTGAATAGCAATTTGATTTGTTATATATGTCTGCTTATGGCTATATATCTCTTTATATGAAATTAAAAAAAAAAAAACGTATTAATTGTGGAAATGTTTTTTTCTTTTTGTCTCTGCAGAATTTCGCCACGCACACCCGTAACACAAAATGATCCGCTCGGTGCACTCAATGAACCGGCCAGTACACAAGTTACTGATGCGCCGTCGTCGGCCGATGCAATTCCTGCTGGTGCAGTTGCTGGTGTTGCTGCTGTTGTCC
The DNA here is from genome assembly GCA_035044765.1 of Leucophenga montana. NCBI lineage: Eukaryota > Metazoa > Arthropoda > Insecta > Diptera > Drosophilidae > Leucophenga > Leucophenga montana. The sequence goes on along the minus strand of JAWNNQ010000934.1, from coordinate 57,441 downwards.
ACAATAATAACAGCATATACAGTGATAAGCCGATACTCTTTCGTGGACAACGCAGCGCCACTTTCGATGAGTCTACACAGATTGGCAAGAGCATGCATCGTTCGGAGACAATGCCCGTGGCGAGTGTAACATCCAGCCTGGCCAATATTGGCTCCTCACTCAAATTTACATTTGGGTAATTTGGTTTTTTTTGTTGTAATACAAATAATTAATACGGAACGAACAACTGAATCATCAGTATATACACTCCTATATATATATATATATATATATATATATATATATATATATATATATATATACTATATATATATATATATATATATATATATATATATATCTATCTATCTATCTATCTATCTATCTATCTATCTATCTATCTATCTATCTATCTATCTATCTATCTATATATATATATATATATATATATATATATATATATATATATATATATATATATATATATATATATATATATATATATATATATATATATATATATATATATATATATATATATATATATATATATATATATATATATATATATATATATATATATATATATATATATATATATATATATATATATATATATATATATATATATATATATATATATATATGTATATATAAATATTTTGTTGTTATTTTTGTTGTACACAATTCTTCAAGTTGAATATTTCATTTTAATATCGAATCCTTTTCGCTCGGCAGCGGCAGCCCTGCTCCGAAAGAATTGCGTTCCGCTGATATTAGAGTAACACGTTCATTGCATGCAATTTTGTTTATTTATTTTTTATAACTTTTCCAGAAGCTTTACCGAATTCTAGTTTCTATTTTAATTTTCAGTGCTAGTTATTTTTGAATTTTTTCGTTATCACAAAGTGTTGAAATTGTTAATTGTGTATTTATTTTGAATTTAATTTGCATTTGATTTTTGTCCATTTTACTCAATTCGTTTCCGTAACATGTTTTATATCGTAGACGTTATTCACCCGCACGAATGTCCTTTAAGAAAGACTTGAAATTGCCCAACAAAATTATAGAAAATATATCCAGTATGAGGTAAGTGAAACAGAAAACAAAACAAAAACATATATAACAAAAAAGATAATGTCCACCTATGTTCTTTGTTCTTTCTTTTTTTTTTTTTTTTCAATATGAGGTGATCAAGAATTTGCTTACGCCTCAAAATCTTCAAATTTATAAACATAGAACTAAATTTTAGTGTATGAAATTTGGAGCTATTATGGCGAAAGACGAATTCTGTGTCACGAATTCTGTGCAAGTGCACAAATCTTGTTATCGTATATATATATATATATATATATATATATATATATATATATATATATATATATATATATATATATATATATATATATATATATATATATATATATATATATATATATAAATACTAAATGGTAGTGATGTACGCATTCACATTTTTTATATCTGGATGTAACGATACAAATCTAAAAGGATTCGAGCGTTATGACAGAAATCCGAATCCGAAGAGCAAAAAAAAAAGCCTATCTAACACTTCATTTCAACAAATTATTAGCGTTTCAAAGAAGGCTTTAAGTAACATTCACCAATAATATTTTTATATTTAATGAATATTTAATAAAAAATTCAGTCGCATGGTGAATATTTTTGTGGTGAGCAGTTGTGTTCGCTCATCAACATAAACTCAATACTTGAAATGTATTGAGTAACTGTTTTATTAGAAAACACAGATTCGAATTTGTATTTTTCGATCGGATTCGACTGTTACTACATGAAACATTTCGATCGGAATTGAATTTCGATTGTTAAAATTTTTCGATGGAATCTAACACACCACTGTTATATTCGGATCTAGATTCGAGTCTAGATTTGATTTTGGATTCGAGTCAAGATTCGTGTATTCGAGTTAAAATATGTATTCAGTTCTGGATTTGAGTCCTGATTTGGATCCGTGGATCGTTGATTCGGATTCGTGGATTCGTTTTTGCTTGCTTATTTTGGATTCGCCACCAGCGAATCTTTGAAGTATACGAATCTGTGCATCACTACTAAATACACTTACACTCACTTGGCTTTATGTTTTGGTGTTGGTAACTGATTTTCTTTCTTATAAATTTATTTTTTATTGTATTTAATGCTCTTGTATTTGATTTATCTCTTTCGGTGACGGGGGCCCAAACCGCTCATGGAGTTTAATGCTGAGATTCAGTTCAATGTTGTAATATTGTGGGTGCATGTCATGCTGTCAATTTAACAAACAAACCAAACCGCATAGCATTTGTGTCATTGTTGCAAGCACTCATTAATCAAGAAAAATTAAAACAAAAAAAAAAAAATAACCGAAGAGACATTTACGCCGCAGATATGCACTATTTGTATTTATATTTTCATAATTTCATCATTAATAAATCATAAAGTTCATTTTATGTTTTATTTATTTTTATTTTACCATATACTACATACATGTATATTAGTTAAGTTTACCTTAGTATAATTAACTAATGAAAGACGTATATCGTTTCCACATTTTTCACATTTTGTTTTTCTTTTGGTATTATATTCCATGCAGCCCAAGTTTAACTGGCAAAAAATCAAATGAGATCATACAGAGCAGCATGAGCAGCATTAAATATGCTGCTATGAGTATGACGCGTAAATTCGATGAGATTAAGGGCGCCATATCGGCAAATTCGACGCCAGTCAAGGCGAATTCCATTGGCAGTGGCATGCACAGCCATATGGATGGCAGTGGTGTGGCTGCTGGTGGTCTTGCCGGTGAAGAGGACATTATTACGCATGAGGATGGCAATTTAAAGCTGCGACGTGTCTCCAGTGATCTGGATCCGTGGGGTCGTTTAAGCGAGTCACGCAAATCGAGCTACAATAATCTTGTGCCGCTCGGTGAAAACTCAACAGGGCTGTCAGTGAATGCATTTTCAATGTTGCCCGACAATCTCTATGGGCCAATAGCGGATGTAAGTTGCCTTATGTTATACAATTTGATTAATTTATTTATGCATTTATTTATGTATCATTTCAGTGTGTCAATCCGTATCCCGATTGCGATGTACTTATACAGCTGACCACTTGTTCACAATGTCGTAATTGCTCTGTACTAATGTACGACGAGGAAATCATGTCCGGTTGGTCAGCAGAAGATTCAAATTTGAATACAACATGTCATGCATGCAATAAGTCGACTGTGCCATTCCTAAGCGTACAGATTAGACAATTTAATATTGCAATGCCAAGCGATACACCGACAACGCCGCTTACTGCGGACGATGAGCAGAGCAGCAAATATGTAGAAAGTTTAACCGTGCCGTATTTGAATCCGTTGGTACTTCGCAAAGAGCTGGAGAACATACTCACACAGGAGGGTGATATGGCATTAATCAAGCCAAACTTGGTTGAGGCACATCCGATTATCTATTGGAATTTATTGTGGATTATGGAGCGTATCGAGAGCAAAACACATCTGCCGGAATTATGTTTGCCGTGCACGGTAAGCAGTAGTGTAGAAATAATAGACCATCAAATATTGTAAGTGCATATATAATTTAATTATTATTTTTTAGAGTGACGAAGAACTTGATCCATTATCGAAAGTTAAATCGGTGCACATTCAATGCCTTTGGGATAATTTACGTCTACACAGCGAGGCCGGACCGCCTATGTATATACTCTACAAAGAAACGCAGCCGACGAGTCCGTTGATCAAAGCGCTCATTACAGAACAAGCACAATTGAGCAAAAAGTATGTATTCCGTTTATATATTCACATACAACACATGATAGTTAGAGTTTATAGGTATGGGACGGGAGCTCTCCACGCTGTTTTGATGAAGCTGTCTTATAATTTCGATAAGCACCTTATTAATGAGAATTAATTTTGGGCCTTTTCAAACGTGAACTAACGACGGTAATTCCAGAAGTACCCGACCCGATGTCGGATACTGCTTGTAGATTTTAAACAATTTTGGTTTTCTGAAGAGTACTGTAAAATTTTGAGCAATCTGCAAAAGACAAGACGGAACTATCCTTGTAAATATACTTCAATACATATACCTGCTATTGTACTCTGTGCCCAAAGGGACAATTGTATAAAAAGTTTGTGCAAATTTATGTATGTAACAGCCAGCGTAGTAGACCATATATATTCTTGATCAGTTCGACGAGACGCACCGAAATAGCCATGCTCGTTTGTCTGTGTGAATCAAAACTAGATCCTCAATCAGTCCCATCCTCGAGGCACTTATGATAAGCGCTTTTTGGTATGGGCTTGAGCTCTTCTAGCAATGCGGTCTCTATCTTCTCAATCGTGGTAAAGCGCAGTTTTTTTATGAACAAAGGTTCAGGAAACAAGTCGCAGGGGAGCTAGTCCAATGCATATGTTGGCTGAGACATGATTACTTTGTTGTTTTTGGTCAAAAAATCACAAAGAGCAACGACGTGTGTGCGGATGCATTATTGTGCTGCAAAAGCCATGAATTATTTTGCCATATTTCGGCGCATAATTTCAAGTTAACATTTCTTATCGACCCTACGATCTTCTGCCAAGAACTGACGATGCACCACGCCATTTTCATCGAAGAAAACAGTGAGCCAAACCTTCACATTTGACCGAACTTGGTAAGCTTTTTCGGCCTTGGCTTTTCTGTCCGCTTCCATGCGGATGATTGGGCTTTGGTATCGACGTCAAAATTATCTACCCATGTTTTGTCATCAATTATGAATCTTTTGAGCAAATCTGGATCGTAGTTGATGTCATTTAACAGCTTCTGAGCGATGCTCATGCGACGGTTCTTTTGAACAAATGTTTGCAATTTCAGAACAAACTTCCTTTGAACATATTTTTTTAGAAAAAAATAAAAGTGAGAACCAAAACTACAATATACCAGTACAAATGTTTTGGTTCCGATACGGTTCTTTCAGTTTATTTTGTTTCGATGAATGTTCCCGGTTTTAAAAAAAATAAAAATATTAGTTCTGTTTCCGGTTTCGTTTCTCAATTTGAATGAGTTAATTTCGATTAACGGCTTCGGTTCCGGTTTTATAGCCTGTATTAAATATCTTAATCTCTTAATTATTAATTTCTCTATTTTAGTGTAATACAACAAATCATATCGGCATTGCGCTGCAACGATCTTATTACACCGCTCAAGCGTTTGGCCAACGAACGTCATAAACTAAAGAACAGCGGCATCGATCGAACGCATTCGTTCTATCGTGATATACTATTTTTGGCGCTTATCGCTATCGGGCGTACCAATGTTGATCTGGCGATGTTCCATCGCGAGTATGCGGCCGTCTTCGATAAGCTTACGGAACGCGAGTGCAATATGTATTATCGGAATCAGGATTTACCGCCCTCAGCAATGACCATGTTCTGTCGTGCATACTTCAAACCGTTGCTGTTGCCTTGACGTGAAGCAAGGACGAGGCGAAATGAGCGATGATCGATCTGCAGCTAATGACAACAGCATCAGCAGCAGCAGCCAACAAGCCCAGCCAGCCAGCCAGCAACGATAATAACACCCTTTAGTATATTTTGTAGTATTTAAAATGGAATGCAAGCAACAAAAAGACAACAAGCAATCAAATCTCGAGATGACCTGACAACAAAAACAAAAACAAAAAAAAAACGATTGGTTTATGTACATCGTGTATATGTGTGTTTTATGTGTGTGTGTGTGTTTGTGTTTGTAGTATTTGTAGTGTATGTAGTTCATAAAAAATAGTATTTGTTTTTTTCTTCGATTTTTTGTTTTAAGCAGGCAGGACAACAACGGACGGCAAGACAATGACGTATAAATAATACGAATCCGACTCGTTTATGTTATGCCATAGTTTGATTTTAACATTGCTCCCTTGGACTTAATAATACGAGTATCGTACATACAATATAACTACATATGTATCTAGATATATTGTATCCATCGCACAAGTGTCTTTCTCCACATAACACACTCATGTTTTCTATATATACATATATGTATGTACTAATTAGAATATATCTTATAAGATAAAAGTGCAACAGCTTGAATAGATACAAAAAAAAAGAAAAAAAAAAGAAAGGACTGAGGCGATTGAAAACAAAAAAACATTTTATTTTAGGTACTTAAAAAACATTTTTTTTTTTTTGCTTATGCTTAGACTAACTTGGTTTTGTTTCATAATTTATTATTATATTTTCATAGATAGTATTTCATTGAAAATTTTGCACATTAATTTATTTCCGTTTCAAAGTTGACTGGTTTCTGTGACAATACATTAAAGAAGTAATTCTTTCTTTTAATTAGAGCACTTAATGAAAATTTACTTAAAAATTACACTCAAAAAAACGAAAACGAAAAAAAAAAATTTGCCTTACTATATTTAATATGTATATGTATAGTATATATGATGTATCTACATTTGTATGTGTCTGTGTGTATGTATTAATTAATACTTTTATTTTAATTATATAAAAACAAACAAACAAAAAAAAAAAACAAAAAAACAAAACAGAACATAACAAAAAATTATATACAATTACACTGAAAAGAGAAGCGAACGCATCGAATGTTCCAATGCTGTCCATAGGCCTATAAATATCTTAACGAAAATTATAAACAAAGCAAAAAAATTGTATTACAAGTTCATAGAATGCAGATTTATTGGTGAGACGGTACTTACATAATAATGTAAGATCAGTTAAAAAATAAAAACTAAATCAATAAAATAAAAAATATGTCTAACATATTGTATAATTCTTAAATAAATAAAATGCACTCGATAAAATTCAAACTCAGTGTTTTTTTTTTTTGTATTTGTACACGTTGTGATCTAAAAATAACCGAACTTTCTAGTTATAAAATAAAACAAGCATGGTATTATGTTTCGAAGCTAATATTTATTCAAAATACGATCCATTTAACTCAATACAACATTTGGAAAGCTCAACCAATTTATCCATAGACTATTTAAGCTCACTTCTTGGCATGTTCTTTAGCAACTGTGTCACAGCTACGGCTGCTTGTATGGCTGGCATGTCATTGCAGTTTTAATTTTTGGGTAGAGAAAATAATCGCACGGTGATAAAACAGGCGAATACGAAGGGTGGTCGTTGAGACAAATCTGTTTTTTCAACAAAAATTCATTGATTTTTTTGTTTTTGTGAGATGGTGCATTATCACATGCAATAAAAACAGCTGCTTTCCTTCAGAATATTCGGCCCTAATACATAGAACTCTTGACCACAAATAATGTAAAACTTGTAAATAATATTTTCCAATGACAGTTTGACCTTCTGGAACAAATTACTTGTGAACAATACTCTTGGAATCATAGAAAGAAAAATTATTATTGTCTTGATTCTTGACTTTTGGGAACGCAATTTTTTAGTTTTTGGCTCGTCTTTTGAATTTCATTCTGCAGATTGCCGCTTAGTTTCAGGATCATATTTAAAACACCATGTTTCATCAGCAGCCATGATCGAATCATGAAAATCTGTATCGTTTTCAGATGTTGAAATGATGTCTTTGCAATGCTTCATATGAGCGATTTTTTGATCATCATGTAACTGATGTGGAACAAAACGTGCACACACCTTTCTTTTACCCGAATCTTCAGTTAATATTTTGTTAATTGTACGGTAAGATGAATTTAATTCTTCTGCTAGCATTCTCACAGTGAAATTCGCATCGATAGCGTTTATTTCACGATTATATGCTTGGGATCGTCCAGGTCATCATTAAAATCATCACGACCGTTTTAAAATCGTGTAAACTTGAGTACTAGTACGAGTTGTGTTCGCCAAGTTTTTCCAATATTATAAGTGCTTCCTGATAGAATAGTAAACTCACAATTGCGATAGCCTCTATCTAAATTACACTGTGCACATCTAATTATAGCGCACAGTTAAGCTTGAAATAAACTGCCTACGACTCCTAGACCAGTTCCTTCTGTCATCAAGATCCATCCGTGTACCACTTAATCGTATGTGGTTTTAACGTATATGACTTTTCCGACGACCAAGTCTTTTTATTGGACCATTTGATGGTGAAGTTCCGATTGAAGAGATTATTCCTTGGCGTGGACACTAGTGTTTCTCCCTGTGTATATGTATAGACGCGTTTCTGACAGTAAACTGAGGTAACTTTATTTCCGTGAACTAAAAGTCTCAGTAGTGTTTCCTTAGTTTTAGAGTAAAAAACTTGATACAAAAATAGTATCGTAAGCCAAAAAGAACTTATTTAAACGGCAAGAACTGAGTCTAATATCACATTGGAACGCCAGCTTGTAGAGAACCTCCTCCAATGTCTGAGGCATCTTAAAGCCAAAGAAAGAGAAAAAGTTTCGTGTAGAGCGAGCTTGAAAACGTTTATCATCAAATTTGTTTTACAGTTTAATAAATGAATTAATGAATTAATACGGTCTTCAAATAAAAAAGTAAGATTATTCCAATGGCTTGACTCGGTTAAGCGTTAAGTGATTTCATACATCCAAGCATAACTTTGCATAAATTGGAAGCTATGTTTACAATTAGCACATTGACCCACCCAGCCCACCTAGCCAGATGTTCAAATATGTATACGAGTACGTATACCTATTATATTATTGTTACAAAAGTTTAAAATTGAATTTAAGCTCGATTTTGAACTGTTGGACAAGTGGCTAAAATGATTTTATTCATTATCCATAAACAACAGCACGCATAACCGATTTGCCGCCTTTAAAATCAGATCAGAGGCATTAGCAGTCTTTATAAAGCAATCAGCAACTAAAGGGTGTGGTGGGGTTGGGCGTACTTCAACATTTGGTATGGTGTGCTGTGCTGTGGTGAGGGCTGTTCGGCTGTTTGGTGGTTGGTTAGACGGTTAGCTGGTTTCTTCAAGCGTTCGCAGGGGAGGTGGAGCGCGCGCGTTGACAGCTAACATTCACAACAAATCTGCACGAAAAACTTTCTATTAAAAATATTAATAATAATGTTAATATTCCTTGAATTCCATTGGGATTTCAGACAATTTTTTTTTCTTTGTTTTGTTTTGTTTTGTTCCTGGTGTGTGTGCGTGTGGTCATAAAGGAAACCACACGATGCCACGCGGTAGCGGTTGAAAGAGATGCATTTGATGGTGGGCGGGCTGACTGGCTGGCTGGATGGCTTTGGTGGCTTCCCGTTGTCATTTAAGTATGTAGTACGGGGTGAGCAAAAATGGAAAATCAGCCATGCATGAGAATGAAGGTAATAGAAAATCTATTAGCGTAGCGTGGCAGATACATATAGGAAAAAGAAAAAAAAAAACAAAACAAAAAAAGAAACACAGATGCAGAACGATAGATAGTTGGAAAGGAAGATGAGCAGCGGTGCTTCGTGCATATCCTTTTGACGACACGTGCGGGCAGGGTCAGGTTCTTGTTTCGTTCAGTCCAGTGCATGATTTTGAAATGCAAAACGAACTAAAAAAAAAATGAAAAATCTTAATACCCTTCGCAGGATCTTTAATCAAATTGTGTTTTTCCTAGCAAAATGTTTTCGTAAATGAAAATATAAAACATCCATAATAGATAAGTATATCCTGTGCAATATAAGCACTGCATTTCATAGAGGAATGGCATATGGAGCAATAGCTACATTGCTGAAGATATTGTATTTATAGTACTTACGAGGTGTGTACAAAAAAAGCTACTCTTTTTGTTTTTCTAGATTAATATATATTTTTATTCATCAATATCTATGTACATAGTTCCCTTCCAAGTCTTCAATTCCAATTCTCGAAGCACTGTTTGGTATGGCCTTGAGCTCTTCAAGCAATGCGGTCTTTATCTCCTCAATCATGGCAAAACGACGTCCTTTCATGGATATTTTCAGTTTTAGTAACAAGAAAAAGTCGCAGGCCCAAGCCCGATGAATACGGTGGCTGAGGCAAGATTACGGTGTTGTTTTTAGCCAAAAAATCACGAACAAGCATGGTCGAAATTTAGAAAATTCGAAAAAATTACATAGCATGAGCCAACAGATATGACGACATGCTCATTAACATCTCTAATAGTGATTCGATGTTTCTCCATAACAATTTTGTTCACTGCTTCAACGTTTTCATCGGTTGTTAACGTGCTGGTGCTTCCAGGGCGAGCATCGTCATTAACATTTCTCGGTCTTCTTTGAAAAAATTGTAGCACTTATAAACATTTTTTTGCTCATAGTAGATTCACCAAATGCCACAGTTAACATTTTAAGCGCTTTGGAGCACCTAATTTTATTTTTCACACAAAATTGAGTACACATTTTTTCTACCATTTTTTTCGACAGGAAAAAATCGCCAAAACCACTAAAACACTTCTAATCTTTATACATGTCAAAAAACAGGAAATAAAACCAAAATGTATTACGTTTTTGGTTCCGCTTTTGGTACGTACCGGAAGTGTGTGTTCCGGTATAAGCTTCTCTACCAGTTCCAAATTATTTCGGTTTTCGGTTTCGGTACGGTTCTTGGATTTTAATTTCGGTAATTTAGCGCACTGTGCTTGGGGTCGTTGTCTTGCTGAAACCAAAACTCTTCTTGCAGCCCCAACTTCTGCGAACTTCAAAACTTGGATATAACTAGTTTGGGCCATTATTGATTCATCAAATGTTAGTTTCCCAAGACCATTGGCTGCCATACACCCCAAACCACAACTCCTTCTCCACCATGGTTTATGGTTGGCAACAAATTTTCCGTTTCAAAGGCATTACTGCTCTTTCTTCATACCAGCTTTTTTCCTTTTATACCGAAAATACGCAGACTTTTTCGAGCAAGTGTATATACATTATGGGTTCTACGATAGCGTTACAAAGTTTCTGACAAACTAATAATACCATTTCACATTATATGTGAATGGTATAAAAAATTAATCAACAAATTTGAAAAATTATAATTGTTATTAAGCTAAAGCATGCGCAGCGATGTACAGAGCAACTGTCTTCAGAAGGTGTTCGATCTAAGCATTATAAATTTGTGTAATCGTTTTAGAAATAACTTTTAATATATGTATTAACTACATTAAAGTATCATTCTTTTATATATTTTACTACATATATGTATGTATTTATGAATGAATGAATGAATCACTGAATTGATATCAAAGTTGACATAAAATGTTCTCGAACGCATGAATTTCAGCATTGCACAATGGGCCAGATTGTCATATTTTGTGGCATAAATTGGAAAAATGTAGCTGTACAATTGTAACTTGGCAGATTTGATAGGCACCAAATGTATAACAGTTAGCAAAAATGTTACCACTCATATATGTTGTCAAATTGCTGCTAACTAATTTTATTTAACCTAAAGCATTGATAATGTGAACATGTTTTAATTTGAATTTACATTTTTTTAGATATATTAATATTTAAACATATAAAAATTATAAACATACCTTGGCCTTCAATTTCCATTATTAAGAATCAATTATTATTCTCAAGTACTAAATTTACACAAGCAAGGCAACAAAGCATCGTTCAAAATCTTTTCCCAGTAGATATTTGTTGATTTACCTCTACGCCCTCTCGAATAAAAACGAGTTGTGAGCGTCCTGTAGTAGTTACCGCAGTCCAAACCATCACTGATACATGCGCTTGATTTCGCAGAGCAATTCGCTGGTCTAAATTGTCATGTAACACCTTTGCCCTTGCTAGACGAACTTTTGCAGGTGTTAAATCTTGCACTTTTTTGTAGTTGATAGGGCTTCAATCGTAGTTTATTTTTAAATACTATGTGCCCCATGCTACGAGCAGACACATTGCGTTTTTTTTCGCCATTTGAGCTGGGCTTTGTCGTGGTTTGCGTTGAATTCTGATCTTCTCCTTTCTAACTTTTTCTGCCGATGTTCCTGTTTTTGGATGTCCACCTCCATGGCGTTTTTCGATGCTACCAGTATCATTGTAACGTGTAATGGTACGATACACAAGCATTTTGTTCACACGTAAATGACTTAGCTCATTAACAATGGCTGGTTGCGATTATCCAGCCAAATACAAAGCTATTACACTGTTGCGTTTGAGTTCCCTTTCGATAACTTTTTTTTTAACTGCGGCGTAAAACGATGAACAACATAACAGACTGGCGCTTGACAAAACAAGAGCGCTCTGTCATTAGCCGTTTGATTCGTACAACAATGGAAAGTTGGTAACACTTCGAGCGCCGACCCTTGTTTATATTTTCGTTGTGTCGCATTTTAGACGAACTTAACCCATTGTCTGGTGTGTCGTAAAGTAAAAGTTGGCAATCGTATTAAACCTTTTTATGTTATACTTTTTGGCTCGATATTGAAAAATTTATTGCAGACTACTTTTACCATTTCTGATTGAATCTTCCAAAAGATTTGGAAGATAATTTCACTACTTACAGTAACAAGTATCTACCAAAACCCAATAGATTAATGGACAGATTGAAAAAAAAAACACCGTAGGAGACTTCTCCCAAAATATATTATAAATAGTCCTTTTATAGAGCTTTTATAGAGTCCTTTTATAGAGCTTGAGCCCAGAATTTGTTCTTGAACCCAGAATTTGAACTTGGTTTAAGAAAATCCGTACCATGCTTTTACTACCGCTATGGATCAATTCAAGTACGAAATATCATGGTTGTGCTTTTTTTTTTATCAGTATACAAGTGCAGCCGATTGTGCAGTTGCTCAGGAGCCGAAAGCTTACGGATGTAGTACGTACGTATGGTAGATAGAAGCAGTGATGCCATCTAGTATATTTGAAACTCAAGGCCTTAAATGACAAATATATTTATAATTTATGAACCAAATAAAGACTGTCGTTGCTTGTTTTTATATTGTAGGGGTATGTCAGTGGGTTGAGTATTATAATAAGAGTTTTCGCTTAACATCTTTGAGCTTGCAGTGCATCATTTTTCGACTTCGTTTACACTTAAATGTATATACATAGGTATATAATATTTTCAAGACAATGACTTCCAGAGCAGAAAGCTGTGAGCCAGACAAATGAATTAGTAGTCTTGTGCGACCTCATGTTCCACTCCGGCTGACAGTCTGCTGCCTCTCTTTAGAAACCTCTAGGAGCTATATTACGTATATATATATATATATATATATATATATATATATATATATATATATATATATATATATATATATATATATATATATATATATATATATATATATATATATATATATATATATATATATATATATATATATATATATATATATATATATATATATATATATTTATGTATGTACATACATACTCTTACATAGGTGTTGTCTTGGCTCCATTTGGGGCTTCTCTGTTAACTACGTCAAGTCTCTTTTTCGATTTTATGTCTTGTTGCAATTACTAATAGCCACAACACTCACCTCCACCACTACCACCGCCACAACTACTGTTTTGTTTTTGCAGGGTATCAAATAGTCGAACACCTTCGATTCGTAACACCATCCCGCCAACCTCTTTGCCCTGCTGCTACAACCACACGGCTTGTTATGTCTTGTTCGTGGGTACTTTGGGCGCGACAGCAATCCCAGTTGTTCGGTATTTAAGTAATTGGAGGGTAAAATGTGTTTCCAATTTGCTTTTTTTTTCAATTTTATTTTTTGTTGTGCCACAACAACAACAACAACAGCAATATGTAAGAACAAATTACAACAAGTACAGGATTGAAGAAGTATTGAATTACATTTACAAATACAAAATTGCAGAAAGAAAAAAAAAAACGCGCGTGTCGCAGTCGCTTACTAGGTTTCGGTTCAGTTTATTTCGATTCGATGTCGAAGTCTATGTGACTGGATATAGTTTTTGGGTGGTTAGGTGGGTGGTTTAATGGATGGGGGTGTTCTGTTGCTGTAGCTGTGGTCTGATATGGTCTATGCTGTCAGCTTGGTTGAAGTGGTCTCAATTGAGTTGGACTCGACTCGACTATGCTCGACGACTGTTTCTTTGACTGACTTCAAATCGACAGCATGGCACGATTACACGGCGTATTGTAAACATTGAGGTATATTTGTGGGCTTCACGCTGGTCGGTCCGTCGGTCCGTCGGTCCGTCTGTCCGCTTCTCCCCTTCTCATCTTTGTTTGCAACTTACTAGCTTTTCTTTGCTGCTTACGCGATATATATTTTTTTTGTGCAACTATTTATTAGATTTCATTAGTGTATCTACATATGTTACGAGGGCTGTTCAATAGGTTATTAATCAGTGCACAAATTTGCTTTTTATGATGTTGTTAGCTTTCCATGTAACAAATTTAACAAATTTTTGTTCATAGTTTGTTCGTATTATTTATTAACATATTACTGGTAAAATTTTTTGCTTGTCTGGCGTTTTAATATGTCGATCTGATCATTTTACAGCTTGAAAACTATAAAAGCTGAAGATACCAAAAGATTTTGGAACGAAGTTCCTTATCACACGTTACACACTTGCCGCATGAGGACTAGAAAGTGTAAAAATTTTTCCACATAAAAAGTGTCTTAAGTTTTTGAATTTTTCGAAATTTCATACATCTTAATATATAAAGTGCATGGAACCCACGAAACCTAAGGGGAAATGGGCTGGGGTCGGTATGGAGATGGGGCAAGGGGATATATTGGGGGAGACAGGGTGCATGGGATATGTCCCAAGACATTTAGGGTGTCATTTTGAAAGGCATTGAGATGTTTAGTGGGTTATTTGAGGCAAATTTAGAATAATTTGAGGGGATGTTGTGGCTATTAGGGAGACATTTTGGGGTGAAATTAGAGGGACACTGAGGAGACGCTTGTTTGGATATTTAGAAGGTCATTTGGGGTAACATTTAGTGCAGCCATTTGGGAACGTTTGGTGGGGACATTTAGGAGATCATTTGGAGGGACATTTAGGGCGCCGTTTGGTGGATATCTAAGACAGTCAGGGGTCTAAGGAAAAGGTTGCAAGAGGGGAGGGGGAGCATGTTCAGATTGATGTAAAATCTTTATTTTCATAACTCTTCTTTTAACTTCACGTATAAACTACATTGAACTCTTCTCAGATGGATGGAAGAAGGAGAGCCAGGGGATAAGGGGACAGGGAAAGGGGCACTTACTATTAAAAAGTAAGGACTTATCTATTAAAAAGTAGTTGGATCCAAACGAGTTTTGGTATGAAGAGGTATCTGAAGTCGCTAATTGGCGGTGTGCACAGCGCTCCGGACGCTGGGAAAACATCGATAAACGCTAACAAGCATACTTTAACTGAAGAAGGAATATGAGAATCTAAATATACAAACTTGGAAGTCATATAGCCCCCGTAGTATTTTCTTTCAAACAGACGACCAAACAGACAGATGGACAGACGGACATGTCTGTATCGGCTCGACTTTTGATGTTGCATCAAGAATAGACTTCTGGCTTTTCCACACATTTGTACAAACTTAATATCCATTTTTTTTTTTTTTATACATAAATTTATATTGGCAGGTTTTTTGAAATTGCGACCATTGTGCGTCCATCCGAAATATGAAACAACAGATCTCAGAGTCACCAAACTTGGATATTTAGATTTCGTTTATCCATACGCACATCGAGTTCAATGTGGTTTGTGGGTTGTAGCTACGCCTACAACGTTCACAATAAACACACAGAACGGCTATTTGTCTCTTATATACACACTTTTAGTACTTATGGAGACCACATAACGTATATACATATGTATATTCATAATCAGCATGACAAGACGACTCGATCCAGCCATGTCCGCCTGACTGTCTGTCTGTCTACGAGCGTAGTGTTCCAAATTGGCGGTAATCGTTCTTACAGTAAAATACGGCACGTAGTGCCTTTTTCTGGACGTAAATAATCAATTAATGTAACAACTTGTAACAACTTTGCTTATTTACGTACTCACCAAGTGAGAAATGTGCATCTGCGATGAAAAAAATTGTGTTCGCAAGACGGCCAAGTTGCGAATCATCAGTTGTGTAATAGGTTTTAATAATTTTAACTAAATGTTTGGTGAATAAACGAGCCTTTATACTATATATCGTAAATGTCAGACAATACACTAATAAATTGGCGCTTCGAATGGAAGACATGTTTGTAAGATTATGGATGACAACTCTACAGTTTTGAAAGCACTTAATAGATAACACTATATTACAGCAAAAAATCGCGTCGCATGAATCGTACGTTTTTTGGCTTTTTGTCCCGGTTTGCTTCGGTCCACCACTGTGAATAGAATGGCATATACTCGTATATAGTCTAAAATTGTTTAGAAAAAATATAGCTACAAAAATTTACACGTATGTATTTACATACAGAGTTTATTGAACCGCCCTCGTATCTTTTGTTATACTGTGTACTTTTGTTGTTGTTGTATTTTGTATTTGTTGTGTTGCATCCACTTCGCTGCTGTTATCAAAGTTAAAAGGCATTCCCGAAGGAGTTGTGAAAATTCATTACTTTCTAATTTAATGCGGCATTTTATGCTGGGCGCTGTGTTGTTGTATCTGCTCCTGCTGCGGCTCTTTCATTATCCTTCATTATTGAACAACAATGAAAGGAAGATGCGCATACCGCTTTATTATTCTCTTTGATGCATGAAGAAACCTTGAAACCCTCGTCTATGTTCCGCTCAGCTCAGTTCTATTTTCCGCAATATTACACGTAGTTAAATTTAATATGGTTTTTATTCAGTTCGATTCGGGTTCATTATAATTGCAACAAATAATGCCTGGGCGGAAAGAATGATGCGTACAAGTGTGTTGTCCGGCGTTATTTCCCTTTTCGGAGTTCATTATTATTGCTGTGTTTTTTTGTTTCTTGCTTCGAAATGTTCAGAAAGCAGGTTCTACTACTACAATGCATTTCCCTACGATGACCTGCTTCAAAATGTGTCGCCGCATAGTCTGAGGCAGCACGAATGTGACCGTCTCTCTCTCGCTCTCTCTCTCTCTCTCTCTCTCTCTCTCTTTCGATATCCTTACTCTGTCTTTCCTTTTGGGTTTTTGATTTAACTTCTTAGAAATCGAAATTCCCACACTTTTTAAAAAGTTGATGCTTGGTTTTTTTTTCATTGTATTATATTAGGTTTTTTTTCTTTTTTTTTGATTGCTGAGCAGAGGAAGTGCATTTTTGTGCATCGCTTTCTCATTGACATTGCCTTCCTCTTCCTCTTCCTCTTCCTCTCTTCTCATCTTGTTCAACTTATTCTTCAATTATGATTCTTCTTTTACAGTGCGATTTAAAATTATAAGAAATAATGTATTTTTTTTCTTTTTTAATATTTTTAATCATTTGATGCTTTAAATATTTCAACAAAAATATTGTGAATTGATTCAATCGATCTTTGGTGATAAACCACCATACAAAATTGAGGGTCTTCGAAAGTGGTTTTGTTGCTGTTAATGATAAGTTCCATGAGAAGATATGCATACTGTACGCAAAATAAATAATACTGATGGATATGTGAAATAGAGGCAGCAGCCTTCGGTGATTCTGTGATTCATCATCTGAGCTTCAGGCTGACGTTGTTTCTGGTTATCTCCATTCTCAGTTAGACAAAGTTTTATACAACATTGAAGTTGAAATTCTGCATACTTACAGACCGTCCATGGCGCTCTGCTGGTGCGCAAGTGGACACCAAGTACTTCGTCTTGTCCTTATTCACCGCTTAACAATTATGCCGAGACAATTTCCCAATATTCGAGAACATCTTGCTAACTCGCCGTTCGTTCGTGCCGATTAGTATCACTTTCTTATGGAAGATCGTGGCCGAGCGTTCTATGTATGGGCATCAGGGCATTAAATAAAGTCGCATGATAAAGCATCACTCTGCCTGGAACCTTTATTGTTCCCAAAGAACTTTGCTGGGATACCAAGTCAACCATTTTGTTCTGAAGCCACAGTGATATTGTTCTAACAGTGTAACCGTGAACGGCTTCAGCTGTTTTCGTAGAAAAGATGCTTATTTCACAGAAGTTCACACAGACAGCCTTCTTGAAGATGTGACGAAGAACACTGAGATTTCAATGATTGGACATGCATTCATCGGACCATATCTTGCAGAAGATTTGATACAAAACTTAACTTCACCACGAGCCTTGAATAACTCAACTGGCAAATCATGGTAACCTGACGCTTTGTTATTCTTCAACTTTTTAATTACTGTGTCGATCTCCTTATAGTTCGGTGGCTCTGCAAGAGCAGTCGACGTTCCTTGCATCACCTCCAAGTGTATTAGAGAAGTGACTTCTCCATAGTCACAGCGTTTGCTGTACATCTGTAACCAGTCTTCCATTTTCGTTCTTACAGCAAGAACTCCGGGTTTACAACCCTCAGTCAGACGCCTAAAATTGTAAAATAGCTCAAAATTATGCAACGCACTGTAATAAATGATTTGATATTGCTAGAAAGTGAACAGATAGATAAATATCTTTTTTTGATTGCATTTCACTGCAACTCGGCAACGTTCATTGACACGTTCGATTAAACGATCGCATCGTTTTAAACTAGTCTAGCCTAGTCTAGTATGTACACCTATTGTATTGTTACTACTTGTATGTAGTATGTAGTATCTTTGATTTGATTTGATTATTTGTCATCATTCGATATCGAAATATCATCGTTTGGCTTAGTTTGGCTGGCTTTGCATGGTCATTTGATGATTTGTCGCCGTTAATTTTAAGCTGCATTGCCGGCCAAATTAGTTCAGTTCAAAACTCTGACTTCGACTACAACTACGTGATTTAGAATGAGCTGACAAATTGTATGACACGGCATTTTTTGAACATTAGACATATCGATAGGTTGGCGTTGAATGACCTGCGTCATGTATGCGGAGTTCGTATCGGAGGGACAGACATATAGATAGACAGACAGACAGACAGACAGACAGACAGACATATCGCATCGGATCGTGTTGAATCTGGATACAAGCAAAGACAAGTGTCACTCTTGTAAATTGGCTACGGTATAAATTGCAAAACTAACGCTGGCTAATTATTAATATAAATCAAATACACATACATATATATAGTGGTATTATATCTATTGTATTCGTATATGGACAGAGATGGAGAGAGAGAGTTATTAAAAGTTCGCACGAAAATCAAATGAATCTCAAATTCTATAAATATATCTTTCGCTTGTTTGGAAAAAAAAGAAACTAGTCTACAGCCAAAATCTGTCTTTTTCCTAATTGATTTTGGTCTATTGAACTCGAAAATAATCTCAAAAATTATTTGAGTAAAGATCAAGCTTTATCGAGTTAAATTAGATATATATGAACAAAATCTATGAATAGGTTTGAATAGGTTCATTTTTTTCAAAATTGCTAATTAAATTCGGCTTTTATGCTGATTTTAGATTTTTCACCTTCTACAAAGTACCTCCATATAGTTGATCGATGCAATTAATTGAAATTTGGAATCGATGAGAGAGTTTTTCAAAATCGATAAATGATGGTCTTTATTTTTGTAAGAAATCTACTCAAATATAAAAAGTTCCACACACATTTGTCATAATTTCGGTTTTCAGTTTTATTTATTTTTTTTATCTAAGAAAAATATTTACTTATGCAAATAGTGTACTTATGCATAATTTTCAAAGGAAAACAAAAAGAGTGGCAACATTTGCGCAGTTTTTCAAAAAGCCATTTTAGCTGCGAGAGCACTTGTCAAAAATCTTCACACGCCGTCCTTAAGCTACCTAACACTAGATAATAAGTTAAAGAAGATACCAATTGATTGTCCGACTCGTTGGAGCTCGAGCTAAATTGAAATTGGTAAAAAAAAACTAGTGCATTGACTAAACTTTTAGTCACTTTATTAGAAGAACGTGAGTCTACTCTATTCTAGAATATTTTTAGACCCCCGATATAATGTAAATCTGACTTCTGAGTAGGAAAGTATTTGTATAGCAGCTTCGACAGATTTATATTCCAGAGTTTTATACGTTGCTGAAAAAGTGCAACTTCTTCAAGAAAGTAGTGCTAGCTCAAGTAATTTATCTGGAAGTGGAGACGAACTCGATGCATACATGGATATGTTTAATAAGAATCGCGAAGATACAAAGAATAATATATTATCAAAAACTTATCTATTAGCTTCAATTAACGTTTTTCTCAGACTAAAACGATTAAACAACAAATGGTAAAATGGTGACAAGAAACTTTCCCAGAACTATTCGAATTGTCAAAAGCTACTATCACAGTGTCAGCTACGCAAGTAAACGTACAGCGTTTGTTTTCAGGCGTCAAGTTTATTATACATCCACTTAGGAATCGCCTAGACGCAAAAACTCTGAATGCCATAATGCTTTTAAGGTGTAATTAAATACAATTAAACAAGAAAAAACGTTAACGGTGAAACCGAAGCTCCAATACTCTTCACACGCATTATGAACATGACTACCAAGACCGTTTAATTTATGTGAGGGCTATCTCTAAAACTAGGCGAGACACGTCTATTAATATAATACAAGGCTGAACTGAAAAAAATGGAACTTTTAATTTAAATCATAGAATGAATTAAATGTTGGCAGTGTTAGAGAGGCACATTTTCGTTCTTTCGAAAGCAGCTAAGTTCATGCTAATCGTTTGACAGGTTGCAAAATGACAGACGACCTTTTAATAACAGCAATTTTTGTAGTTGTGTCGCAAAAACATAATGAAACAAAGAGCAAATATTAAATTTTGTTTTAAACTAGGTAAAAAATTTGCTGAGACTTACGAATTGTTAAAAAAAAGTTTATGATGATGATTGTATGAGTCGTACTCAAGTTTACACATGGCTTACACGATTTAAAAACGGTCGTGACGATTCAAATAATGATCCAAGACCTGGACGACCCGAAGCATCTAATCGTGCTAAGTTAGTGGGAAAAGTGAGTGAAATAATCGCTATCGGTGCAAATTTCACTGTTTGAATGCTTGCAGAAAAAAGAATTAAATTCGTCTTACTGTACAATCTACAAAATATTAACTGAAGATTTGGGTAAAAGAAAGGTGTGTGCGTGTTTTGTTCCACCATCAGTTAAATGATGATCAAAAAATCGCTCGTGTAGAGCATTGGAAAGACATCATTTCAATAGCTGAAAACGATACAGATTTTCTTGATTCGAGCATAGCTGGTGCTGAAAATGGTGTTTTGAAATATGATCCTGAAACGGAGCGACAATCTGCAGAAATTGCGTTTTCCAAAGTCAAGAATCAAAAAAATGTTGATAACTTTCTGTAAATGTTTGCAAGGGTATTGTTCACAATGAATTTGTTCCAGAAGGTTAAACGGTCAATGGAGAATATTTTTTACAAGTTATACATCGTTTGTGGTCGAGAGTTCTATATGCAATAGACTTCGGTCAGTAAAATGTATTAAAATTCGAAAACGAAAAAATAAAATAAAAACTAAAGAAAAATGTAGCGTATCGAAAGATGTTTTGATATTTTTTTGAAATTTGTTTTACCAATTCTAGCTAGCTGTTGGCTTTGTATTAAATACTTGCTCTGTCTCATGAAAAGTTGAATGACTGAATGAATGCACGAACAAACGAACAAACGAACGAATGAATGAATGGATGAATGAGTGAGTGAGTGAGTGACTGAAAGTATAAAAAACTTAGTACAATAGCAAATGAACAATTGAAATTGTGTATAAAAGGGCAACAGGAAGTCAAAGTGTCACACGGCCGTACTTATACACACAGACGGACTGACAGACTGACTGACAGACGGACGGACAATATATTCGTATATAGAACAGAGAGGGGCAGACACTCGGATTGTTTAGCCTCGCTTGCCGCACAAGGCTCAAACAGGAAGACGGAAACGCGGCTAATTTCATAAGGCTCTCTCACTCATATAACGTATCGATCCCAATAAACTATCGATTGATTCGACCCAACTCGACCTTACCGGGCCCGCTAGCTAGTCTAGCGCATACGTTTCGACTGATCGCCGCCGCCACCGCCACAGTTCGAAATTATTAATTTACGAGCTGTCAACGCTTTATTGTTCATTTTGGCTTTGTTTACATTTGAAGCTGGCAAATTTCAGATTTCAGAATATGTACATTCTTTCTTCAATTGCATTCAATAGCTACTGTTTGCACATCCAGTACATTCATTCGTTTATTCAGCCATGCATGATGCATCAGTCATCGATCTCTCTCTCTCTCTCTCCTTCTCTCTCTCTAATAGGCATACAATTGTAAATAGATCGACTGAAATAGATTGGCTGGCTGGCAAACTGGCAAATCTTTGAGTTATTTTCGGCTAATTAAAAATTATGAAGCGTTTGAAGGGCGAAAATAATCGTTAAATAGACTTTTGCCGACTACATTATATTGTTTACTTGAAATCGATTGCATAATAAATGCTTAGATACATATATAGAATCTACTTTGTAGATACAATTTATGCATTGCATAGTTTATGGCGTCTTTAAAAATATATTGAAAGATAATTTTATGCCATGTGGCTGGCTCGAATGTGGCGCATTCAGGAAGTGCAATTTTCGACAACTTTTTCAAGCAATGGGCGTCTTATCTCGACAATGGTTTGCACAATGTTGTCTTCTAACTTGTCCAAAGTTGCTGGTTTCTTCGCACACACTAATGACTTCACGTAACCCCAGCGAAAATAATTCAATTTGACTGGTCCATTTCGCCAAAAATGTTTCCTTCAGTTTCCTTCAGTGCCCTTTTCGGCATGTTGCCCCGTCCTGTTGGAAAAATATTTTGTCAATAGACTTCCCATTCAATTATAGCACGAAATAATCGCTAATCATAGCTCTTTAGCGTTCATCGATCACTGCAACTTTAGCGCAGGCCTTACTTTTAAAGAAGTAAGAACGAATCACTGGTTCCTCTAGAAATTCTCGTTGATTTTTTAACTCCAAATACGGAAATTTTTGCTTATTGTTATGTTATGCCTTTGAAAATTGTCAGCTCTATGTTGCCATACATTGTAAAATCAAGTTAGAAACGCTCATATGGAAAGTCCTACCCCACCTGCCGTATTCACCAGACATTGTTCCTTCCGATTACCACTTGTTCCGATCGAATAATTTTGGCCTCATTATGCACTACTAATCGTAATTATGGGGAAACCAAAAATTAGGTTGATTCTTGAAGTGCTTCTAAAGACGAGTCATTCTTCCGACGCGGAGACCGTATGCTGGCAAGCGATGGACAATACTTTGAATAATCTATTTGTATAATATAAACTTTCCAAATCGCTCTTAATATTTGTGTACTTGTATCAAATAAAAAAAAACCACATGACGAGGTAAAACCCAAGTGACGAAAGCCTCTACTTCCTACTCCCAAAACATCTGATAACAATTTTTTATATTTTTTTGGGATTGATTGTAATGTATAAATGATAATGATGTAGTATATAAGTGGAGAAACAAATGTGAAGTTCTATTATTTTGAACGTGGGGTGGGCTTGTATCCTTGGAATGGGCGAGAAGAATCACATCGAAAATTCACATAGTATAGAAAGAAACACGAACCACTCGGCATTCGGAAGATCGGTACACTATTGACTTGATTAATAATATGGAACTCTTAATTTGCGGTTGCGGTGCATACCCGTACCTACTTCGGTTTTTCAATGAGTGCAACTAAGTTACCAAAACGGCACAGCTTTAAGATCTCTGATGTAGTACAACAAAACTAATAAATACAGGGGGTGATACAACAATTTAAAAGTATTAAAGATATTTCAGTTTCGTTTGCTTTACAAGAAAAAAAACTATTGCTTTACAATTTCATAATAGTATTTGAACTTCGAAACATATTGCTATATTGCTATAGTTGAATGATCAACAGATATTATGTTTAGATTGGAGTAGGATAATAGAACAGCGTAAACATTTTCATTTGGATGCGCTTTCACTGTCAGAACTTTACAACTTCAATCGCATAATGTTTATCAATTCGCTTAAAAATTAGTAGGTATACATTGAATAGTTCGGGGAAAAGTTCGATGTCATTTGGAATAACGTATTACATTTAAAAACTAGTTAAAAATGAGCCAGTTTTCAAAAATCTTGCATTTAAGAAACGTTCGTTCACGTACGGCGTAATTACGCCGGTAATAGTACCAATACCATTTGTTATAGCCGTCAGCGTACCAGCATAGTTGGGACTCATATCCAGCGGACTAAGCTTCATGCCGGCATAGTAAGCACCCATTAAACCCATGCGGATTGTAAAAAGCACAGCAACCACAACACGATCACAACCGGCATACGAAGCTGCAACCATGAAGTTAGCCGGACCGAATGCAGCCAAACCAGTCATGAATTTACGCGTATTTGTTGTATTTATAATGCGACGTGTAATCAACCAATCAACCAATCACCAATGAAACCCATACCAATGGAAACAATCCACATCATAACATAAGGCAACGAAGAATAGAGACCATTGGCCTTAATCGAGAACTGTAAAACATCGGACATGTACTTGGGCAGATCATTAACCATTATATAGAGGCCCCAATCCTGAAAACTAAATAAAAATCAGCGCCTAAAAATTCACTTTTCTCGCCACCGCACCTTTTACTTTCAGTATTTCACTTCATTTACACACAATCTTATGTTGGTCCTCACGCAATTATGATGGTGTATAATTGGTGAAATGCAGGGAACACTATTAGCAAGAAAAAACTGAACCTAAAATCTCTTTGAAACTCTGATAAAATAAAGAACAGACCGTGGTGAGAGTGTTTGAATTAAATAACTTGCAATTCCAAAACATTGAAGCCTAGTAAATTTCTGTGCGTCGTCAACTCCAAACCAGGAAAATAGATTTTAAGATGGCAGACAGGGGTCTAGATACAATGTTAGAATGCAAATGCAATTATAAAATACTGCTCCGTTTCTTCACAGTTTTCTTAGTAAAAATAATAGTGCAATAATGAAGAGAGTGAAATCTGCGCTGGTAATGAAGCGGAATTTAAAATTTTCAATTTCATAGGCAAATATTTTCACCATTTTCAAATTCCACTAATAGAGTTAATGATTATGTATGATTTGAATTATTCAAATATTACAAATTATATGCAATGCACTTGCTTTTGCTTCATATTCAAAAAGAGCTGTAATTTTGTTTTTTTTTTAATCAGTCCGACAATTTTCAACTTTGATCAGATGGTATATATATGTATATTGGGCCGTTTGACTAGTTTTTTTGATTGTTTGACAATCTATCCCTAAAAGTGGTCAAATATATAATGTAATTGAGGTTGAGAATCACTAACTTAAAGTTTTCTGAAACAAGTGTTACACAACACTCTGAGCTAGCGGTTTTCACGGAGGCTGCACTTGATCCCAATGGGTATATTATGTATACTGTATGAGGTACCCAGTGGACAGACATCTTACGATAAGAATCAGAATAATCTTAATCGTAACGTTTCAATAATACAAAAATATTGAAGAATTCTTCTGTATAATAAAAAATTTCATGCTGTTGATTTAGGAGCTTCAATTCTACTAATTTCAAAATTTATAATTCGTAATGCTTTATACAGTAAAATAATAACAATAAACGAAACTCTGTGCTGCGTAATGATTGAGCAAAATATTTTTATTGTTATTATCGGCACTGATCGGCAATTATCTGAATGATCTGGCGATTCTTCATTTGACGTTCATGCGTAAAAGCTTAAAAAAAAAAATAATAATACTAGTTGTACGTAATTTAGAATCTACGTAAATAAAAATAAATAAATGTTGTGCACATTCAACTCAGTCAACAAAATTGTAGCGAAAAATGATCAATTAGCGTGCTAATTAGATTTGAGCTTCTGTTGGAATTCGGAATTCAATTTGACTTCGTCATTATTTGGACAAGAGCTAAATAAATGCCGCTGAAATGAAGTGAAATGCGTTGACAATGGAAATGGCGATGGCGATGGCGATGGCGATGGCGATGTCGATGGAGATGACGATTATGAAACACGCTTTATGTTAGGTACAAATTTCTGTTTTGTATTTCAACGCTAATTAGCGCAAATGTTGTAAGTCTGAGAATCTTTGATTACATCAAAATATCGATGGATTGTTTTTTTTTGTTGTTGTTTGTTTTTATCGAATAATGAAATGCTGTGAGTAGAGTCGATGAATTTAAGTCGAAAGAAAGTTAAGTTCGCGTTAGAGTATTAAAATAAATCGGAAGTAGTTCCTAGCGAAATATTTACAAGTATTTTACTGATTGAAAAGAGGCGGAAGAAATATTCTAGTAGCAATTGTTAGAAATACTTGTATGCAATTAAATAAGCCTTATGTAGTTATTTTTATGGAAGAAAGCTTCATAAATTTGTACCATATTTTGGTATAGTATATAAATTAGAGTTTTAATCATTTAAACTAAATGGCAACGATATTTCATTAGGAAATCTAATGTAGATTGTAATTCTGCTTGATACCTACTGTGAATTGAATGAAATCATTAACATTTTCAAACTTACGAGATGATTTATCTCAACCAGAGTGCATTGATGAGCATAAATCTTTGTAAGATGATGATACACTATCCCGAACCATGTTGGTATTTGGCGTTCAGTTGCGGAGGTTCTGCGCTCAAGAACGGATTTCGTCCAAAACATCGATGCTTTCTATTAATCTTAATAATCTTAATGATAAATATTTGTTTTGGTTACAGCATCCTAGTATCCAGCGAGTTTTCATGGTTTTCTCGAACATTGAGAAACTATGAGACATTGATAATCACACTCCTGCTGTATGGTGCAGAAGCGTGCGTCCTGACAATATCGGCTACAGCGCCTTTGGCATTGTTTAAAAGAAAGCTTCTTTGTATGATTTTTGAACCTAATTGAACCGAAAAATAAAGATAACAAAAAAAAATGTAATTGTGATTTGTCACTACAGAGTTTTTTACATACTTCAAGGACGTATTAAAAGAGAAATAAGGCAAAAATTTATTGTAGATAGAACAAAGAGTTCGGTGTGAGTTACTGAGCGCGAATGGGGACATTTAGTAATATGGACTGAAGCAAATACAGAGAATCAATCTAACTAATAAGATCAATTAATTTTAACCTGTCATGATAGGGTGAAGATTTATTTCGGGATCCCAAGTGAGACTCTTCGAGCCAAGAAATGCAACTGTTTTTGAACTGACTCAATACGTTCCTTGTGAATAGCTTAGTAAGGGTATAAGGTATAAGGGTCATTAAATTTATTAGATAAACGCTTAACAAAGGCAAGAACATCTTTTGCTTTATTCACTTTACTCCATAAGGATATCTATGTCATTAAAACAGAACACTTTAGCAAGGGTAATATTATTACTATTTAAAAAAATATGTTACTATAAATGGTTTTCTTCAATGAAACGTCATACATTTGCATTTTGAGAAATTTAGATTAAGAAAATTTTGACTAGACCACTGAAAAATGTGATACTTATTTTTTTAAGATATACTTAGAATTAAATGCATCCAAATATGCGTTTACATACTTACACTGTGCGAAGCATCCTTCACGGTAGATATTCGAACAACATAAATACCACTTCTCAGGGTACATACATTTACAGGGTACAAAAAAAGAGCTCTATGTGTAAATTCCGCTTAATTCAAATACATAAGTTGACCCATTTTATAAATAGGTAAATATATACATATGTGCGAATGCATATAGTGCATTCAAAATTAAATTAGTAAACATAAATGTGTGAGTTAAGAAAAAAGGGTCACTAGCTAATATCTACATACCCGTACATATGCGTCAGCTCGATACCACCTGACATGCATAATCACCCCCCTACTCATCAACCCAAACAGTCATACACTCATACACCCACCTACCCATCTAACCACTTACTCACCCACAGTGAGAGAGCCCATTCCGTTGCCTTTTCGACATGCAAAGTGTTCAAAATTGAAATTTTGAACAAAAGGCAAAGGAAATTCAATATTTGGAGTGCGGCCCGAATTGCCGCCGAGTGTTGAGCATTCAGCGTTCAGCGTTGAGTATCGAGTGCGGCTGCTAAATATTAAATACCACACTGAGCTGAAATGTCAACAACGCCGTTGCCGTTTTCGCCTTTAGCTTCCGCTTTCAGGAACAGCCAAGCCAGCCAGCCAGCCAGCCAGCTAGCCAGGATATCGGCGTCAGGCGCTTCGTTTTGGGCGGCGTAAAGCAATAAACGGCGACCGCCTGCAGCGTAATTGAATGTTTGAAGTGCAAAACCACAGAGTACGGCCCCCTTTTGCACTGTACCACACTCTACGCTGTGCGTTGCATGACATGACAGAAGGCGTTGCTGACTTCGATCCTTCGATCGCGTTTAGAATAGAACAGTACTGAATAACAACGCCGCATGCCACTAGCCACCTCGTGCCTTTTTTGCGTCTCCGCTTGTGCACTCAAAAGTCAATGCAAATCTTTATTATTAAAAAATAAGTATAATAGAAAAATAATAAAGGCTCACTGAGTAAACGTATCGTACCGAAACGAAAAAAAAAAAAAAACAAAGTCCTGTGTTTGAAAAAGGATAATAATAAAGCAACGAACAAAATACTCGTATTTTCCTTAGAACAAACACACAGAGAAAAATTCTGTAGTTCAGTCAAACAACTTCTAAAGTAATTTGATTAATTTAATAACTATTTTAAGAAGAAACATGTTTGCTTAGCGCTGCCACTTTGGGCTCAGCAAGCAAATTAGAAGTAGAGTCCTCTCTCGAAGTACGAAGATAAAAATTTATAATCTATAAGACGCTGATAATCCCGGTAATTCTGAAATATTCTTCGTAGCATTTTTGGTCCTGTTACGAGTTGGCGACGAGTTTGACAAATTGCCCTTTTTTTGTGGTGAAAAATGCATTTATTTCAGAACAAAATGAATGAAAAGATTAATCAAAGACTTTTTCTTCGCTGGTTACTACTTTTTCCCATCTCTCAGGTAATTTACGAACTCCATCTCCATTCCTTCCATTTTTTCGCCACTTTTGCGACATGAGGCCTCGGTCTCGTTGTTATGCAGAAGAATAACTTTGTCATGTCTTTGCTCGTATTCCGGTCGAATACACGGCTCAAACGAATCTATTATAGCCTATACCGATCGCCCGTAACGGAATCGCCAGGTTGTAGCAGCTCGTAGTACCCAACACCCTCTTGGTCCCACCAGATACACAAAAATGATCTTCGAACCATGAAGATTGGGCTTTGGTGTTGATGTTGAGGACGATTGAGGAAACGATTGACCGGGCATAGCGTAGTATTTTTTCTTCTTGGGGGGATCGTAGAATATCCATCGCAAGTGAAAAATCGCCTTTCAACGTGTTTCGGTTGTACTTTATAAGGCACCCAATTGCCTTGCTTTTGAATCATTCCCTTGGATTTCAATCGTACAGAAACTGCTTTATCTTCGCTTTTTTGGCTTGTCTTCAACGCATTCTTAAAACGTCGAATATTACAGGTAGATATGTGTGAACTTGAACAATTTTTGTGATTAATTACATTTGAAAAGTTTGTAACCTGTGGACTAACTATTGGTTAAAATTACCTTTGCATAGATTTTTTTTCAGTGTATAAAGCGAAGGGAATTGCCGAGTTCGACATGAATTGCGCATTCAGAAGGCTACTTGACGAATTGTCAAGTGTTGTCGTCGTTATTTTCAGTGTTGTTGTTGTTGCTGTTGTTACAGCTCCACTCCAGAAATCACAAAATAAGGACATTCAATTCATATACGCGAGTATATACAAAAATGCACTTCAAATGCGTTGAAGCTACAAGCTTGGTTGCTAACTAAACGGCGAAGGAGGTGCAGTAGATGGCAGCGGCGCCTCCTTGAGCAGCAGCAGCAGCATCAACAGCAGCAGGAGCAGCATTGAGTACTCGCATGACAAGTGTAATACTCGAGTACGTTGTTCATGAGACTGTTAAGGATGTTAAGAAGCAAGCGAAGGAGCATCGTTTAGTTCTGTAGAACAAATGAGAGTATATTTTACAAACAAATACTCGAGTGACTGCGAGTGCTCATTGACTTTTCAATTGGTTCGTTCTGTGCAAACTCATAGTCCTTCTCTTTATAGTATCTTACCCTCAAACTATTGACTTTCTTATTTTTTTTTTTTGCATATATATCTTTATCCTTTATATTGTAAAAAGGTACGTAGTTATAATTTTGTTACAAAGTTTACAACAAATGAAAAGCAACATCGGATCACATAGAGTATGCATGTGCCTATATGAAACTATTCTTCAATATGATATGCTCTTCTGCTAAACTGTTTCACTCAGTTCACTTTAAGGTATAATACAAAACAATGAAAAATGTTTACTTGAACATATATCGTATCTTAAAAATAGAAGTTAGATGTGGAACTACTCATAAGATGTGATATAAGTATTGTAAAACAAAGTTGTAGGGTACTGAAGAGAGGTTGGTAGCGCAACCCGAAACATATGTCGTCCTAGTTATGTTCAGCTTGCGAATTCTGCCAAATCATGTTGTTGTTATTATAGCGTAGGTAGGCGTGGCAGACCCCATCAAAAGTCGAGTCTGTGATAGAGCACTAAAGTTGGACATTTAGATTGAGCACTAGAAGCTGAGTCGATTCCGATCAAATCAAAAATGACTTTTTTGACACTCTGAGACTTTTGTGGTTCATTTCGTCAGTTAATATCGAGAGTGCGTACAAAAATTATGAATTGCATTTGGTCCGTATTTCCCTTTGTAATTGCCTTGAATTTTTTTCAGGACCATAAAAAACCCATAGAAAAAAAGTACTTTCAGTTTCCCGAATTTTACAATTTTCCGTGTAACTAGTCCAAAGTTTCTTTCCTGAATGAAAAAATTGCGAAATTGGTCCAGCAGCTCTAAACTTCCCTCCCTCACCCTCTCTGGAACTAATAGATTAAATTACTTATAGTTTTTTTTTTTTGTACTTTTACAGATTTTCAAATATTTTAGGAATCTTTCGAGGTTTTCTTTCCGGCTATAGATACTATTTATAGTAAATACATGTGTAGGGTACTGAAGCTGATTGTCTTGTATTTTGCTATGTTTTTTCTACAAATTCCACTGCAATGTAGAGTCAGTAAATAATTCAGTGACAAAGTGCATTAAATACTACAACAACTAAACTATCTTTTTTATCTTAACTAACACAGAGATTTTACGAGCAGCTAGTTACTAAATAGTTTTTGTTAGCTTCGCAAACAATCTAATCGTTTTGCGAAAAGCGTTCGATCGGAAAAGGAAACCTTATAAAAAAGATATGTACCCGTACTATTTTCATACATATTTACCTATATACGACTATGCGCCCAAAGCGATTTTGAACTGTGACGAAAGACAAAAGTCAACGCGAATGTATCTAAGCCAAATGCTCGCGGCATATCTGCTGCTCTGTTCTATTATTATTCTATTTTTTCTTTTTTCAGTCTCGTGTATTCCTGAGTTTGGTTTACCTTAAAGATTAACCACTCACAGTGGTTGAGCAGCAAATGGAAACAGTGAAATTCAGTAGTAGCTACAGTAGTAGCTTTAGCATTAGAACAGCAGCTGAAAAGTCAACAGAGAGTGACTGAAAAGATATTTGCCTACTTGTTTGCTATGCCATTCCACAAGAATTGTTGTCTATGATAAATAGTCATTCAAAGTCTCATCAAAATACATAAAAAAACATAAAATAAAAGATACATCGCTGAACAAGTTGAAACAAGTTCTCAGAGACAACAGCATCGAAACACAAATCTGTCACTTTAATACCAGAGAAAGCTACACAAACTATTTGTAATAGTATTTTAATTATTTGGTGGTAGAGTAGCATTTCCAGAAAAATGCATTTTAAAGTCTATGAAACATTTGTTTTTGTTCAATATTCATTTATAGAATTGACCCGAATAAGACCTCGCGACACTCACTGATGAAACGCATAAAACGCATTGTTCTTAACCCAGTTATATACATACATTTTGAATACCGGATATATTCTAAAATCAATAGATCATATCAATTTAAATGTCTAAGTATGGAACAAAAAAAAAAAAAAAAGGAAAATATGGAAAATGTTTGGTAAAAATTATGTTATTTAATCATATTATTTCTTCAACGAGTGATCCAGAATAAATGGTAAGAACGTAACGCATGGGTGGGTAGCGCTGGTTAGAGGTACATGCTGAAAAATTTAATGGTGAACAAAAAATTTAATTGATTGATGCTTATATATTATACGTTCGAACCCCAATTTATTTTCATTAAAAGATGATTTATAAAAATTAAATCTGTATTACTTTCTTTTCAAAATTGTTGAGAAGTTAAAAATTTTACTGATTGAATGATAATTGGATGATCATTTTTTACCAATAAATTTATCCTTTCCGGGTGTTCGAAATTTTTTAAAAATGCAGAAATGTTGTACTCTACTAGTCCTATAACCTATACTAAGTCACTTTGAAAGTACATCGATGTTTATTTTTAATTTTGCAACACTGTGTTAAAGATTAATCTGTAGGTATTACTGTCCGTCGGACGATTAGGTACACCGAGCAACCATGATGTAACTCTCAGGTATATGTGTTAACTGTGCACTGTCAGTGCAGTGCACAGTTAACACATATACCTGAGAGTTACATCATGATTCCTCGGTGTACCTAATCGTCCGACGGACAGTAATACCTACAGATTAATCTTTCGTTCGTAATCGTTCGTGTTGCTAGAAACAGGCTTTTAGAAAGTTATTTTACTCTATAAATTGCTGGAAAATCTGTAGCCGGGCGGAGAGAATAAACTCTCTTAAATAAATGAATTATGTTTGTAGAAATGTTGTCACTCTTCAGTGATGGGGAAGGCGACGTTTGCAGAAGTGTACATTAGTGCGAAAAGTTATTAATTCACTTGGGTATGACCAAAAACGATTCGGTTGCAAACGAAGGAGCGCACACATAATCCCTGGGTAACCTCTGAACATCCGTTCCCGTGCGCACAATTTGTGAGAGAGCAACGTCCCTTAATTAAGGGTTGGTGCGCTAGTTTTTCGCTACCAAAATAAAAACTTTTACCAGTGAAGACACAGAGGAAGCCTTGGATACGATTCCGATTTGATGACGACACCCATAACGAATTCTCAGTGGTATAAAATCCTTTAATGTTATGATAGTTGATAGTGCGGATTTTGGCCAATAACAAAGCACAACGTATTATTTACTTAATTACTTTGTGTGCTATAACCGCCACGGCCTATTTGATATATTTTCTAAAGTTGCATAAAATTAACTAAAATATTGTAGGAAAATCAAAATCAGCCATATCGAAAATCCCATTTAACCAAATTGTATGTACATCTCTGTATTGTTTACGGTTTTGGTCACCGTCTAGATTTAATTATCAAAGATTATATGAGATTTTTTTATTATCGGCTTTACACGTGCATGTCTAATTTCAGCGCAACCAAATAAGTTGAAGTGGATCAAAATTGAGTTTCATAATGCGCACATAATATACAGGGTGTCTCAAAAGAAAGTTCAGATTTGATTTGCTAATTGCGTGAACGCAACTATTCCGTGGGGCGCGGGGGGTATGTCAATCGGTAGCCTAGCTTTTGGGAATTTAGTCGCTATGGAGCGTTTCTCGGGAGCGGACCGTGCGTTGTGCGAACGTGAGTTTTACAAAAACAGTAATTCAGCGACTGTAGCGCGTAGAAAATTCTGCAGTATTCGATATATTCGTTATTTAAATGATGCGCCAAGCCCTCGACTCATTGGAAAATGGGTCGAGAAGTTTGAAGCGACCGGTTCAACGCTGGAAAAAAAATATTAAGTTTCAGAAACCAAAAAAAGGTACAGGGTGCCAAATCTGGTGAATACGGTGGTTGTGCGATGATTTTTGTTTCATTTTTGGCTAAAAACTCCGTCACAATCAAGCTGGAATATGCAAAAAATGGAAAAAATTCAGGTCTTTTGGTACGAGTCTGGCGGCGACGAGTCGATCCATTAGAGATGTTGAGTGTCTCTGCTATCTTTCTAATGCCAACACGACGATTCTCAAGCACAATTTCCATCAATTTTCCGATGTTTTTGTCGTTAACAGATGGATGGATGAGTTGCATGAGTCAAGTTTTCTACAATTTCCCGACCCTCACTGAATGCTTTCTGCAACTCAAATACTTGCGTTCTCGATAGAGTAGAGTCCTCAAAACACTTTTGTAATATTTTGCCGTTATTGAATTGGAAACACAAAATTTCAAGCAAACTCGTTGTTCAATTTTTTTCCCATGCTAAAAATCGCCATACAAACTTTTCGCGTCGTAAACAGACAGTCTGTCAAACATAGACTAATTATCGCATTCCGCTCAAACTTGGCATGCATGTCAATGACTGCGACAGCCAACTTAAGAAGAACCGATTCGGTTTACCGGTTTGGTTTAAATCCACCAGTCCGGGTCAATTCCAGAGGTATATATATTTATATGTATTAAAAGTTACTCACTTTCATTTAACTCAATTTTATATTCAGCAAGATTTTTAAACTTCTTAAAGGACGCGACTCGATATATTGATCAAAAACAAGAAAAAAAGAGAGTTAACTTTGATAGAACCGAATCTTTAATACCGTTCACACGAAGTTTCAAGCATTGTACTTAGCAGGTGACAAGTAAAAAAATATGTGTAAAAATCTATTTGCCTATACCTAAAAGAAAGCGTGACATGCCCCTTGATAATTATGCAAAGCGTGTCCGTCCATATGAAGCCACCATGTGAAATGTCAACTTGATTTTGCCTGAACTGATAACTTTGTCATGAAAAGTGGATGGGTGGATGTGTGTGTGTGTGTGTGTGTGTGTTTTTTATATGGGGGCTGACCCTTAAATGGAGAAATCACATATATTTCTCTAGATGTGAGGCGTTCGTCCATAAGAAGCCACTATACATATTAAAATTTTAGTTGATATTTACTGTAATAAACAAATTCTGAGAGAAGTCTGGCACGATCACCGCAAACTTGGTATTAACAAGACAAACTCGAAACGGTTACAGCGCCACATAAGTAAGTATGTGCCTTCTCGTTAGGGTAGTGATTCGGCCTTGCTCAAGGTTCAGATTACGCCATATAATCCTATAAGGGGCGAAACTTTTAGTCGTATGTGCTTCTTTAGCCATGGCTTATACCAAAAATTTATAAAAAAAACACGCCTTATAGTGGAGTTATATCTGAAGAGGCATTAGGAGTGTCGAAATATCACTAACTTGAAGTCACTATCTCTTATAGTCTCCAAGCTCTACTTCTTTAAACATACTTACTTTTTTATGCTTTGATGCTAATCAAGATTATATAAACATATATACTTTATGGCATTTCTTCTACATATTACATACATTACATAAACCTAATATACCTATTTTCCTTATTTGGTATAGGGTATAACAAAATGGCTGCCAGTGTTCAATTTATTTATTTTATTTGAACGATCAAACGAGACGGCTTATTATCGAACTGTTTTAATACGAAATAATATACTAGTATATTACGATCGATGCAAACGAAATCGGAATCTTAATGAAACCAGACACTGCAAATATATTTCATTATATGCTGTGTTTTATGAGCGTGCGTGTGTGTGTGTGTGTGTGTGTGTAGTTCACTCTCACTTCAAATGTTTGTAGAAATGTTGTCAAAGTTGTCAAACGATTGACGAAGAGGCTAAGCTATGCGCTGAAGGGTTTTGAAAATCTGTCAGCAGAGACACCAGCAACAATAATAACAACAACAACGACTTTAACAACGCCTCATGTTTCTTGTTGCACCTCACGCCCCCTGCTCACATTGTGAGGACGTTGGTGGTCGCCGGTCGATGGCTGCTCCAATCGGGCGCGCAGTCGCATTTCTGCTCAATGCAGCTTTCCCTCCTACAAATAAAGAAAATATTTACGAGAGTACTGTTTGAAGTTTCTGGCACTGTTGCAGGACTGTTAATTCAATCAATAGACTAGTTTCGTCGTCCTCAAGACAGAGTCTACTCTCCGTTTCTATCTTGTTTAGATGATATCTCAGTCGATGATATCCAGTCATGTTGTCCATGAGCAGCCTCAAGTCTGATCTTCTATGATGTGCGTTGGTTTTAGAATTTATGGGACGTGCTAGTTGTTCAGCGTGCTGTACTACAGAATGTTGTATCCAGTGCTGAGTGGCAGGATTACTAAATAAGTCCACAATGGTCTTCTGTTAAGTTCACAGAAACGTTCTGGACCCTCAAAGTTAGCTGCCGATCATCAACAATTTCATTTCAATCGATATGCTTGGGATGAGGAACCCAACCGACTTTGCGACTTTGGAGTGTATCGTACCATCGTAGACCCAGCTAAGAGAATAAAAAACCAGGAAGATAGTTACTTGGCTATCTGAAAAGTTGGTAGTATTGGCGCGCTTAGGACTCTTATTCAAAAGTTATCGGGCGTAGACCTCAATAGCGTGGACCACAGATTGAAATACTGTGTGCGAAGCACCCATGGCAGTAGAAATTCTGATGTTGGGTCCGAAGACACCGGCACCTGAGTCATTTTAAGGTTGACCATCAAGTACTAGGGATGCCCTCATTACAATCTGAGTGACTGGGAAGGAGAACTGAGTAACGTAATTCCGTGGTCAAACAATCTCTTATTTTAAAGATTTCGATGCCAGGAGTATGTTACAGAATATTAGAGTGACATTATACACCTGGTGTTAGACTAGTTATAGTCTGAAGCCTCGAAGCCTCGATTGCTGCTGAGTATTGAATGAGAATGTGCAGCGAAAGCTGACCTATGATGACCACCATTGCATGTCATCTGACAGGAATTTGTTGCACTGCCTTCAAACACAGACAGTTTAGACCACCAGACAAGAACGCGTAGGTAACTATCGGTCTTACCATCGCTGTATAGATCCGAAGAATTATGTTTAGGGAAAGACAACACGTTACGTTACATGTCTATTTCAGCTTAATTTCTTGCCAAGTGTATACACTGGATCAAGCTCTAACGTTTGCCTTCTAAAGAAAATTATTAATACATCCTTCTGTGGATTAATACTGATACTCTCCTTGACACACCTTGAAGTAGGCTCAAACAGTATGGTACCCGAGACCAAGATCGGAGAGACGGACACAGCTAGATCGAATCGTTTCGACGAGCTGGTCAAAAGTATATATGTATGTATAAAAACATATATAGAAACATTTAGCGTGACCCTTCTATTCAGTCGAAAGAGATGACAATGACGACGATGACGTTGAACTGCAGGAAGCAGCAGCGGCTTAAACGCATATTTCTTTTTATCAAAAAAAATTTTTTTTTATTGTATATGCTTGTGCTCTTTCGCTCTTGAATATCTCTATCTCTCTCATAGACACACACAGCCTATTGACGGAAAATGATCTAATTGACAGTTTTTTGGTGGTTCTTGTCTTTTTTTTTTGTATTTTTTACCTATGTATCTGCTCTTTGTTAAAATCTGCTCGCTTTCGCTTTTGGTGACAACTCTGTCGATTTTAATCTCTGAATTTGACTCCTGCCTTAATGCATTTTCGATTCATATTACGTATTACTATATAC
Organism: Leucophenga montana; assembly: GCA_035044765.1. Classification (NCBI taxonomy): domain Eukaryota; kingdom Metazoa; phylum Arthropoda; class Insecta; order Diptera; family Drosophilidae; genus Leucophenga; species Leucophenga montana. The sequence goes on along the minus strand of JAWNNQ010000934.1, from coordinate 19,904 downwards.
ATATAAATATAGAAGTATATATGTATGTATTTTTAATGCTCGATGGATGCGAAATATGGAGCGATGAAAATGTGAATATAAATATGAAGATTCTTATTGAAATGCACAGAAACACACATGGCTTTGTCTGTCCCGTATTTCGATGTCCAGCAGCTTGAAGCTTACGCGTCGCCATCGTCGCCATCGTCGCCATTTGCCCTTGTTTGTCCGGTTCAGTTCGTTTTGTCTCTTCCATATGCGGATTAGTGCCCCACACGCAGTGCTCCCTGCACGCTCTGCCAGAACCTTCACCACATCCAGAAACATTGCTTTTATATTTGTCTTCATCGTCATCGTCATCATCATCATTATCGTCGTCGTTCTCCATGTACATGCAACAATCTCTCATATGGTCGGTGTCAATTAAGCATCCGAACAGCAGGAAATATGCACCACATTTACCCACCTTATCTGGCCATCAAAATCGCAAAAAAAAAAAAAACAAATAAGTAGTCAAGGGAAAAATAAATTGGAAACGTAGATAAAAACTAAAACATTTACTTTGATTGCATCGAAGCTTTTGTATACTTGTATGTATCTTTTTTGCCTATGTATATTTCATTCATAATGTTTGTAATTTAAACTGACTAATTGGCAGAAATTTTTATATATAGGGTGTTTCATGTAGACGCGCGATACTTTGTTATCAAATAAAACGCAAACGAATACGAATTTGGTAAAAAAAAATACACGTATTTCATTACGTATTTTATTACGTTCGAAAGGCTATGGGAAACTATTTCGAAGATATGTTCACCGTGACTATCACGTCGAAACTTTTGAAGATGTTCCGTTTCAGCGCAACCAAATAAGTTGAAGTGACTCAAAATTGAGTTTATAAATGTAGACATAATATACAACCACACCATTGCTTGTTAAATAAAATGCTTTTTAAATACTTTTTTCAGCATATGTATAGGCATTTCTCGTTTTTTTTTTTTTTCTATGCCAGTACTTCGAAAGTCACATGCCAAAAATTCGCGTCGCAAATTTTCGAGAAATACTTATCAAATATGAAAAGTTAGCAAAGTTTTGTTAGTCCTCACGCAATTATAATGGTGTATAATTGGTGAAAAACAGAAAACACCCTTAGAAAGTCCAAATTTTTTAACTTCATAGACCTATCTTTAAACCATTTTCAAATTCCACTAATAGAGATAATGAAATTAAATTATTAAAATATTAAAAATTATATTCAATGCACTTGCTTTTGCTTCGTAGTTCTATAAAAACCCAATCCATCAGTACTCTATGAACACGGTTCAACTTTCGAAAATGCTTCCATATTATTTTATTTATATATTAAAAATTAATCATTTTCATTTGATGCAGTAAGATTTTTGAACTTCTAAAAGACGCGAACCGATATATTGTTCAAAAACAAGAAAAAAAGATAACTTCGATAGATCCGAAGCCTCAAGCAGTGAACTTTAGCAGATGTAAAGAAGAAAAGTATTTGTAAAATCTGATTGCCTAGAAGAGTGGGTGATACGCCCCTTAATAATTATGCAAAGCGTCCATGTGAAATGTCAAGTTGAGTTTGGACTGATAAACTTTTTCATAAAAAGTCCCAAAAGTGTGTGGTGGGTTTGTATGGGGGCTGGCGCTTAAATGGAGAAGAGTTACATATATTTCTTTATATTTTTTCATAAGAGGATACTAAAATAAATTTTTGGTTGATATTTACTTACAGTAAAAGAAAGTTTTTTTTAAATTTAGGCGAATCTCTTTGAAGCACTGATAAAACGAAGCCGTAGGAGTTATAGTTTCCGAGATCTAGGGCCGGAACCAAAAACATGTAAAAAAAAGCTACACAAAAATCAATTAGGAGCTTTTCCACTCATTATTTTTACGATTTCCGCACTCCACTGATAGAAATTAGTATGTATGGCCTGCGGAGGACTCAATCGCTCGTAATCTACAAATAATTTTGTACATTATTCCGTTGATGCGTTTGTTCGTTTTGCTGTTTCACCGTTAATCACAACAACAACGAACAGAGAGACAGTCGCCAAAAAAATTAGCGAAGCGCATACAATGTATAATAATTAACCTCCTATCTCTTTCGCAAGTCTTGACTTGGTTCCTCGTATTCTATCGTTTATCATTTGTGTGTCGGCGTTTGTACTTCATGTAAAGCCTATGTCTCCTTGATTTGTTAAGTGAGTGACTATTGTTTAAGCCTCTTACGCTGCTTTTTATGAAATATAAATTGTGCTTATCTGCAAAAAATACCTTTCATGGTGTATTTTTTTTATAAAAATCAGTTTTTATTTTATTTCAACATTTTGTTTTTGAAACTATATTTCCAACCATGAAAAGGAGCATTCAAAAGCATCGTAAATCCTCATTGTTCTTGCGGCATTCTAGAAAGTCGTTCATATCAAGGATGCGCCCTCTTCTACAAAACTCTTTTGCATAAAGTTCTAATCATGCCCAGAAAATTCAAATATACACAAACAGGTGAGTATTCTAGAATGTTTAGGCAATATCAGCGTGCGATGATGCGCATGCCATGCAAATAATAAGATAATCCTGAGAAAAGCGAAATACTGTGACAACAGATAGTAGTAGACCGTGCACATAACTGGTGGCTCCTTGATGCTGCGTTAAACTTGATCTATATTAGTATCTGGCTTCGTGCTACGTATGCTCTATTTTACGCCTTGTTCCCATAACTACACTCCAGAAATGGTATTACAATTTTCTGTTATATTGCCTTAATCAAGAACAATGTGCCAAATACAAGTTCCAAATCATTTTTGTCATACGAAATATCATCAAGATTTCTGTAAGGTGCTTGCTTCCTGTGAAATGAAACTATCGCTGACTCTCTTAAATTTTTGCTATATGTTCTTAGCTAATTCTTTCTTGACAATTTCATTTAAGTTTTCAAAAGCGATGATTTGAATATACGAGTACACATTATAGCGACAGACTTCAAGACTTCAATTACTCACTGTTTCGGTTGCATTCTGCAAAAGATTATCAATTAAGTTAAAATTAATTAAATCATATTTGAGTCAACCATAAGTCAAAATAGGATTTCAAATCTTCCGATGCTTTGAATAGAAAATAGCATTGCTGCAACTTTGGATTATGATGATCTTTCTTTGTTTTTATCGAACACTTTCTTTGAGCTTTCGTTCTTTGGCATATATGTAGGTATAATTTTAAAATAAGTTTAAGTTTGACTAAAACTGGAGTATAGCGTTCAGTTTCCAAACGATGACCTTCTTTTGACCAATTCGTTTAATATTCAAGTTACAGGCGACAAATTTAATGTGCATGTTTTGTTTTGTTTTGTTTTGTTTTTTGTTTTTTTTTTCCTATTAATCCTTATCGAATATCCAAAAGTGTGCAATAAACCAAAGGTTCGACAATCGAAATCTCAGCACTAGAATGCGGTCTATAGAAAATAACAAAGGAATTTCATTGCAACAAAAAGGCAAGCAAAACCAAGATGTCTTTTCACATTTCTCACTCAGGCGCGCGAACTGCGATAATCATCGCTACTCAGTAATTGAAGTAGCATGAATCGAAATCGAATGGAATATTGCCGCCATCGTTAATAAGAGCATTCTTTGGCAGGACAGAGGTGTGTACAACATCAAAAATGTGTATGTACTTGTATACGTACTTCAATTAGGCAACTTGCAATATAATATTGGACAAATGACACGCAAACAAACAAAGCGTTATCGAAATCTTTCTCTCGGCTCGGTTCGGTTCGGCTTGGCATTGTTTTGGCTACTTTAAAGCCAGTCGAAATAATAATCTGAGCCAATCTTCATCGCGTGTGCGGGATATTTGAGATGTGCTCAGGTCCGTCGAGAGACAGCCAGACACTCTGTCGCTATATAAAAGGTGTAAATCTTCTAAAGTTTAAATCTAAATAAATATATATACAATTGAAAACGAATAAAGAATGCTGCAGTTGAGTGTGCTCTACTGCGAGATGTATTAATATTGAATAGACAGAAAGAAAGACGGACATAGCTATATGGACTCAACTTTTGCTGCTGATTAAAAAAAGAAAAAATACGTGAACATGGAGTGGAATGCCTTTGAATAGCGCCTCATGCCACACATCTGGAGCAAGCATTGGTTTATTGTGACAAGAGTCTGACGACTGGCCCACAAGATCGTGTGATCTGGCACCGCTTTCAGCATTGGAAGCCAATATCGAGTGCACTATACGTGATTGAAAAACTGGTGGAAACTTGGAGATCCAGGATGCAGCTCGTTCCAAAATACGCTATAATTCAAGCTAAAGTTTGTTTCGAACGAACTTACTGTTCGCGAGTTATACGGACTACACCACTCTCGAAAACAAATATTTTTGAATTGACTATACAGCAAAAACCATGCTAGAAAAAAGTCTGTTAAGCGATTTGGATTCAGCTACCCTCAATTCACCGAATAAATATCCACGGTATTGGATCCGCCATTTTGAATTTAGAAAATCTGAATTCAGTATCATAATCAGCGACCTTAAAACATCCTGAATACCAAGTTTCAACTTTTCACAGAGCTCGCAAAATATGCTCAACCAAATATTTCTGTGCTGTCTGCTCAGCGAAATAACAGAGAAAAATTAACCAGACTCACTTACTCTCTCAGCAGAATACTTCGTTTTGATCCTTTCGTGTCTTCAGTTTCATGCTCCTCGATGAACAAAACACACGAAGCTCTCTTACGATAATGGCTTGATGGGAACACTTTCATTCGACTCTCAGCAACTGAGCATCAGCAACTGAGCAAAACGAGCCAATGTCTTTTTTTTTGTTGTTGTTGCGTTAGGTTGTGGTTGTTGCTTTAAATATTTCATCGCTGGCAAAGCGTGGAATAGGGAGGGATAAAGAGATAGGGCGCCAAATTGTGTGCATATGTTAAAATATAAGTAACACACATATATGCGCAAAATAGACAGTTTGCACAAATTTTGAGAACCAAAGTGTCGCAAGTGAACAAACGCATAAAGTGAGCGACAAAAAACTCTCGTTGATTGAACCAAGACCGTTTGAATATGAAACAGAGTTGAAATGTCTCTTCGCTTCTATTTTAAATCGTGTCCGCACGCAAGTGATTTTTTTTTCTGACTGACTGTAAAAAAAAGCACTTGTTGCGAGCTCTGACTTTTCAGAATTTGATCAAAAGTTAAGTCCGCCATTTTGTTTTCGGAAAATTGAAACTTTAAGCAAAATTTGTTATCAGTGATCTCAAATACAACTTTATAATAAATTTCGTTTCTATGCAATAACATTTAAAAATTAAGCCCACCATTTTGGGTCCGTCATTTTGTTTTCGGAAATTTTCATAATCGGCGACCATAGAAACATGACTTTATGGCATGCTTTCTTTTGGATTTGGGACCACTGTGCGACACACTATGCTCTCACTAGAAGTTTTATAAAAGTTATATATATATATATATATATATATATATATATATATATATATATATATATATATATATATATATATATATATATATATATATATATATATATATATATATATATATATATATATATATATATATATATATATATATATATATATATATATGTATATATAGCTGATATACCCGACCTTGCTCGTTGCTTGAAAATTATTTTGATATTTAAATTTATTCACTTATTTTTTATTTTGACTTGATTGGGGCAGTTAAATTGCTATTGGAACCATGTCATCTTAGACATACCCGTCTGTTTTAAACTAGTTCCCTAATATTTGATATATCGGTGTAAAACTTGAAATGGAGACTTTTTGTAATCAAAAGTAAGATAGTTTGCGAAAAGTACCGTGCCACATCCATTGATAAGAGCCTTACAAAAGCCAGCTTTCAATTTTAAGGATTTAGGAGCACGCTGTGTCATCAGATAAATACGTTGCTGATGGATAGACAGTGTACTGGGCTGATATCCGCTAGCGGTGGCTGACAAACTAATTAGTTCCAGCCAAATCACAAAATCACAAAAAAGACACTCTCAGTGAATGCTTGTACACAGTAAGTGCAGTAAGTGCAGCAAGTAAACAAACGTTAGTGTTGCAAAACCATACATTAAGCTTTGACTGATTTCATGCAATTTTTATCCATTTGAGAAGCGTAGAACTTCATTTGAAGTAACATAATATGAGACTATTACGTGTCTGCCGATTGTGCTAAGTCATTTGAAAGCATTATAAGCAAAGATTGACATAATTAAAATCTTTATATAGTACTAGAATTTTATGTGGGCTTAATTTTTATATATGTATATATTACAATATGTATCTTAACTTATTCTAATTCTTTCACATTTTCCCTAATGCTAGTTTAAATGGCAAAATGAAAAAGTAAAAATAAATGAGTAGCAAAAAAAAAAAAATTTTTTTTAATAAAATAAAAAGATAAAAATGTTGCCATATGCAATTCCACATAAAATCCATGTTTCTTTTTCATTTAGTTGCCGTTTGTGCCATTGGAGCTTTTTCATTAGCGTAAGATGCCGCAACAGGATAAAGCCGGCTTGTTGATCATGGCAACGCCAACGTTCAATGTTCAACCGACAACTTGGTCTGGTGTAAGAGCATTTAATATCGTTCAACACTGGCACATTACACTCACCCGCTCACCCTGTAATGGTGCTCATTGTCGATTATAATGAGGCTAAAGTTGAAGTTATAACTGAGGTGAACACTGACGGAGAAGCAGGAGCATCAGTAGAAGGCTTAGTGCAAGCGGTTGTGTGATGGGCGGATAGATGGGCTTTTGAGCGGGTTACAAAACTGGGTGGCAACGTTTTGCATTAACCTAATCAACTGCAAAACGTTTGCGGGCAATTTTGCTTCTACTGCCACTTTTCCTTGCTCTATCTATAAATGTATCTCGTACGTATGCATATCTACCCATATCTATATATATATATTTATATATGTACATATATCTATCTCGTTCAATCGCAATGACGCTTAACGCTTGCAATTGTTTTTGTGCCTCGGTTCGACTTTGGTTTGGCCGTTGCCGGGTTGCATTTAATTGAGCATATGCCAATTAGCATCACACAAATGCGAAGGATACGTTGTCGAATCTATGGCAAAACTGCAAAAGCTTAAAGTCGAACAGCACCAACAAACAGCATCATTATCGAGCATTGTTATCGTCATCATCAGCAGCATTGAAACATTATCGACAATGTGCGTTTGAGTGCTGTTGTTCTATGATGTTCTAACCCTAACCAAAGTACATACCTACATAAATATACAGCGAGTACCAGCAGAGGACCACCCCATCTCCATCTCCAACTCCATTCCATATCGTACATCAAATCATTTCACATCTCTCTCTCCCTCTCTCTCATCATACTCGCAGTAGTCAGTAGTCAGCAGCTTTGCTGTCCCATTAGTCAAAGTAAAAATTTTCATGTTGATATAGAGACGAACGAACCTAAGAACGACAAATGATGTGTACAGCCTTTTCACTTTTCAATTTTCATTTTCAGTTTTAAACTTTATCATTATTTTTTTTTTTGTTCTTCTTGTTGGCTTTGCTGTTTTAACTTTCAACTTTTAAAGGCGGTTTTGAACACCATCATCATTGTCGTCATCGTCATCATTATCATAATCATAATCATAGCAAAAAGCGGAACTTCCAACGAGCTAAACTCAACTCTGTACCAACCCCTGCGGCGTGGATAACGATTATGTGCCGGGATTCAACGCCCTTCCGGTTGTTGCTTTCAGTTCTCTTGTTATTGTTGTTGTTGTTGTTGCTGTTGTTGTTTTTGCTGCTGGTGATAATAATTTAAATTAAAATAACGATAATAATAATTATTATAATCATTTATACGAGGGCTGGTTAAAAAAAACTGAAGAAATGCAAGATGTATTAAGAGTGTTGTCTTGTATACTGTGCGCCTTGGCAACCCTAAGTGTTGTTAGAGACCAGCTAACATTTTTATTAGAAATTTAGACAATTTTTAGCATAAACGTACGCAGAACGTTTTGATGTACGAACACTATTTGTGGAATAAATAATCTCGTCTAAAAAATGGAATTTACTGTGACTTTCGATTATGCATTATCTCAACAAGTGTGCATCAATCAACCTACTCCATTTTTGGTGATGAAGCCCCATCCTTTGCCACTGTGAAACATTGGTATAACAAGTTTATTCGCGGACATCTTTCGCTCAAGCACAAAATTCGAGAAGGTCGTCTAAAACCGGCTTTTGTGTCAGAAACAACCGTTGTTGTGCAAATTGATATTGCATCCCAGACATCCCAGGGCATTTGACAATCACCCAAAAAAAATGGTGGTTTGTTGGAAAAATTTTTTTAAAGATATACAGCTGCGGTGGTTCAAAACAAGTCTATGATAACGTAACAGGTGAAGACTCATGGATTTATGCATATGAACTCGAAACAAAACCGCAATCGACTGTACGGGTGTTCCAAGAAGTACCAAACCCATCAAAAGTAGTACGCGGACGAAGTACTTCAAAGTAATTGGTTACCTGTTTTTTTTCTTCAGAGAAACTGATCATGTCGCAACTGTTCCATTAGAGCAACTTAGAAGGGTCAATTCTGAATGGTACGCAATCATTTGTTTGCCAGAAGTTTTTGGAGAATTAAGAAAACCCAACCGCTGAAGACGTCAAACCCTACACCACGACAATAGAAGTTGTCACACATCAGTTCACACAAGAGAGTGTTTGAGCACTCAGAACATCGAATTGATGGGTCATCCGCCTTATGACATGGCACCCAATAACTTTTATTTGTTCCTGCACATAAAAAATAAATTGGGATGTTAACGTTTTTCGACGCCTGAAGTCGTTAGACAGCTCGTTTTGAAGGTATCCATTTCTGAATGGCAAAAGTGATCGTAAATCAATACGTTCTCCGTACGTTTATGCTGCCAAACTTGCCAATGGAAATGTCAGCTGGCAGCTAAGAACACTTTGGGTTACCAAGCCGCACAACATATAAGGTAACCCTCAACTATTTAGAATTTTGTATCAGATCACTTAGATCAAAAAAGGCCCGTTGTGGTACTAAAAATCTCTAATTTTGAAAGAAGGTCCGCACAATTGGGGGGCGATTTAATAAATTTTACTATGTTACTGGCGCTGAACGTCTCCTCCTTTTCGCTGTTTTGAGATCTTCTGCATAGGTCGGGTTGATTGCCTACTAGCCTGATGGCATATGTGCCGATCAGGCAGTGTTCGGTTGTGACAGCTATTAGAACCGTTCTGTTTAACCTCAAAGTTGAGAACTGGACCACTGTGCAATTGCGGTGCTGGTATAGCATGGCAGTGGCATCGCGACCGAGCCTATTGTTGTGGTAGTTCTCCCTAGTAGTTAAGGATCGTTGAATGGACTATTCTAGTGAGTTTCCATGAGGCTGATTTTTCTAAACCTTATCGCAGCAACTGAGGCGATTTTGTTGGTATCGTATTTAGTATTATTGTAATCGTTTGTAGTTCTACATATTCTGTAAATTCAAGTATATAAAGGATGTTCTTTTTTGAAGAGTAGAATTTTGAATTGAATTGAATTGAATTAAATTAAATTGAGATTACATAATTTCTGAAACTGAAAATTAGCTTTAATAGAAAGATAATTTTATGCCATTAGTGTTTAAATATGATCCGCATTCTGGATATCCAATTTTCGACCACTTTTTCAAGCAATGGGCGTCGTATTTTTTGGACAATGGTTTCGCACAATATTACGTCCAATGATTCCACCGACCCAGAACGCGCAAGAATCTGTGATGTTTTTTGAATGTAACGGTGCCTCGAGAATCTCTCGTGGATGTACTTCATTCCATATGCGGCAATTTTGCTTATTAACATGCCCTTTTAGCCAAAAATGAGCCTCATCACTGAACAGAATATTGCGATAAAACAGTGGATGGACTTCCAGTTGATTTTGAGTTCGGCTTTAATTCTTACGCCAGCTGGATCTTATAAGGTCGTTGGCCGAGATCTTTACGTCAAAGTTTCCATAAAGCATCGACTCATTTGGGTCCTCCTCGATACAATGCGCTACAGCAGCAATTAGTTTTTCGCATGGAACATGAACATTCATTATAAAACGGCAAACCAAACTGAGCACAAATGACAATTGCTAGTTCTGATTAATTTATGAAAGTTTAATTCCTATCGTATAATAGAACCTCAAAAAAAAAGCATCCTGTTTATACATACATTGTAGGAGTTTACATACATATCTGCCTGCATATGAATTTGTAGTCGCATTCTGTCATATGAATTTCGTTATGCATGAATGTATTTCATAATACTTCTGTAGTTACATACTTGTATGTACGAGTTTGTACTTATTATGTACCTGCTCTGTTGTTGTTCGTCCTTCGATTTAATTAACTTAAAAGCGTGTGGATAATTCCTACATATATTGTTTTTAATGAAAAGCCAGTAATATTAACAGACATCACAAAGCAATAATAATAAAAACGAAAACAACATGATGAACAGAAGCTACAAATTAATTTGTCATAAAATTTAATTTCGATGTATTTTTTTTTTATATGAAATAATAAGGGTTTTAGAGTGAAGCAATTTTAAAAATCCACTCCGCTTATGGGTAATAAATTTCGCTACAGCTTTTGCTCTTGTTACATTACTCCAATTAAAAAAAAAAACAAATATTAAATATTCGTTTAAACTTTAAGGATAGTACTCACTTCGAAAGAAATGCTACAAAAATCGAAAGCTTTATATAAAAACAAGAAAAAAACGTCAACTTCGGTTGAACCGAAACTCGGATGCCATTCACATGAAATTGGGTGGTGGGTTTCTATGAGAACTACCGCTATATTTATGAAGCATCTGTTCACAAAAACAAATTTCAAGTTGATATTAGGTTTGTTTGCAGACTATTTCAAAAAGTTTCAACTTCAAACTAGTTATGGAATGTCCAGCACAACAATTAAATGAGCATGAAAACTACACTTTTAGGGGTAGCACTTATAGAAACCTGGGACCCATTTTTCAGTTCTTGTATGAAAATTTTGTTGTTGTTAATTAATTCTACTACTATCGTACTACTACTATCGTACTACTACTATCGTACTACTACTACTATAATGCGCCTTAAACAAGGTACAGGATATCTCGAAACCAAGCACACACGACTGCAACGTTCTGTCTTGTTTTATTTTGCACAAGAGAACAACCGAAATATAAATAAATCAATTCAAAATAATGTAGTATTCTTCTATAATTCTTAAAGACTATAGATCTTTAATAAAAAATTATAAACAAATAAGAATGCTGCAATCGTTTGTTGACGACTTCTGCATATCTTTACCCAAAGGGTAAAGCATTTACATGTATATACTTGATCAGCATCAAAAGTCGAGTTGACATAGATATGTTCGGCTGTCCGATCGTCTGTTTGAACAAAAAGATCTTGGAGACTACTATAAGAGAGATACTTCAAGTTTGGATATTTAAACTCTCCTTTTTCCTGTTCAGATAAAGAATATTAAATTAAATTATACGAACCCAACTTTAAGCGGTACACCTATTAAAATAGCCTATATAGTATATGTAGGTTAACGTCAGTCAACTATAAAATATAACCTACATAAAAATCTTTTATTCATATAAAGATCGTTAGACAAAGTACAGGGCACTTGTTTTTGAATTCCTTGTTTTACATATACATAGCATGTATGTCTGAAATCCGGTATTTAAGCATATTTTGCTCCCATGTTTTTGTATGAAAAATTTCTTTATGGTTTCTTATTAGCGGCCGCTAAACCCAACCATTTTTGGGTTTACTATTAATGGATACCGATTGTTCTTATTGGCACTGCGACCGATCTAGGTCCATTGTGCCCTTACCATAGTATAATACCTCATCCAGTCCCATCTCTTAAAAAGGCTACAAGGTCCTTCGGTGTTAGTGTTTTTATATACAAGTATTCCGCTTATATAATAAGCTAATACTTCCCCATAGTTCCCCATATATTTAAACTTCAAATTAGCCAAGGTTGAGTAATCTTCCAGGGAGTTACTGCCACACTGCATACCTATTTTATAAAAGTGTTTTTTTTTTAACTCTGAAACCGTTCTCAAAGTGTTTTTCAGCAACCCAAAGCAGGTTCTTTTCATGCTATATGGGATAACAGTTTCTTATTCTGTCTAATAGTCTTACTGCTTTCTCAAAATTCATTCCTGGCTAATATGATTCTTAATGTGACTGGCTCCAGACCGCAAAATGGTTTCATCCAGTATTCTGCGCTCTTTCTCGCCAATTTATTCGTCTACTCGGTACCTATTGTAGTATAACATTACTTACTTTATTAAATATTCCTAGATTATTCTTATATTATGCTTATTAGTTTTTTTATTCTTTCTTGCGCTTTTTTTTGGCGTAAAAGTTTATTTTTAATCCCTCACAGTTAACATGGAAAAGTTTTGCCATGCGATTTTCTAGAGCACTTGACCTCGTAGTTCAAGGGTCGTGCTCGTTAATTACCACTGCATGTATTTAAAGATGTTAAAACTAGAGCGTAACTTTATGTATTTCTTTAATACACCAATACAGATCAATACAGAGCTTGCTTTTTGTAAAATAGTCGCGTATAAAATGAGAATATCAGCCAAAGTTCAAGCAAACTCGTCACAAGTTGCGTCAAAATTCATCAGAAGCCCAATATATCGTACATACTGCTCTTCATTAAAAGGTTGCGAGCTTTTTTTTTATGTTTTGATCAGTCCTAGAGTTGAATATACGCCCAGAACGAGGCAAATCATCAACCACACAGTGGGGCTCGATTTAAACTTTTTGTAGCACTCCAGTGCCAGTGTTCTTGGCATTGTCGACTCTCCGTTGGTTTTCTTTAAAATTTTTAAAGTTACAACACATGAAATTTCTAATAAACTTCGCAAGAAAAAACTTGCAAAACTATGCGAAATACACTTCTTTACCAAGTAATTTCGCAAGAACCATGAGACTGAATATCTGACAGTTGTATCAACCAAGAGAAAACATTTACTTTACAATATCTCAAGCAAGCTTCGTTTAAATGCAAAATTCCCTGTATTTTTTGAACAGAAGAACACTAGAGGCGCATAGAATTTCTAGCTTTAATTCTTTGCATTAAGTTTTTGCATTAGGACGAATAACTATTTCAAACGTGCTCATTTTGAAAAGAGGTTTTCGTCGGCCCATTTTTTGCATTGTTCTTATGAAGTGAACTTCTGCTGGGACAAGCCATGTGTCATCGACCAGAACAAGTAGCAGTCGGAAGGAGCGATGACTGGCGGGGGATAGGATTTGCCATTTCAGCGTTTCCAAGTAGGTCTTGGCCGGTTTTGTAACATGTGGCCGAGCGTTGTCATGCTGCAAAATCATTTTGTCGTGCCTTTCTTTGTATTCCGGCCGTTTTTGCTTTAGTTCGCGGCTCAAACGCACAAGTTCAGTCCGATAGCATTTCCCCGTGATCGTTTCATTCGGTTTGAGCAGCTCGTAGTAGATCACGCCGCGCTGGTTCCACCAAATACAATTAATAAGTTTTATGCCATGAATATTCGGCTTTGCGAAGGATGTAGATGACTGTCCGGGCAAAACCCATGACTTTTTGCGCTTGGGGTTGTCGTAATGGAACCAAATTTCATCGCCAGTCATACTGCGATGCAAAAAACACTTTCCTTTTTTTTGGCGTTCGAGGAGCTGTTCACAAGCGAAAAAACGCCTTTCGACGTCGCGCGGCTTCAACTCGTATGGCTTTTAAACGTTTGCCTTTGACTTTCGACTCAACCACTCGCAATGATGCTGGCAACTCCTGAAGTGTTTGGCATTGGTCCACATAGAGCAATGATTCCAATTCTTCGTCTTCAAACGTTTTGGGTTGACCCAGCCGTTCCATAGCTTCGAGCTCAAAATCATCACTTTTAAAGCGACCAAATCAGCTCCGACACGATTGTTCAAATAAAATTCGGCAAACTTCCGCTAAGATTCGTTGAACCTCGGCCGCTCTCTTTTTCATATTAAAGTAATGAAGAAGAACTCCCCGCAAAAACACTTTATCTGGTACGAAATTCGGCATGTTCGAGGCAATATTTAGTATTGTTGTTTACGTTTCAAACAAATGACACAAGCTGCCAAAGACGCTCATTGACAATAGGTTTTAGCGGCAAGAAATTGGAAACTCGAATATTGGTTCATATACCAGTGGCGTCTCAAGGTCTCAATTTTTTTATTTTTTATTTTTTTTTTTTGTTCTGTTATTTTGGGTTTGAAATTTTTGCTTTTTATGGAAAAAATGGAGCAGCGTAAAAAACTAATCAAATGGAAAAAGAAAAATTACAACTGCAGGACTATTTTTATGCTCACTATATACATACATACATATAGGAATATTTCTCTGATGCACTAAATACCTTACTGGTGCATGGTACTGGTAAATACATACTTACATTTACATACGTTACATTTTATGCAATTAAGAGAGCTCATCGCTTTATCTTCAACAGCTCTGGCTACATACATATCTATTACATACTATAAGCTTTAGCTATGTAGATGTGTTTTTTTGATTTTTATTTGTATTTGTATTTTTTGCCTGAAAACTGCAGCGCCAACAATTGACAATTGATTTGCACTCTCAGTTTTCCATTCAATGCCAGACACAGCAAATATAAAACAAAATTTTAAACCAAAAACCAATGCCAATCAAAATAGCAAAATCGAATTTTGCATAATAAAATTTAAAATTAGGAAAATTATTCCTTTTGTACGAGTATTTGTAGCTCTAGCGCAAGAATGGGCTGAGACAGAAAGGAAGAAAAAATGTTTGCAATATGATGTGGTTTACTTGTTAAATAATTTAGTACAATAGATATATAAATAGTAAATACATACTGTAGCTAAATTTATGTATATTATTTTTTTTTTTTTGCTTTTGGTAAGAAAAGTGTGTAGCTACATGAAAATAAATGAAAAGCAATGTAACTTTGCTTACTCAAAGGCATGAAAAAAATATATAAAGGCTTTTATATACATATATTTACATAGCTACGCTGCCTTGTTTTGACGCACACTTGTACATATGTATGTAGTACCAATGCTACTTAAAGAGTTGTTGTGGAGAGCTCACCATAGTACATATAGCTGTGTTTGATAGATACATACTTGTAGCTACTATTTATATAAAGCTACGTTCTTTTTATACTAAATTGTACATATACATACATATTTTGGCTACATAAAGCGCACATTATTCGCTCGCTCTTACACGCTTATTACCTTATAGTACTACGGTGCAGCGCCCTTTCTTTTGTTTGCAACGCCCCACAGCATGCTGCTGGGGGAATCTGGGGTACGTACGCTGGTATTTACTTGTGGAGCGTGTAGCGTAGGTGGCATAGACAGTATTGGGGGTTGCTTGCTATCATTGTGCGCGCGTTAGGATACGCTTAATTTGTATGTATATATGTACGTCTATATAGCGACATTTCATTGTATAACTTGCTGTTTTTGCGTTTGCAAATTTTGCGTTTTGTATACAAATTTCAAGTGACACTAGACAGACAATGTTGTAGGCTACTTCTAATGTACTTGTGTGCTAAAAGTACAAATGCGCACCAAATGGGCTGAGCAGGCAATAAAAGAGTGCAACAAAAAAAAAAAACAAAATGTTTAAAAAAATATATAAAATGAAAACCAAACAAAAGTAAAGAAGAAAAGGCCTAAATAGTTATACATTTAAAAGTAAATATAAAGTATATACTCTGAAAATTGCACTATATATGCTATATGTACCTGTATTTATAATAGAGATACTTTTTAGCTACAATAAATACATTTAAATACATGAAGTGTACTATGCGCTTTTATGTTTAATATGCTTTTTTGTCTATATAGAAAATAATAATAAAAAAGACCCAAACATGGAGTAAAATTTGAAGCAAAAAAATTTAATAAAAAAAACAGGAAAACCATTAAAAGCAGAAAATATTTGACTTTCGTTTAACTTTATTTTTGATTAATGTAAACAAGAGCGCAGCGCGCGCCTTTGATTATTTTGCTTACTTTTTTATTTTTCTTTTTTATAATTTTTTTTTTTTGGTTTTTTTTTTTTGGTTTTTCTTTTTTGTTTGCTTTTGGCTCCTGTTTTTTATTTTGTTTTCTTTTTTTTCTTAGCGCACTTTTGCAGCTGTTTCTTCTGGCATGTGTAGCATGCATGCTGTCCTGCTTATACGAGCAATGGCGACAATTTAGCAAAAAGCAGCTATACCATTTAAACGTAGACAGCTGCTTATTCGCTCTAACGCTTGCCTGTGTACGGGCAGCATAAATAAAGCTCCGCCCAGCATATGCGGCAGACATGCAGCACCAATCCAACGAGTAGCAATTGACAAGTAACGAGTAGTATGCGTACTAGAGAGTGCATGTATGAGTAAGTGAAATGCAAGATGGCCACTTTTTATGATTATTAGTTGATGTGCATGGAATTGTAGCTCTCTCTCTCTCTCTCTCTCTCTCTCATTCCATAACTTTTTTGTTATTGTTGTTTTTTAAGACAATTTAGCATCCACATGTGGATTGTATTGATTAGTTATATATTTTGTACATTATTTAGCTTTAAAGTGAGAACAGTTTTGAAATTTTTGTTTTGTAGACATATTAAATTTAATTTTTATATGCAAAAAGCTTATACATATCATGAATATATACATATTTATAATAACTACATATACATATATATATATATATAGATTTTTTTTTTATTTTTCATACACCTACAGCAATTTGCTTGTCTGACTTGTGACTGCAAATTAATTAGCTTTTTCTATTTCATATTAGAATGAATGCGATTTATGTACAATAGTATAACGAATTGATATGTGCTTAATTTGGAAAATTTATTCAATTTATTAACAATCATAAATAAGCACATGCATTAATGACGTGCGTAAGTTTGTGCATGTCTAAGGGTGCAGTCAGTTCTAGCAGCAACAACAACAACAGCAGCAGCAGCAGCAGGGGGCGGAACGTTTGCACTTCATGAGAGTTTATATCCGCAAATCCATTAGTAAAAGGCAAAAATTAAGTTGATAAATATTTTCAAAGCGATTGCCGCCATACGTCTATCCTTATACCATATACCATAGAATATTCTACAAGCAAAGACCAGGAGCGACGTCGTTCATTTCGTAGTGAAAACAAGGCGCACGTGCCAGCAGTCAAATCACAAAACGTCAGGCTGAAACTGAAACTGGAAAGTGTGCGAGATAAATGTTAAAGTAATGATGATGCCATTACTTTGTAGGTTGGTTGGTTGCTTTGGATTGGATTGGATTGGGTTGGATTGGGTTGCGTTGGGGCTGTAGGCAAAACAATCAAACAACCAGCGTATACTACTCAATTTGTTGGCAAACGTAGAAAAAAAAGACGTTAGGCTTTAAAATTCCACTTGGCAAGTGACTTTGTCAATCAGCCAGTGTATATAGGCAAGCATCACAGCTACTACCAGTATGCTATTATGCTGCTAGACACAACACTCCACATAGACAGACCGAAACCTTATAAATACGGAATTAGTTAGTAGAGTAGTAATTCTATAAGCAACACGCGCCCACTGACGACATTCAGTTCAGGTTTGTACGCTTGTACGCCAACGCCAAAATGACTTCGACTTCGAAGTTCAACTTCGTTTTCAACTTTAGCTTCCTCTTTATACACGCACAGACATACTCGTATATAGGCAAATAGTAGCAAGCATCATCATCATCAACATCATGACTATTTCATAGCTTTTAGGCGTTCGCTCATCCTGTATATGTATGAATTAAATGACTGACTGACTGACTGAGTGACTGACTGTGTGAATGGAACGGAATGTATGTATGTATGAAGTGCATGAATACAATCGCATTGCAATCAGTTTGCGTGCCGTGCCGCGTGTCACACGAAATACGATGCGAATAAGATGCGTTGCGCGTCCTGTTGACAATTAGTGGCAAGATTTTTATATACTCGATTTGTATGTAGGTACTTTTTGTTATCGACTGGCATTAGACTAAATCATAATCTATGAAAATTTTTATGTAGTTGCGTGGGAAAGCGCTCAATCATTATAAAAATTTTGTCGCTTTCGATTTTTTTTGTTTTTTTTATCTGTTAGCAATTTAGATTGAAAACTTCCCTGTGTGCCTTTGTTACTCGCATGAAAATATAATAAGCAGGGTTTTGAACGAAATAAACTGCAATTACTAATTAAAATTTGTAAAAGTATTTTTTATCTCTAAATAGATAAGACTATGAAGAGCATCCAGGTACATACTAATGCACCCATGCATTGCGCCCAGAGGTATCCTTTGTGACGCTATAGGTCCATGATTTCTGTTAGGAATTTCACTATATTCTTATGGGGAATGTTTCCGTAATGAATCTCTTATATTTGGACTTTAACTAGAACAGACAGCCTAACTCGCGCAATTGAGGGGCACGTGACTATTATATGCTCAATGGTTTCTTCTTCCTCGCAGCTGTATCTGAATTGATCAGTGGGTGCTAGACCCATTTTTTGTAGGTGTTAGTTACAATTGGCGTGGCCTGTAGTAGCCCCATATGGGGTTTTAAGCTACGTTTGCTCATGGCTATTGCTTCTTCACCTTTTCTTTTGTGAAAATTTGGAAATTTGTTGTGGTTTTTAAGCCTTTGAAATTTTAGAAGTATGCGAAGTGAAGAGAAAAGTGGCTTTGTTGAGCCAGTTTGTCATAACCTGGTTTTGGTCTTGCTTGAAGAAGCCGTAGAGAGGATCTGGGCCCACAAAAGGGATGGTGGCACCTTTCTTGGCTTGTTCATCAACTTCCTCGTTGCCTGCTAATCCTCTGTGTCGTGATATCCATATAAGACGAACCCTATTTCAATTCACCAGGATGTTGAGGCTCTCGTGGCATTCGAGCGTAGATTTGTTTGTAAATGTATAGGCTTTTAGGGCTTTTAAGACCGTTTGGCTATTTGAGAAAATATTTATTCTGATGCCAGTTGCACCCCCCCTCCCTGTCTAACAGAATAACAAAAAGTTCGGCATCATTTAATGTGGCATCTTAGAATTGGGGTTGGTGCAGTCTGCTGCGTGGGCCAACTATACTTGCGCCCACACCATCTCTTGGTTTGGAACCGTCCGTATACCAACATTGGACTTCGGTCTTTAGCCAGTTTGGCTTTGTATGCCATTCCAGACGAGAGAAGATGATGAGCTCATACCGCTCTCGTTTAGCATGGAATCTATTTGGTTGTTGAAAGTGGCCACCTTCTTTGCTAGTTAAACAGTATTCAGTACCTCAAGATGTCCTTTGTGATTTTCTTTTTTGAAGTAGTAAAGCTTGTGTAGGCTTAGCACCTCCCTTGCCGCTTCACTTTGAATTATCAAGCGTTTTAGGTTCCGTTTTTTTAATAAATATAAGTATTTCCTGAGCCACAAATTCGAATTATCATGCATGATACATTTTTTTTTAAAGAAATTGAAACAAGTTGATCGATATATGTATATCACTTCTTTGTACACACACAAAACTTTGAAAACCCAAAAAAGCTACGATTACCTGAATTACCTGATTACCTGATTACCTGAAGGTGGTGCTGCATGAATTTATCAAGGCAAATCATAAAAATGATAGTTCAGTACTGTTGCTCACTTAAGAGAGACACTGACGTTGCGGCCTATAATTGTAAGTCATTCAGCAAGCAATTTAAACAATTACAAATGAGTTCGTTTTCAGCCAAATTTCTCGCCTATTTTCGTTTGTTAAGTATGCCACATCAAAAATAAAAAAGGTGGAAACGAGAATATTCTTTCCTTAGAATATTCAAAAAATTGATATTTTATAAAGA
>JAWNNQ010000933.1:45000-84220 GCA_035044765.1 Leucophenga montana | reverse complement strand
TGGTTCCATTTGTATGGAGAAGCGGCCAAAAATACTTCTAATGATCATATCGGGCAAAAAAATTTTTTGTGAGATCTTTAAGGAGTGAGAACTGAAATATGTAACAATGGGCGTGCCCCGCCCTCTAGAAAGGGTAGCCCCCGTACAAAACAGAAAACAGACGAAAAAATGTAGTATGGAAATAAATATAATTGAACATTCACCGCTCCCTCCTACACACACCCACCTCACATACAAGCATAACCGATAAAAAAAATTACCAAAAAAGAAGAAAATCGCAAAAATGCATTAAATTATAAGAAAGCACTGGGATAATAATAAAAAAAAAAAAATGATTATTGAACTATATAAATAATTTTAAACTCAAAAGAACAGAAAAATCATAATTTAACAAAAATCATAATGTGTCATCTAAAGTAAAGTAGATTTTTCTTTCTTTCCAAGTTGTCTCTGCCCTGTTATGAATGGATCTGAACGCAAAAGTAGTGTGTTCATTATGTCGGTGTTTGTGAAGATTCGTGAAATTGTTCGGCTGTGCTGAAGTCTACATTTTTTAATTTCCTTATTGTTTGACTCTGCAGCTTCCTCCGAAAGCTCTCCGATTGACACTAGTGCATATTCTAGTGCATATTCTATCACAGCATATTCTATCACAGCATATTCTATCACAGCAGCACCTTATGAACCGAAGCGAGTAAATAATACCACGGCTACGCTTTTATCAATTCCTTAGCAGTATCTAAGGCGTATTTATTAAACTTGTCAGCATTAATTTTATATTCCGATGCCATAGCTTGCAATAACGTTGGACAACGTTGGATTAATTGTTCACTTATTCCTGTGATGTCGGCAGCCAAACTTAAATTGGAAAAAAATTTTCTTGCAACATTTCCGTCATTGGACGATCCACTTCCTCCATCTCTGGGCTTGTCCACTATAATACCCATTTTTTCTCGAAACTCGGTTTGAATTTTCAAGTTTCTCTCCAATACCTTCAACTTCTGCTCAGGATCTCTAACTTGCCACATTTTTATATTATTTATAACTTATATCAAATGTGCATTTTTTCAAATTGTTCATCTCTGTTGGTTTTGCCCCACATAAGTAACATTTAGCCGCAGATGATTCGCTTAGATCGTTGCACACTATCCCATGCACCACAGTCAAATGTAAACTATGCTTAACAAGAATTTGTTTCTTTAAAAGACATAATTCTGTTGGCTTTAACAGGCTTATCGTTTCTTTGAAATACTTTTCTTCTTCAATTGATACTTCGGACGTCTCTTTTTTAAATTGAAATCTAACCGGTCTGCAGTAACGTATTGACGACGGCCGAGAGTTTTTCCAAATTATTTTATTGTTAGCTTCAGAAATAAGTTGATGCGGTACGTAAGACGTAACAAACAAACTTCTGTCCTCTAAATTATTGTTGGAAAACTTTTGCTTATATTCACTATGTCCGGTACGTCCATCAAAGCCCCATTTTTCAACTAAAGTTAATCTGTCAACAGTATTATCTGTAATAGTTTCAACTACATTTTTTTGAAGTTCTAATATGCTAGAAGCTGTGTTATCCAATAAGCCCTGCAGTTCGATTTCTGCGTGAGACTCGCATACAGAAATATTATCAGGATATCTTAATTTTTTTTTTTGACTTAATAATATTCTTGGAAGTAAATCAAATGCTATTTTACTATTTATAAACTTTCGTACTAATACATATTGGTGTTTCGACATGTCAGTCTCCATTATGAGAGAAATAACTTCATTGTGATCTGCTGGTGTTAAATTATTCTGGTGTGCTTTGCGTAAAGTAGCAACGGCAGATTCGTCAATTTCGACCAGCTGAGCTATTCGTCTTCGTTTTGATCTCTCTGAAGACGCAGAAAAATCTGATTTCTGCATAATAATTTATAACCGAACTTTTTGTACGCTTGCATATTTTCCAAAACTCGGAATCTTTTTGCAACCGTAGCTAATTGATTACCTAGTATTACGCAAAAAGTCCCACTAGAGGAATCAGGAGGCAAAACAACTAAAAGCTTACCTGAAAATCATTTTTACGAACGAGAAAACACAAATAAAGGGGCGGACAAAACAAATATTTTACAAAATAAACACACAAAACAAAAATTAGTTAACTTAAAAATAATTAAAGTTGTTTTTGTATCCTTTTTTTCACTTTTTTACTTGTTTTGCAACACGTGCTCTGAAGCGTTTTACACAGAAAAATCAAACTAATTCATTTGACGTTCCTCTGGTACTAATTGGAAATGGAACGATTTGAACGGAACGAAATGAACTAGACCGAATAATTAGTTATTTAAAGAGATGGAACTCATCAATTTGGATTTCATATTTTATTATTTTTGGCCTCTGACGGTACCACCACTGTGAACTGGTGCCAAATAAAAACGAATCATGGCCCGATAGCGCTCTCCATTGACCGTAACGCTGGTCATGGCATCGTCTTTAAAAAAAATACGGCCCGATGACTCTCTCAGCGCATACACTCTTGTGATGGAACATGAATCGGTTGTGGGTTTTCAGTATCCCAGTAACGAATATTCTGCGTATTAAAATTTACCTGCATTAAAAGGGGAGTCCACATCTGTTCGTCCCCTTATTAAATAAGCATAAGCAAACTTCGATCGCTTAGGTTACGCCGGCTAATCACTTGAATGAGCCTCACACATAGACCAATATGGTCCTTAGTAAGAGCGACACTTCGATAATTATTGTTTAAATGAACAAGGGCTACGGGATTTAAAAATAAACTTTCAACATCGTTGAATAGTGCCTTAATGTAATGTAGGAATTCTTGATTTATAAGTTCATTGGAATTTATATTTCGAAACTTTTTACCAGTCAGGATTTTAGAATACGCAACAAAATAAGTATTATCTTCAGTATCAAAATCGAACTATGGCATAAAGTTTAAAGCAATTTTTCTTAGTTTTCTATACTAGAACTTTCATACAATTTATGACATTTGTAATCACGATAACTCCATAAGAACTTCAACAAATTAGTACATAAACTCTTTCCGAATTATATTTTAAAAAGACTCTAATGCATAATTACTTTAATACTAATTACTTAATCAAGTCATTTAATGCTATAATGATAATTTGAAGCCTTAATGCTGTGAGCTCGAAAATTAAAAAAAAAATGTTACCTATAAAAACCACAAAGTGTACGGTAAGCTTTTATGGGGACTACCTCTAAAAGTGGGTGACATTCATAAGAAGTTACAATATAAAACTTTAACTTGATATTGGGTTGGAAAGGTGCATGCTTTGTCCAACTTTCAGTTAAATTGTTAACATTTGAACCACTAGAGACGCTGTTACTAACGTCGGCCGTAATGTCCATTATGATGTCGGTCAACTCTTTGTGGATGGTATTGACATCGGCAAAGCACTTCCCACTCATTGCCCAATGCAGTTATCCGCAAACGTTAAAGTCGACGTAGTTTTTAATGGTTAAAAAATCAGTAACAAAATGAGATCGATGAGATTAAAAAGTTATGTGTACTTTGGGACAGATCGGAATAAACTGTGCTTACAACTTTCATACCCTTCAATTGTCGGTGAAATTGCGATTAACTGAATTTCTCGATATATTCAATTCCATTTCAATGTATCCCAATGAATATGTTGGCTCAAATATGTTTATGGATTCACATAGTTCTTCAATGCTACCTTCAGTAACCACTCTCTCGAAGAACCTGGATGTTCGTCACTATGTATGTCATCTGGACCTTCAATGAATCGCTTAATTTTCCTACACGGAAAAAATAACAAACTTTCAACTTAACGTAGAATTTTCACAACAAAATTTTTTTATACGAGTACCATTCACACATAGTGTGAAATGGTATTATCAGTTTGTCTGAAAGTTTGTAATGCATCGTAGAGCCCATAAAGTATATATATACTTGATCAGCTCGACGAGACGAGTCGATCTAGCCATGTCCGTCTGTCTGTCTGTCTGGATGTTGTTGTGCATTTTTTTTGGGTACCAATTTATATGCTAATTAGAAGTTTAATATTGTATCATGATTGACATTCACTCCCATTTTTTGGGGTAGCTCCCATACAAACACACTGCCCACTTTTGACTTTTTGTATGAAAAAGTTTTTTATTGTAGTCAATATCAACTTAATACATGATATGGGAGCTTCTAATGGACGGATGCTTCACATATACTTTAGTGGGTGGTATCCGCCCACTTTTTGGGGGTAGTTCCCATACAAACCTACTGCTCACTTTTGACTTTGCGTATGACAAACTTCTTTATTAAAGTCAATATTAGCTTGAAATGCAATGTGGTGCCTTTCTATGGACAGCCGCTTAACAAACATAGACTAATAGGCGTGTCCTGTCCACTTTATGGGGTAGCCTCCATACAAACAAACCGCTCACTATATTTTTTGATTTTTTAAGAAAAAATTCTTTATTTAAATTGATAATAGCTTGAAATTTGATTTGGTGGATTTTAGTGGACAATCGCTTCCTATGCATATACAAATAGGCGTGTGCCGCCCACTTTTATGCATTTGTATGGAAATAGTTAATATCAACTTGAAATTCGATATGGCTGAATCTTACACATCTACTACATCGCTTCATACACATCTACTAGTGATCATACAGCGCCCACTTTTTGGGGTAGCCCCTATTTAAGCCCCCACTTTTATGTTTTACAATACTTTTTAAAATTTCGTGTGAATGGTATTACAGCAACGGTTCAACCGATGTTAACGTTTTTCTTGTTTTTACTATATTCTATTTTTCACGGTATACTTTGCATATGTAACAAATCCGTATGCTCTACCTAACTTCGTGCTTCTCTTACGTGACTCCATTTTTCCAGCGGATCTTAGTTCTACCTGTGCCCGTCACATATGTGGTTTTAAATTTCATCTAGTTCCGTTTATTAGTTTGTGAGATATAACGAATTTTGTGTTTCTCTTTTTGTGTACCGCCGCTTATTTTTTTAGTGTACCTCTTTTGTTACGGTACCCTTTGCATATGTACCAAATCACTTCCATCTGCGTGACATATGTAATTGCTGAGATATAACGAATTTGGTTTTTCTCTTATATAAGGTTAAGGTATACGTAAACTTTCCTTGGAAACCAGCCTGTCTATTTGTGAAAACCAATTGAAACTCCCCGCAATTGTTTCTAAGATTGGAGGTAACATACAGACATGAACGGCAGGCGGCTGCAATTTACATATGTATAGAAGATATATCGTACTTCTTGAGGTCTGCCACTGCTCCTCCTGCACGTTACATACATTTTCGCAAACTAATTATAGCCTTGTCTTTTTGGGCACAAGGTACGAGTATAATAGCTCTTTGTTAACAAAAAAAAAAAAAAAAAAAAAAAAAACAAATAAAAAAGAAACACCCTTTTAGTTTGTCCCCGGCTCACAGCGTTCTTAGTGTATCCATTGTGTTACGTAGTTTTGCTTCGGCTCAGCGTTGGGTGACATGCTGCCATTTCTTTTTGCAACTCTTGCAACTCTTTTTGCGGCATGCAACAAAGTGTCACACAGTCAGACAAACTACGTACTACAAACATATAACTATTGCATAGAACAAAAGCTGCTTTGGGGCAATAACGCATGCATGTGTCAAGTAAACGTAATGAAACAGAGGGCAAAACTTCGTATTTGCTGTTTGCGAACATAAATAAAATAGAAATAGAAATAGTAACAGAAGCAGAAGCAGAAGCATCTGCATAGAAAGGAAACGAAGTTCCAGATGCAAATAAGAGTACGCGGAAATGACTTTCAGTTAGTCGAAAGAAAGAGATACGCAAGACGACCTACAGCGTTGCACTCTATGGTTTAAGATAAAGTTATGCTAGAATGACTGCCGGTTGAAAGAGGATGTCAGCTAGAGGCCCTATGTGACATGACTAGTATGATGGAATACCCAGCATATTTGATTATCTAAATTTTACATGTAGTATTTTTTAAATCACATTACACAAAAGTATCTCACGATGCACTGCGAAAAGCTAAAAAAGATGTTGCTATAAAAAATTTGTTAGCCAACGCTTTAGAAATTAAATTTGTACTATTTTTTTTTTTCGTTGCAGTTCTTTACACCGACTTATATAAATATGCATATATAGGTAAATACTTGAATAATTTGTGTATACATCATTGAACTTAAGATTTTGTTAAGCTTTTAATAAGCTTCTGTTGATCATCTTTTCGCTTTTATTGAATTTCATAGTGTTCTGCGTAGCACTTACCTAAAAATAGAGAAAGAAAAAATGATAAGTATCTGATTAAAAATTAATTCACAATAATTAAAAATAAAGCTCTATGCAAAAGTTCAATTACAAGCGAAAAATTAGTTTTATTAAGTGATTAAGTCCTCTGTCATATGAATCTCTACACTCTACATTCGATCCATTCGAATCCGTAAGGCCGACGACAGTGTGCCGGCTAGAAGCGATACAATAATACGGCACTTTAATGCGCTGCAAACCACTGCTTGTACCATACTTTCTTATGTGATAGCTCAAGGTGTCAGAGTGCAAGCGAAATGTGCAAGCAATAAGACGAGAACGAAGAGGGAAAGCCATTTTGAAACTGCTTCCTCGCTTCGCATTGATGTTTGCTTTGTTCTTATCGTTTCATATTTCGTTTCGTAAATTAAAAATTTTTCAATATAAATCAAAATTCTATTCTTGGAATTTTTAAAAATAACGCCTTTTAAAAAATAGAACATGAGTTTCTATACCCTTTCCATATGTATTATGGTTGTATTATTTTATCTACGAGAGCTCTGCGCATCACTAAATAAGCCTGTACACTAAGCGTCATCTAGAGTTTCCGGAGACACCCCAGTAGGACACTTACTTATTTGGTTGTATTAAAAAGGAAATAACATTTGTAGAAGAAAATGCGATGACAGGTATAGAGTCTGACGTATTTGTACGTACTTGACGAAGTATATTCCAGATACTATTAATCGAAAGAACACTGTGTTTGAGAGTAGAATGTAACAACAATATACAGAGTGTCTCGAAAGAAAGTTCACATTTGATATGCTGATCTATTCCGAGGGGGGTATGTCAATCGGTAGCCTAGCTTTTGGGAACTTAGTCGCTATGGAGCGTTTCTCGGGAGCGGACCGTGCGTTGTGCGTACGTGAGTTTTACAAAAACAGTAATTCAGCGACTGTAGCGCGTAGAAAATTCTGCAGTATTCGACATGTTTGTCATTTAAATGATGCGTCAAGCCCTCGACTCATTGGAAAATGGGTCGAGAAGTTTGAAGAGACCGGTTCAACGCTGGAAAAATCAAAATCCGGGCGTCCAAGGTCTTCGAGAACGTTCGAAAACGTAGACAAATGTTACTCAGTCTGTTCGTGACAACTCGGACCTTTCGATTCGGAAGCGTGCTGTTGCTTTAAATGTGCATAGATCATCATTGTTCCGCATTTTACACAAACGGAGCAGCTTCACACATGTCCAACAGGTCTCTACCACGAGTTCATGAAATTTTTCCTGGCAAATTGATCTCCAGGAGAGGTGACATAAATTGGCCTCCATGAAGTCCCGATTTAACCTCTATGGACTTTTGCCTGTGGGGTTACGGCAACAAACCGACTTCCCTGGCACAATTAAAAGAAAATATCCGTCAAGAAATTTCAGCCATCACAGAGAATACCGGCCGCGCCGCCATAGTAAATTTTAGTGCTCGAATAAATGAATGCCGTGAACGCAACGGTTTACATTTGGACAATATCATTTTTAAGAAATAAATTCCTATTTTAATATGTAAGAAACATTTTTTCAATAAACTACTTACTATTTTTTATCGATTTTTTAAATGTGAACTTTCTTTTGAGACACCCTGTATATTTAATTATATATGATATATTAGCTGGCTTAATGCCATTTTACGTTAAGAAATATTTTCAATGCCAAGAAAGTATAGTAACACCAACTTTTTGTTACACAGAAAAATGTTTAGTCGAAGATGCACGTGTTTCGAACTTAGCTACAAGCTCTCATCAGTATGCTGGCCACACATTGGAAATATTTGCTAGTTATATCATGACATGACGTATAATATAAATTTTTGGGCCTAATATGATAAACACGCTCAACTTTCTAGGCATGCAGTATATGTTACATTCAATCACTCTCTATGTAGACCCCTAATAAAATCAATAATAATTTAATTATTTAGAAACACGAATATAGATTCTTCAGTCTTATTTTGGATCAAAAAGTTGGATTCTAACAGTTGTTGAACAAACTTTGTTAACATCTATATACTCGCATTCGTAGACAATTACTTTTTTGGAGACGATTGGCATGCTCACAATATATATACAAACGTTCTGAAAAATATTAATTTAGAGATATGCGCAACCTATATTTTATCAAAATCAGTTGAATACTTTGTGCTTAAAAGGCATAAACAATCATCACTCACACAACGAGATAACACACACAGGCTTTATATGAAATACAAACGCATACACACAAATATTAAACGATATGCACACAGCCAGTTACAATGCTAAGATTTGGCGAGTGCGAAAGAGATAGATGATTGCATGTATTACTTTGTATGCGCTGTAGTGTATATAGTTACGGTGAAATAACAATTACAGTAAACGCATAAACGCAAATACAGAATCAAAGTGCTGCTGCCTCACAACACATACAAGGTTCTTGAATCCTATATTAGTAATAGAGTACTCACAGTGCGACAAAATAATTTTATTACGCAAAATTCATGTGTAATGAAATTATGGTTTACCCCACGGTAGCGTTTGCATGTTCTGTACACCTCAGGCATACCAATAGCCCATAGACTCACAACTTCAACGTTTACCGATGACACAGCGATTTTAAGCCGATCTCGACGGCTTGATAACTTGCAGTTCACATCGCACTGCTCGAGCTGTAATGTAAATGAGCAGAAAAGCAAGCATGTAACACTTACACACAATAGAAGCACTTGCCCCCCGTTTACTATAAATAGCATCGCAATCCAACAGGCCAACGATGTCACGTATCTCGCAAGTATCTCGCCCTATCTGAACTTGGTATTCCAGCATAAATCGTTCACACACCCAAAGCGTCGTCAGAGTAGGAAAGAACCTCTCCGAACCCTTTGATACCAAGAACTCCAAGATTTGATACTAATCTCCTGATGGAGTACATTCTACGTAGAACGATCGGGCACGATCTTCCATGGGGAAGTGATGCTACTCGCATATGTTGATGACATAGACATCATAGGCATCAACGAACGGCGAGTAAGCAATTAAATCTCGGAGATTGAGAAACAGTCACGTCTCATGGGCCTAGCGGTGAACGAGGACAAGACGAAGTACTTGGTGTCCACTCGCAGACCATCAGCGCGACTTCGATGGTATGGAGAATTTCAATTTCAATGTTGTAGAAAACTTCGTCTATATGGGAACAGAAATTACCAGCGACAACAATGTTAGCCGAGAGATTAGACGAAGAATCGCGCTTGCTAATCCCTGCTACTTTGGGCTCAGCAAGCAAATTAGATGCAGAGCCCTCTCTCTAACTAGGAAGATAAAGACACTGATAATCCCGGTTCTGCTGAATGGCGCAGAAGCATGGACACTGACATCAACGGATACAGCGTCTTTAGGAGTGTTCGAGAGAAAGATACTTCGTAGGATTTTTGGTCCCCTTAGAGTTGGCGTCGAGTTTAGGAACCGTATGAACCACGAGCTGTATGAGCTGTATGAGCTGTATGATGAGGTTGACATAGTCCAGCGCATTAAATTCCAGCGGCTGCACTGGGCTGGTCACCACATCCGTATGAACCCCGAAGCTCCAGCACTAAAGGTTTACGACGGAAACCTGAACTTGATTACTTGATTGGTGGACGGCGTCAGAGAGGACGTTCGAGCTTAAGATGGCAAGATCAAGTCTTTGATGACCTGAAGAAGCTCCGGATTGCCATCGACTGGCGCAGGCGCGCACTAAACTACACCGAATGGTGCGCTTTCCTACGTGCGGCCATGACCGATAGATGGCTGTTGAGCTACCTAAGTAAGTAAGTAAGTAAAAATAGAAAGAAAAAAATAAACGCATTAATATACACAATTATTCCTAAATTGCGGTAAATTGCAAGTAGAAATAAAAACTTATTAACCTCCATACTCCGGTTTTCACTTTTAAATCGTTATGAAGTAATTTCATTAAAGTTGTTCATTTTTTTACTTTCAGAAGGATTTCATAGTGCCAACTCCAAGTGATACTAAATTGCGAAATCATTTTGTTAATGAAAGAATGGATAAATTAACGAAATCACTACCGCACAATTTATTCGAAAATGAAAACGGGAGCACGGCGCTATGTATTCTATATTAACTCGAATGCCACCTTTCAATGTTTATAAAAACATTCAAGACTTACCAAATACAACATTAAGAAACATCGACTATAGAACTCATATTTGAGTTTCTTAGTACTCAAATTTAAATCAATTTTATGCTATATCGTCATAATGGCTTACTATTGTTCGTACTACATATATACTGGTATATTGGTGGGTACATTTTGCTCTTTAAACCAGTTACACAACAGTCTCCTTAAATCCGTAGAAGTAATTAGCTATTAAACAACTTCTCGGAAATGCTTCAGAGCTTAATTAGCTTTATCAACATTTTCTACGTACATGTACAAAATATGTAACAATTTACTACATACTTTTTTTTTTTAAATGTAATAGGAAATGCTTTTAATTAGAATTATCTTAAGTGTACTTCCGACTTTAATTAGTACAACGTTGAAAAAAGTTGAAAAAACTACACATATAGGTATATGTATGTATATATATAGAATAAAATAAAATAAAACAAAAAAACTCAATTCAGCAACAGCCGCAAACACATTTTCAAATGTACACACATGCAAAGAAATACATGCATATGTACACAAACACATTCATACATCAGAGTGCTTAAAAAGGACATTGCACATTGTTGAAATACAATATTTCCGCAACACTTCAAAGTTCAACGCGTCCACGGGCGACGGGCGACGGGCGGGCGGGACTCCACGGCGCTGCAATAGAAGAGCGCTTAAACTCTGCACTGCACATAGTAAAAATATATTTGAATCGTTTCATAAATGTACAAAACAAGTACGAATGTATCTAGATACATGTCATGTGTATATCTGTGTGGCATGTAAACGTCAAGTTTTGTTACTCATATTATACAAACATATATATTGCACATTTATATATATATATATATATATATATATATATATATATATATATATATATATATATATATATATATATATATATATATATATATATATATATATATATATATATATATATATATATATATATATATATATATATATATATATATATATATATATATATATATATATATATATATGCCTTTATATTTGTTTGTACATATGTATACGAGTTTGTATTCGTTTGAGCCTTTGTTGTGAAATACATGCACATAACACAGTGAGTGAAAGAAACGCGATGAACTTTTGTTAATAAAAATAATGAAATTTCAAAACAATACAACTTCGTTTTCTGTATTTAAAGTAACTACATACTATGTATGCATTTACAGTCAGTCAAAAAATTGTTCATGCATTTTAAAATGTTTAGCTTAAATTTTTGTGAAAAGAGAAAACATACTATCTTCAAGATACATAATAGAGCGCTGCAAGAATGCATCAAAAACCACAAAAATGACTATGAATGATAGTGTGCATTCATCTACTGAATGTGAATTCAAGGAATGATTTTGAGTAATTCACATTCATTCTACGTTAATTTGTTCAAAGGTAGAAAAATTTAGTCTTCGAACGCTCATGTTGTTGAATGCCATCATTGAATGAATGCGATAGATTCGAATGCTCTGAATGCGCTTCATTTTTTGTAAGGCACTTTCTGTCTTCTTGTTTGCTTCTTGGAGTGTAAATGCGGAATTTGGAAATATGTAAACGTGCTGAAAATGGCAGATGGTAAATTATTTACTTAAATGTAATAAGTAGCTATATTTTCAATTACTTTAAAATCATGTAATAAGTTTTCTCTATTTTTTTATATCTTTCCTTCGATAACATTTAGAGAAAAATTCCGTGATAAATTCTCTGCACGAGTGTGGTAGTTAACCTGGCATAGCCTTGGATTCTGAAGTATGTTAGCTCATGCATATGAGTAACGTATTCAAAGATTTACTTGCATTTTCTGCATAGGCCAGACAGCACGTTGTAGCACATTTGGCTGAGCTGAGCACTGATCTGCGCCAACATCAACTGCATCAAGCCCGCGATACATCGCAAAATGTTCTCTTCATTCAAAGTGTTTTGAGGCATTAGAAGCGTAGGATTTGGCCGCATCGGCGCAGATAGCGAATCGGTTGGAGTTTTGCTGTTACGCTGAGCTAGCTTCTCTATTTCTCATGCTGGCGTTGATAAAAGCCAAAACTGGCCTATTATTATAATCGTTTCGCCTTCCAATGGCTGCTTGGTAGACTCTACATGCCCTGTACGAAGTTGTATGACTTCCATTATCGTTGGATTTGCTGCAATCGGACACTTCACACAGTGGTAGGCCTTCCTGCGAAAATGTTTAGTGTACTCCTGACAAAGATGGCATTGAGCATTGATGGAGATCAACATAGAATATTGACTTGGACAACTTCATATTTTGATTATTGACATTTGACAAGTGCCTCACCGTGTACCCTTAACGCAGTTAATTGAGCTTTTATGTGGTCAAGATCGTTTTTAATCACCGCCTTGTAGGCCCATTCTTACTTCAACTGGTAGTTGTGGAACTCAACCTTGCTCTTCTCAAAGTTCTTTACTAGCTTTTTTTATTGGTCCGAGTTTTTGACCATAACTTGTCCATTACGTCCTGCTTTATAAAAAAAAGCTCTCAGCTCCCATTATAGCGTCAATTGCATGCTTCAAAACATTAGAATTTTTCACCGAATATATGAAAATAGGTGTCAATTTCGGCATTGGGGCAGTCTCCAAGGAATCTTCGATTACTGATTCTACGTCAGCTTGGGATTCAGCAAAGGTTTTCCTAGAGGTTTTTGGATGGACTTCAATATTTGTCATATTCTAGGTGTCTGTTGTGACTGTTCAATTCGAGAGACATTCTTACTATGAGTTGATTACTTGATTCTAATTTTACCTGACTCGTCAGCAGAGAACATATACCGGGTATAAAAATGACAATAACGCGAACCACCTATAAACTGTTGGAGGACTGTCCATATTTGGTACTCGTCACAGGAGACCAGAACATAGCAATAATGAGGGCCAACGAGAGCTTATACCATGTCATGGGATAGTGGCAATTATTCTTTACCTATTATTTTATTTTTTTAATGTGTAGGGCTCATTTTGAGGTGGATAATAAACTGTCAATTCTCGGTTAATGTTTGAAAGGCAGCTCATATTTGTTTTTGGTTGAAACCGTCAAAGCTTTCTTCAATACTTGCAATTAGTTATCCGCTCGGGAGATCTCAGTCAGTTGCGTGCTCCCAGTTCGCTGGCAGCTAAGAGCTCTACAGACTGGTCTAACAAAAGAACACTCAGCTTATATACATACGCAAACCAGTGGCAACAAATTGTATCGGAAATCAAATTCGGAATGTGCTGCTTCTCCTACATGTGGTTTGGTATAAAAGCTTTGTCCACCACAACCAGATCAGTTTGAATACATTCATCGCGCAGCTATAATTTCACTGCAGTATCTCACTGCGTAAAGTTAGCTTCGTACTAGATCGGAAGCGTACTTCGACTTCGGAGCAAGTCGGATGTAATGCAGACTATGTATAATTTGCATTCGGTCCAAGTCAGATGTAATACAAATACCAAAGAAGCAACATGAACATAATAGTTTGGATTAGTTTGGAAATTCCTTGTTTTAAAACCAGTTTGTAAGCACTTTCAAAAAAATTCAAGCCTAAATATCAAACATATGAATAAATTATAAATGGTTTTCCCACACGCAGTTGGAGTGACGAGTTACGGAGTTGGGCCATACATCTTACGAAACGAGAATGGCCAGACAGTGGTTGTCAATAGCGAATGGTATCGGCCATTACTGACTTATTTTCCTTAATTGGATGACATGGACCTGGACGAAATGGGCTTCCAACAAAACTGCGTAACGTGTCACATATCGGACTTCATATTGGAGTTGTTGCAAGAAAAATTAACAGAACGCGTCACATTCTGAAGATGCGATGTGCAATGTCCGCCAAGATTGTGCGATTTAACGCCCTTAGAATTTATTCTCTAGTGTTACTTGAAGACGCTGATTTATGGCAAAAAAAAAAAAAAACAGCTGACCAATAGTAGAACAACATACAAACCATTGGTCACCGACTTATGTAACAGAGTCATACAAAATTAGACCTCTCAGATCGAGTCCCGTAAATGAAGCGCAGGATTCCATTTCAATGATATCATTTTGAAAACATAATGGTACGGAATCTTTAATCTTTAATCTACAATAACATTTTCCGGCATATCTAACACACAACTCTTTTTATTTGGTTTTAAGGTTTAGACATGCTTAATGGACAACCCTTATATATACTAGTTGGTCCCGCGCGACATTATATGGGACCATTCAAAAAAAAATAAAGGACGAACACACAGAGATATGACGAATTTGGATTTACTCTTTTTTCCCTCTTTTATGAAAGAATAATATCGCCCTCTGAAAAGTCCCTTAACTGCCAGTGAAGTTCAGTCAAAATTGGTTCAGTCAGTTTTAAAAAAGCGCTGGTTTTAGTTTTCGCAACGTGAAATACAGAGATAGACACTTCAATTTTATTTATTCGTATACATTAATATAGATTTCAAATCGCAAGAACAGGGAATGGTCGAGATACCGACTATTTTATACGCTATTATACAAAAAAAAAAATTTATGCTTTTCGAGTTGAGAATATATGGTGAAACTATCAAGTTTTTGTAGAACGTGCACGAAGCAACGTCTTACAGGCAGTATTGTGCGTTTTGATAGATAATTCATATATCTTATAACCACCATGCACTGGTAAAAGCACCGGCAGTCTCTCTGGATTCGTACAAATAAACACGTACGGACTATTGGACTCGCCGTCTGGATATATGTCGCGATATTCCTCTTGAGATAAGCAATTCTCTACATTAATGCATCCCAGCAAACAACCGGTTGGATAATTCTCCGGAAATGCAATATCATCATTCTTACAATAAGAGCGGTAGAATTGTTCCAATTCGTGTATATCATCTTGATTAGGTTCCTTAGCAGCCGAAGCGATCCAAAGACGTCCTCTATGCTCGCTATACCAGACTCGGCCCTCATGTTTTTTTATGCCTGCCACCAGCAGTGAAGCCCATGGCTGATGTATTGACAAACACTGACGCATATCTTGCATTTTTAGCAACTCTTTATCTTGCACACGTTTGTAGATGTGTTCCAAGCCATCGTTGAAGGATGTCACTGCCAGCAACGTGTTCTTGTTAGTTGATTTGTACTTGAGTTGAGCTATATTCAAATTAGGTGGCAATGTAAGCTCAGAACAACCACGCTCCATACCGGAGTTATCAACAGATGACGTTGCAATTTCAAGCATCATTTTCTCCTCCTGCTCTTTGCTCGCAGATGGCTCATCTTCAGTTTGCCGACCAGCGAAATCAATTTTTACTTGACGCTTCAAACGGCTGCCATGCTTCATATCGTGCATTTGCTCTTTGAGGCGATTGAACTTGTCACGTTCGACGTCGGTAAGCCAGATTGAGTTTTCCTGGAAATAATCGTATTCATCATCAATGACAGTCGTTCGCTTCTCACTATTGCGATCATACTCGAGCAAGCGATCACGTTGAGCAAGAGCCTTATCTAAATTTTCGTTGCCGACACTCGCCGTCTGCTTTCGATTTTGTCCTTTTCGTGATAAAGCCTTCTGCTTCTTGCTTTGCGTGTTTGACATACGCTGCTCCTCTTCAGTGGTGTATACAGGTTCACCGCAAAATAAACACGGCCCACTACCTTCCTGCTCGCACACGATTCGGCCACATTTTAGGCAATTGTTGATCAACTTGTGCTCCTCTGCTTGGCACTCGCATATGCGTCGACCCTTAAGTAATATCGTCTCACCAATTACATTGCCATCTTTGGCATAGATGCTCGCATACTTATTCTTTTTCTTGTTCCTGCTGGATGCAACGGGCAGCAAGGATTGCAACTTTATCGGCTTAGTGGTTTTTTCGTTTTTTGTGTCCTTGCGTAAATGTTTGCCAATCAGTAGCATTCGTCTGCAGTTAAGCAAAAACAAACTGTGCTCCATATTGTCCTTGCAGAGCAGATCTCTGAAATAGTTATCGAAAGCTTCGTCGTCCTTGATGGCCAATATTGTGTCCATAATGTTGTCAGTTACCACACAATCAAGACACTTTGACAAGTTATCACGCAACCAATTTTCCATATTGAACTACTAATTCAGATGTATCTGCTAATTCAAATATATATCAAATAAATATATATTTTTTTGCTTTTTGATATTTGAAAGTAAATTGATTTTCAAATGTTCTGGAACTACAATTAAACACCATGCTAAATTGATTGAAATACTTATTTGACATAAGTCATATGAAAAACAAAAATATAAATATAAAAATTTGTCAAATCAGCAAAGTAGACGGTACACATTGTTTATCCGGAAAATATTCTCATTTCGCAGATTGAATAATCTTCTCGAGACATGGCACATCTGGACATCTTATAACATTATATTGATGACATGTTTATATTACCTAGTCAAAATCAGCTCTGTTATTTGCTTATCGTCTGGCATTTTTAAGTTTCTTTAATATTTTGCTGTTTTCGTTGCTCAAGCTCTTGAGGCAAATTATAGCAGTTTTGTATTTTAGAATATGAAAGCTGATGGTTTATACTTAACATAACCACTTTAACTTTTACGTGATAATGCTCGGAACACAACTATATATCTACATATACAGTGTGGATAATTTAAATTTTTCTTATCGGACAACACCATATCTTTGACAACTGCGTAAACGAAGCGTCAGTGCATGGAGATTTTTTACTGCTCGTACTCCCCAGCCGATCACGCTACTATTGTCCAATTTGACTGGTCACCACGATCGCCGATTTGACGCGTCCGGACTTAGAATTTAGAATTTAGAAATGTTATATAAAATGCAGAAAAACGAGAATTTTTTGTCACCAATTCGGAGAATATTGAATAGAACAGATTTGCAAGGTCCAAAATCAATTAAGAATCACTTTAATTACATGTTAACCTGTGTTTTTATTATGGTTTCCTAAGTTATACTCAAAATATAAAGTTTAAAGTAGTTCAAACAATAAAAAAAAAAATCGAGTCATGATATATCGCATATCGCGATATCGCTGTATAACTGTGCGATATTTAATGAAGAAAAAACGTTAATTTCGGTTGAACCGAAACTCTAATACCATTCACACAAAATTTTAAATAGTATTGTAAAACATAAAAGTGGGGGTTTATATAGGGGCTGGCCCATTCATAAAAAACACAAAATTGCACTTTGGGTTTGTATGGGGGCTACCCCAAGCAGTGGGCAGTCCCACCCTTTAATGTATATGTCAAGCATCCGTCCACTAAAAGTTACCATATCAATTCATATTGACTACGGTAATAGTGGCTGTGGTCTGGTGGAAGGTTGTTTGGTCGCTGTCGCATATATAACGCGGTTCGAACCTCAGATCAACCCCATTATTTCTTTTATAGATTTTCTTTTTTGCTTTTAATTTGTATATTCTACACATACGGTAAACGAGTTAACTAAGTTTGTTGAAATGTATGGTACAGGCAGAAGGAGATGAAATAGACCCAATAAAGTGTAGATATACTCTTGATCAGCATCGAAAGCTGAGTCCATATAGACATGCCCGTCTGTTTAAATCATGAGATCTTGAATATTATAATATATAGATTCTTCAAGTGCTCTCTGATTCCCTCTTCAGTTTAAATGTATTAAATGAACATGCCAATCCTACTATAAGAGGTAGCTCCATTCAAACCATCCTCTCATTTATGAATTCTTGTATGCATTTTTGTTTTGTATGCAGTTTGTCTGACAGTTGCATATTCTTTATCAGCTCGACGTGGCTAGTCGATCTTGCGTACTCTAATAACTCTGTTGTAGTCGATTTTCTAGGAGTTATCTAGAGAGATCTATTTTACTTGACAAGGGTACGCTGAATTCTTAGCGGGTGCTCACTGTGTAAGTTTTCTCAATTGTTGTTTATATTTAAAACAAAGATACTATACTCGTGTATCAATGGAATTTTTCATTTCATAAATATATTGTACATTGGTTAATTGACTCTTATGCATATAAAGCAACTACTTCTTTCTCCGTTTTACATCGTTTGCTCGTGGATTCAAGTGGTATATATAATGCGTAAAAAAAGAAAAAGTCGTTTATAACCAAGAAAAATGGAATCAATGTGGTCTTTCTATGCAGTGATTTTGATAAGGTGTGTGGGCTATACTATGAGACTTTTTTCAATATGAATGTGTGCGGGAATATGTGCGATGCATCGAAGCTAAAAAACATTTGATACAATTGATCAAGAAAATGAATTTTTTCTTTCTTCAAATACCTACAAAATTTTGCGCCAAAAAAAATTTTACATTCTTTAAATTTGTTTACATTTATAAAATCATAAAAAGTAAAAATTGTATAAATAAATTTTCCAACATTATACCCTGTACCTATAGGGTTAAACGATAGTAGCAGAACCCTTAAAGAGTATACATTATTGATTAGCATCAACAGTTGACATACAGATGGTACACCGAAATATCGGATACAAAAATAGATTAACTCGTCAAAATTAGATATTTAGACTCTCACACACACCACCTATTTGACGATTATGAGGCAGCTTTCGACACGCCAATAAGAACGAAGTTCTCCAACGCCCTATCTGAACTTGGTATTCCAGCAAAGATCGATCGGCTTTGCATGATGACGCTATCACACACCCAAAGCGTCGTCTGAGTAAGAAAGAACCTCTCCGAACCCTTTGATACCAAGAGAGGTTTCAGGCAGGGTGATGCTTTATCGTGCTACTTTTCTAATCTCTTGATGGAAGACATCCTACGCCACTACCGTAGAAAGGTCGGTCAGGATCTTCCATAAGGAAGCGTGTAGCAAACGTATATGCTGATGATATTGACATCATCGGCACCAACAAACGGCGAGTAAGTAGTGCGTTCTTGGAGATTGAGAAACAGTCAGATCTCATGCGCCTAGCGGTGAACGAGGAAAAGACGAAGTATTTGGTATCCACTCGCAGACCATCAGCGCGTCTTGGACGGTCTGTGAGTATGGAGAATTTCAATTTCAATGTTGTAGAAAACTTCGTTCATCTGGGAACGGAAATTACCAGCAACAACAACGTCAGCCGAGAGATCAGACAAAGAATCACGCTTGCTAATCGTTGCTACTTCAGCAAGCATATTAGTAAGCATATAAGTATAGATAAAAATTTATAAGACACTGATAATTCCTCAAAAGTAGGATAAAATGCCGCTTTTCGGGTACATAACCTCAAAATTTCTCAAAATTCTGAGCACCAAATTACTTCGGAATCATTTCCCTCAGCTTTCCAGAAAATTACATGACCCCGAATTTTGTTGGCCTGTGTAATAAAATAAAACCGCATTGTTCCATAACATACTACTATAGAATACAGTTCCCATACAAATCTATAGTTTTAATAGATAGCCTTGTCAAGGTACAGTGTATCTCGAAGGCAAGCCAGCTCAACTGTAACTTCTGCTCTTGTTTTCTTCTTCTTGTTTTGACTTCTGTTCTGTCATTTTTAATTTAAAATACGTACGAAACAAATATGCACGAAGTTTTTTTTGAGCTACTGTATACAATTTTGTATGTGTGGCAGTTGTATTTACAGCTGCAGTTTCTTCAAGCGAACTGCTACTTATTGTTGTATATGTGTGTGTGTATCTGCGCTTGCATATTTTTCGCAATGCAATTAAGCGACGCGGAAGTTACAACGCAAAAAGGCGCCTTACACTCGTTCGCAACTTGTTCGTCGACGCCCATCTACCACTGAAGAGTCCTGGACTAACTTCCTCATGTCCTACTCCTCTGTGCCTATTTAGTCACCATGCACCGCACAGCCATCCACAAAATGGTTAACCGAACTTCAGACAATGTCGACTGTGAAAAAATAAAAAGTTGTCTTAACAATTTTATTTTATTTTGTGAATGTTTTACAATTGTTCCTTCTGTGTACAATTTCTTTTGCCTCTTGACTCGATGCTGTATGTATGTGTATGTGTATGTGTATGTGTATGTGTGTGTGTGTGTATCTGTATATGTATATGTATTTATTTTATGCATTTGTATTTCAATTGGCAACATTGGCTGTGGTTGTTTCCTTAAGTTGGTCTGGAGAGCTTTTGTTAACTTTGCTGTTTCTGGTTGTTTTGGTTTATAGCATCTCCTTTTTGCCATGCGTTCGTTTTTTTTTTTTTTTTTCATTGCACAAGTAAATATTTTTATTTCGCAATCTCTGCCTGCCACCAAAATAAATGGCAATAAAAAGATTGTTTTCAATTTAAGCATAAACAAAAGAAACCCATATACTTTTTGGGACTTACATACATGCACAGTGATTTAAAATCGAAATGCTACGTATGTATTGTAGTATAATAAAAAATTTAAGCGCTAAATTTAGTAGACACAGCCATGCATGTATGAAATATGACGAAAAATTCATTATACGAGGTATGTTCAAAAAGTATGGTGACTTTGTATTTTTAGGAAAAAAATTGTATTTATTCATCATTATTTAGGTTGTCCCCTTCAAAGTAATCCCCCTTCAGATACAGTACACTTGTGCCAACGCTTTTTCCAATGCTCGAAGCACTACGCCACGGTAAGCGAAGAAAACAGTGAGCAAAACTTTGACATTTGATCGAACTTGGCGTGCTTTCTTCGTGCTTGACTCAAATGTGTTCTTCCATTGGGTCGATTGGATTTGGGTCGATTTGGTTTCGACGTCATAACCATATACCCATGTTTCGCCACCAGTTATGACCCTTTTTGAGCAAATCTGAATCGTTGTTGACGTCATTCAACAGCACCTGAGCTCGATAGCAGACAATCGCCGAGCACGCAAGGCAATATATATATACATATATATATATATATATATATATATATATATATATATATATATATATATATATATATATATATATATATATATATATATATATATATATATATATATATATATATATATATATATATATATATATATATATATATATATATATATATATATAGAGAGAGAGAGAGAGAGAGAGAGAGAGAGAGAGAGAGAGAGATAGAGATAGAGATAGATATATATATATATATATATATATATATATATATATATATATATATATATATATATATATATATATATATATATATATATATATATATATATATATATATATATATATATATATATATATATATATACATATATGTATATATATACAATTTATTAGACGCAACTCAAAGTTTTAATACAATTACTCGAAAGCTGAGTACACCAGACTGGTTTACAACAAACCAAACAGTCAGAGAATATCAAACTCTTAATTAAGTTAACCACTACATTGAGTTTAAGATTCCTTATCTAACATGGAGACAGCAAGGAGTCAGTAAAGTGAGTGAACCTTTGTCTTCTGCCTTTGATTTGATTCAAACAAATGAGACAAACTTTAGTTTCAGATAGGTCGAACTTAATAAGAGAGAGGAGATTTCCCCGCAAGTATACTGAAATCTTAATTTTTTTTTTTTAAGTATGTGAAGAACAACTGTTCATTAGTCACCTATGTATACCATAGGTATCTTCTTGAATATCCATGCCGGGGTAAGCAAATTGTGAGAGGGCAACCCTCGTCTAATTAAGGGTTGGTGCGCTGCGTTTACTTCCCGAAACCGACAAAAAAAAAAACTTTTACCAGTGAAGACACCGAGGAATCCTCATTCCCCTTTTGATGACGACCCACGCAAACAATTGGTTGACCTCGACAAATACAAGCTGACGTCACTGCAATACTACAGTAAATACCATGGATAGGACAGAGTTGCTTCGAAAAAGCATCTTCTGTCATCTAGCACGAATTTGAATGCGGTTAGTAGGAAACACCACACTTGTTTCCAGTACGTACTTTCACATTAGCCTTATTTGTGCATTCGCTCCGACGGAAGAGAAAGGCGACGTGGCCCAATATAAGTTTTACAAGCGCCTGGAACGTCTCTACGAGCGCTGAGAACCATACACAATATTAAAGTGGTGCTTGGCGATTTAAACGCTAAAATTGGGACGGAAGGAATCTTTGGCCCAACAGTCGGAAAATATAGCATTTACGACGCTACTTCCGACAATGGATCGAGGCTAATCGACTTTGCCACAGGTCGAACCATGGTAATCAGTAGCACCAGATTTCCACACCTTAATATCCACAGGGCTACTTGGCGCAGTAACGATCAAATCACACGTATTCAAATGTGCGTGATCGATGGAAGGCAAGCATCGAGCGTGTTGGACGTGCGAACGATGCGAGGTGTCAACATAATCTCGGACCACTATCTTGTCACAGTCATGGTATGCAGTAGGCATATCATAGTGCACGCCGCACGTCCCAATACGCAACGAAACACAGACGTTGGAAAGCTGCAATCAAAACAGACCGCCGAAGCCTTTCAACCAGATTCTCCCAACTGTTCCTCTCCAGCCTCTTAAGATATATGTACACAGTGGTTACATACACGTTGGCTGCCTAGAAGGAGGAGGAGGAGTGACGTCAAGCTACTACAAAGAAAGACACCGCCTACAGAAGAATTGAATGGAACGGAAGAAACAGAGAGAAGGGAATCGTTTTCAAATGAGAAAAAAGGAGTAAGAAAGCTTAGAGCTTAAGGCTGTTTAGATGTTGTGCGATGGAAATGAAGGTCGAAAGTTTTATCAAACGGTCAAGCGTCTGAAGTAAAGTTTTAAGCACGGGGATGGAAGGCTGGTTACAAATGCACAGGAATCACTGGGGAAGTCACTTCT
Source organism: Leucophenga montana (assembly GCA_035044765.1). Taxonomy (NCBI): domain Eukaryota; kingdom Metazoa; phylum Arthropoda; class Insecta; order Diptera; family Drosophilidae; genus Leucophenga; species Leucophenga montana. The sequence continues at coordinate 61,030 of JAWNNQ010000933.1, read as the reverse complement.
CAAAGCTACTTGAGCGCAATGTAGCGAACAATACCTTCGATAGAGAAGTATTTTTAGAAGCACTAGTTGACGATGACTTTCCTATAGAGCCACATGACTATAACGAGGTCGACTCAGTAATTAAAAAGCTGAAGAATAACAAAGCGGCGAATGTGCACGTTCTGCCAGCTGAGTTATTCAAGATTTAGGGCAAAGAGTTGGTGAAAGATATGGCCCGATGAATGCAAGGCAAACGATTGGAATCTCAGTGTTCTCTGTCCAATCTTCAAAAAAGGAATCTTCGCAAATTGCCTTGGAATAAGACTCCTTTCAATTGAATTATTAAATTCTGTCCCGCGTACCGTGTAGACGGCTGGAACCATATGCAGATGCACTGGTAGGACTGTATTATTCAGAAAAGCAATGAACAAATTTTCACTCTACGACAAATCCTGCAGGAAAGCCTTGAAAACGACAGAGATCATGAAATTAAGACAGCTCCAGCTCTTATAGTCTCCGAGCTCTTTTGCTTCATACACACAGTTGGCTGGATGGATAGACGCACATGGCTTTATCGACTCAGTTTCCGATGCGTATTACAATATATCTACTTTTTAGGATCTGCCACGGCTGCTTCTGGCGTTTTCAAATATTCGCACAGACATTTTATATGCTTTTACTTTTTGGAAATATGAGATGTGTATGGAATACTTATTTTGCATTTATTGAAACAAATGTTCTATGATGTATTCGCTAATAGAGGTACATAAATTCATAAAAACATACAAAAATTAATTATAAATAACTAATAAAATTTTCTATTTAAATTTTAAGAACGTTTACACAAAAACTTAAACACTTTACTAATTTTTTATGAAACCAACAGCACTAAACACTCTATAACATGATACTGTAAAATATTGTTAACCAATAAACAGTCAAAGTGAACCATAATCCTGCTTACACATGTAAATTGTTTGTCCAGTAAACTCCTACGACGAACACTTTGCCAGTCATTAAACAACCGACCAGAGATACATGCAACACGATACTCAGACAGAGATATTGTACAAAAAGACATGTGTAAAATGGCCAAATGCACAACGAAAATGTTGCTCATCATCATTATTGTCAGTGCAAAATGGTGAAAAAAAAAGAAATGGGAAAAGTTCTTTGCATAGACCCGAGTACTGTGTTTGAATGAAACCATTTATATATGTACATACATACATGCCTACATATGTAAAATGTATCTGTGTAAAAATATTGCATTTTACTGCTACATGTTGTACAGTTTACAGTTTACATGAGTTACAAATGAAACATTGTAAACGCACATTTCGCAGATGAATGTATCTACATGTGTTCATTTGAGCTATTCATAAATGTATCTGTATCTGTATGTGTATGTATCTGTATCTGTATCTGCAACTGTGCCACTCTTGACTTAAGCATAGGCTTGAGTAAAAATAAAAAATAAAAATGTTAAATTTCAACAGACAATTCCAACATAAAAAATAGCAACAGTAACTTAATGATGATATGTACGACTATGGTAGACAAAATGTCGGCATGTATCTCCGTTTTTTTTTTTTTTTTTTGTGCGAGTAAAGTGGACAATATATTGCTATACACAACAAATATTTGTGAGTATATCTAAAGGTATATACTATGAATATTGTTTATATGTCAGCTCATGACATTTTCAAAGTATGTGCAATAACATTGGAAATTATATGAGCCATGTCTTGGCAACCTCTATAAATCTAATAGCACAAAACTGTCCTTTAAAGTATGCAATAAAAATTATGCACACACGAGAGCAGTTCAAAAAGTCAGTGAAAATCGCATGAATTATATTGTATACGGCAGCATAAAGCACCCTGCTTCTAGCTTAGCATAGCTTACCATTTAAGGCCTGGTCACACGCGCGGTCTCATATTTACATGTCATATTGCTACGATGGTCTCGCCACATCTTGTGACCATGAAAAAATGTATCACGTCGCGACATGTTTGGAAATAGCTGCGTTTCTATTTCGTGTTAGACTTCGAAGTCATTTTGTTAAGAGTGTTATGAATTGATTTTTTGCTCTTCAGATTTTTGCTTTTTTATTTGAATTTTGATTGTTTTTTTTTTGCTGCCTAAATTGCTAATCTAGCACAAATTTTCACGGTTTTATATATTTTAGATTAGTGTTGTAAATGCGCCACTGGTTAACACTTAAAATATAGCTGCCAAATGCGCCTCGTTTGACCACTAAGTAATATTTTTATGTGTTGCAAGAAACACAATTCAGATAACATGACTCGAAAACATAAGACCGTGTGACCAGGCCAAAAATGAATAGAAATCCATTATCAAAATGTTTGTGATAGCTTCTCTGTACATTTTTTATCAATCTCATTATGTCTCTCATTATGAATACCGTATTATAGGAGTTACCTTCTCACGATTTGCTCACTTCGGAACAGATGTTCAGTGGCAACCCAGGGGCTAGGTGCCCCTTCAGACGTTTGTGAGCAGTTCGCGCCGTTTGCAAAAAAAAAAAACATTTTTAGCCATTACCAAGTGAACGGCAGTCAAAAAGTTTTCCCACTAATGTGGACTTCTATAAACAAGCATACCGCTCTGTATTGACAAAGGAGACCATTGCATTGCGTAAGAGCTAGCACACTTTCATTAGGAGGCCTTAAATTTCGGTTGTAACGCATTGCAGCCTTGGGGGCTCCACAAATTATATATACTCGTACTATTGATAAACTTGACGAGAAATGGTCGTCTGTCTGTCTGTCTGTGTGGAGGTTGTACCGCATTTTTATACAATTTATCCAAAGGGTCAATGGTATAAAAAGTATTGTATGTAATAGGCAGAAGGAGGCGTGTCAGAGACCACATAAGATATATTTCAGTATTGGCAACTAAGTCGATATAGCCATGTTCGTCTGTTCATCCTTTCGTCCGTCCGTCCAGTTGTGTGAAAACACAGATCTCCGAGACTATAAAAGTTTGAGCCACCAAGCTTGTATTTCTAAATTCTATTTATAAACACGCAGATAAAGTTTTTCGGATAGCCCCCATACAAACCCATCGCCCACTTTTATGTTTTGGTTCGGTAACTTCCTTCATAGATCCGGAGCCTTTTGGCGGACTTAACTGGGCTATGTCCAAATCTTTCATACTAGATCTGTTTAAAGGACTGCCTCCCGGTACTGGATACAATATCCGGGTCTACGGCAGGCCAAGCTACTAACCCGTCCTATGTACCCAACAATCAACGCACATCTCAATAGATCTGACCTGAGGTTGCTTTTGTGCTATCTCACCGGCTATCATCCACTGAGATTTCACTTAAATAAACTAGGACTCTCCTCAGAAACCGAGTGCAGACTCTGTCTAGAGGATGATGAACTAGTTTACATCTTACTTTACGTTTGTCCGGCCTTGGCCAGGCTTAGAATTGTGCAGATGAAGAGACCATTTATTACATCTGTTAAAACCAGAAGCACCTCATCTAAGGTTATTCTCCGTTTCATTAAAAAGAAGGAGAAAATCCATATCCGAGCTATAGTACAAAATACATAATTTTCTAACGCAATACCCGTTACCGTTAGGATGGCCCTCTGACGTTCTAGCTCTGACAATGAGCCTGATTCGCAGTTACCACTTGCTTGTCATGCGGCTCTGACCCAGATACTACGTCTCACATTGGCTATGGTTATGTCAATAGCTATTTTAAAATGGATTAGGTTGCTTCTTATGAACAGACGCTTCACATAAATATCGATGGTTTTTGAGATATCTGGCAGAAACCCGGTATGGAAGCACATCTAGTTTCTAACATCAAATAATAATACACTTTAAGGGGTAGCCCCATACAAACCCAGCAGTCACTTTTAGGTTTTTGATCGAAAAACTTATTTTTTGTGCCTCACAACTTTCGATCAAATTCGATGTATATAAACGCAACACCCACTTTAAGGTTTTTAGGATTTACAACTTATTTTTTCTATTTTATGGTTGAATTGCATGTCTAACCACAAAACGATTTAAAATTTCGTATAAAGGATATTACAGATTCGCATTCACAATCCAACATGGTACGCATAATGAGTATAACACTTGTGCACACATGTTGTGTATAACAGTTATAACAGCCAAGATAGACATATGCGTGATCTGTTATTTGCGATGCTATATATCAGCGAATCTTGACAGAAAAGTACAAAATTTGACCAATCGAATAACTTACTTGTATAACACCTCGAAGTACGAGCACGAAATTTTGGACTCAATTTTTGGCAAATCGATAAAATGAACTTTATTTGAGATACCCTTCCAACGGCATATTTATGTTGAAAAATATTACTAGCCAATTGAAATCTGAGCTTTTTGGCTATTTCTGCAAATTCCGCAATATGCAGACACAATTCAGTCTTTTGTAGCTCTCTAAAGTCTTCAAACAAACAACACACAAACTATATTTAATTAACTCGTCAAAAATTTCAAAGATTCATAACTTATGAACGATTTGCTTGACCTTGAGCTCGTTAGACTCGACCCGGTGTTAAGAAAAAATAAAAGTATAAGTTTACCACTAGCCCTAATAACGCTTTGGTGCGTATTTTCAACCCTCTATATATCAGTTTTAACTTTTTATGTATGTACATTTCAAGACATTTCTTAATGGTATACCTATAACACGTCTCGATTGGACTATCGACCTCAGTGATTATAATAATAATAAAATGTAAAAAAAAAAAAATGCTTTTTCTCTTTCAAATTTTAACTTTTTATTTGTATCTACTACCCTCGTATTTAGTCTAGGGCGTACAACTTGACATACTAAACAACCCTCAAAGGCAGAACGAAATCCGTACTTGTGCTCAAGACGTCATTTATTAAGCAATTAAAGTATAGTTTTAAATTAAAATTTTACTTTAATTACTTCAAGTTAAGAAAAAGTTCTTCTACGATAATAGTAAGTATGACACACATATTTCGTTGAAGGTGAAAAAAAAGGATAAAACTGCCAAGAAAACATCAACAAATTGAAAGGTCACCAAAAAGCAAAAACGAGAAAACGAGGGTTTGAAAAAAGCTGTTCTGCATGAAAGATCCACGGCGATGTTGTCAGCAATGCAGATTCCTGTCATGTTATGAATTAAAAACATCAATTAACGTTAAAGAAAAATGGTGCTGACATTAAGGCTGAAATGTTCATTCAAAATTGAAATTTGTATTTACATAAAAAATAAAATGAGTACAGCGAAGATTTGCACGGAATGAAAAGGTGTGCTTGACTGGTTGCGCTGCTCTTGAATGTCAGAATGTCTGGATTTCTGAATGTCTGATGTGCACTTTGTGCGCCGAGCTGCTTCTTGACATTGGACGTCTGAACTGCTGACGTCTGAACTTTACTTATATTCATTGCTGTCACTTTCATTACGCACAAAAGTGTGACAAGTGAGTATATGAATACTTACTACTTAAGTACAGGTACATATTTATTTCCAATGAGGCTGTTGTGCACAAACTTAAGAGCATTATCAAGGACTTCTAAAGCTTATTTTTAGTTTCCGTATTGGCGTAATATAATATTATATGTAGAAGCATTTTGTTTCATAATAAAATAAGATTTGTGTGTGTGAAATAATAGTGAAAATATGCGAGGGCTACCGTATATATTGTGCGCTTTTGCAACCTGCAACGTTGTTAGTTGTCAGCTAACATATCCATTGAAAAGTCTGACATTTTTTAGCATAAACGTATGGTGAGATGGTGGGAAATTTTCGAAGCACTTTTGCCACTCAAAAGTGGGTACCTCAAAAACAAGATAATTGAAGGCTTCAAAAGCTTCTTCAGGCGTAGAAAACTTTTGACCTCTCAATTAATTTTTGATGTGCGGGTACAAAAAGAAGACATTAAGTGACAAGTCAGGGCTGTTTGACGGAAGAGCCATCAATTCGTTGTTTTGAGTGTTCAAAAATCGGAGTGTCAGAGCTGGATCCGTCTTCGGCGATTGGTTGTTCTCAATGCTCCGAATACTTCTGGCAAACAATGGGTTGTGAACCATTCAGAATTGAGCGTCTTACGTTCTTTGGGTAACTCGAACGAAAGTTATCGTAACATATACAATATCAGACAAATTCCAAAATATAAACGATTGAAAATGCGCACTTCGAAGAGTATCATGGCAAAGTTTTCGCAAAAAAACTTATTTTTTATAAATTCTAGGCATTCCAAAGTAAAGGAAATTCGAATAACAACAAAATTTTTTAAAGTTTCGACGTGAGTACGAGTATTAAAAAGTTTGTTTGTGTGCGTACATATTTGCATGATTTAGAAAATCTAAATTTTACTACACGGGTTATTGTACATTAGAAACTAAGGATCTCACGTTCTACGACTTTGCCAGAATTGGAAAAAAGAAAACCAAGAGTTTATTTGGCAATCTTGGCCGATTTACAGAGGTTTTCCATTTTGCCCATGTTGAAAATAACATTAACATTCTAAAAATTTGACATTTCCCCTGGCAAATGTTCGTTGTTTTTAACTTGTGAGTGGCAAAATGACGTTTGCTTTATTTTAATATCAACTGTTATTTACATTCTCTAGCTTAAAACCAAGTGACAAAAGCTTACGAAAGATTTGTATTTTACATTTGTGCATTTTGTACCATTTTTTATTAAAGGAAAACAACTTATTTTCTTTGTGCTCTAACCACGGCAACCTTCGTTCTAACCAAACACAATTTCGCGTTAAGCGCTGCATTTTAGTTTAAATTCGAAGTAAAGTGCAGCTGATGCTCATCAATTACTGTGGGAACATGCTCCATCAATAACAAAAATGAGTACTCTTTCCGGCGTTTTAAAAGTGGCGATTTTGAAACCAGTGGCAAAGAACACGAAGGGAAGCCAGTAAAGATTGAAGACGCTGAGTTAAAGGCGTTATTGCACCAAGAAACATGAAACAAAGAACTCTTGGCTCAAGTCAAGACACGTCGAATGCCGTTTTTTACGTGCGATCTACTGCTCCAAAGGTAAAATGAGAGGGGTTTTTTTTTGCAACAAATCGTGAAGGGACCGAAAAGTGAATACACAACGACAATCCAAAGCGCTGAAAGCCATGGGGTCAGCTCGGCCATGCATCAACTTCACCAGACGAACCGAATATTCACTGCAAGAAGCGAATGCAGTACATCTGGTGAGATAAGCTCGAAATGATCTACTATAAGCTACTCCAGCCTAACGAATCTTTCACTAGGGAACGTTACCAACAACAATTGAAGTAATTGAGCCAACAATTGAAGCTCAAACGCGCCCAATATGCCAAAAAAAAAGCACGACAAAGTGATCTTTCAGCACGACAACGCTCGGCCTCTTGTTGCAAAAGTCGTCAAGTAATCTTTGGAGGCACTTCAATGGATTGTCCTAGCCCACCCACCTGACATTGCTCCTTCCGACTACCACTTGTTCCAGTCGATGACTCTTAACTTCTCTTCACTTCTTACGAAGCAGCTAGAATAAAATACGTTGTACCAATTTCTCTGAAGCTTAAAAGATAAAAAAAGCCCTCCAACCTTATTTGTACACCCATTACATCGAACCATTTATTGGCTTGTTTACATTTAAACACTTGGTCGACAAATATACACCGACCAATTAAATGTTTATATAATTCACAAAATATACTAAGGTCTGATTTCTCATCCTGTCTCTAAAGTTGTGTTTTACTGAATCAGTGATAATTTTGTGTGCCAATTTCTCATTCTTGCGTTTAATTAAATTTTCTGTATGCGTGACAAAGTGGCAACACCACAACGGTAAGGTTACCGCCCCCATCGCCAAGTTGGCAGGGCGAGTCGATAAATTGTAAATTGAAGGAAGTCAAGATAGTATTTATACCAAAGGCAGATAAGGCCTCTCATGCCGAATCCAAGGACTTTAGGCTAATTAGTCTAGCTTCCTTTCTACTAAAAAGTTTAGAGAGACTTTTAGACGCTCATAAAAGAAGCACAGTCAACCCCTCGCTTCTTTCCAACGCTCAACATGCGTACAGTAAGGGTACATCAACATAAACAGCCTTGCACTTCCTGGTACACACTATCGAGAAATCAATTTAGCAAAAGGAATTCGCCTTAGCTGCATTCTTAGACATAGAGGGTGCTTTTTACAACGTTCTCCCAGTCGCTATCACTAGGGCTCTGACGGATGTTGGGGTCGATGCGTCTCTGGTTGTTCTTATTCGCAAAATGCTAACCAGCAGAGCTATGAATTCGCAATTAGGAGGGTCATCGGTCAGAAGATTTGTCAGTAGAGGAACCACAAAGGGTGGTGTACTCTCTCCGCTTCTGTGGGTGATAGTGGTGAACCAGCTGCTAAAACCCATGGAGATTGCTGGCTGTAAGATAATAGCGTACGCGGACGACGCGGTGATAATTAGGGGAAAGTTCCCACAAACACTATGTGACCTAATGGAATACGCACTTGCGGTACTTTCGAAATTGACTTCTGGCTGCGGCCTGGGTGTGAACCCGTCAAAAACAGAACTAATGCTTTTCTCAAGGAAATATAAGATTCCGATACTGACACTACCCAAACCTAATAATATTAGTCTTACTATCAGCGAATGCGCAAAATATCTAGGAGTGATCCTGGATAGTAAGCTCAACTGGAACAAAAACACGGAAGAGCGTATTAAGAAGGCAAATATAGCACTCTTTGCGTGCAAAAAAGCTATTGGAAGAAGGTGGGGTTGCTCTCCATTTATAGTCCACTGGCTATATACGGCAGTATGTATATGGTGGCTGGCACTAGAAAGAGCTTCTACTCTTAAGCAAATGCATAAGGTGCATAGGAGTGCTGAACTGTATATCAGTGGAGTTTTACGTACCACACCGACGGAAGCACTAAACGTACTGCTCCATTTGATCCCACTTGATCTCATTGCGAGAGAGAGAGAGAGAGAGAGAGAGAGAGAGAGAGAGAGAGAGAGAGAGAAGCAATAGTTACAGCCCTTTGACTGAGGGAATCTTTAGTTTGGCATGGTAGCTTCCTTCGGACACTCGAGTATACTACAATTACATGGAATATATTTCCATCAAATACGGATTACTGCATACCAAACATTAATTTCGTTAAAAAGTATGACGTCATAATACCCACCAGACTACAATGGGACAACCTTACTCATTATAAAGAAAACGCTATAAACATCATTACAGACGCTTCTAAGCTGGATGGTCGAGTAGAAGGATGTGTATTTTCACCGGATCTGGGGATTAGAGAATCCTTTAGACTGCCCGATTATTGTAGCGTTTATCAGGCGGAGATGCTAGATATTCAGGAAGCAACGCTCTTCCTAAGGTCATACTCATGTACACAAGAGCAGGTGTTTATCTTTTCGGACAGTCAGGCTGCCCTGAAAGCGCTGAACTGTTTCAGCTACACAGCTACACAACGGAGTGCCCTAAATCTCTTAGCAGAGCTCTATGTTGTACATCTCATCTGGGTGCCTGGTCACCAAAACATAGAGGGAAATTGTGAAGCGGAAAATCTAGCCAGATAGGGAGCCACTGCTGATATCCTTCCAGGGAAGGTCACAGTAGGTATACACATGGCTAAATGTAAACTACACATCTCATCAAAGATGCTCGGTATAGCAACCAATATATGGTGCAACCTTGGCACGTGTAGAATCTCCAGACTCACCTGGCCAAATTATAATCTCAAAAGAACAATTACTTCAACACAAGTGAGATCAGATAGTTGTCATTGTGGGAGCCCCCACAGGCCACTGCATAATAGGGAGACATGCCACAAGGCTAGGGGTAAACTCCCGGTACTTCTGCAGAAGCTGTGGAAATGCAGAGGAGGTTGAGACAGTCGAGCACTTGCTATGTCACTGCCCGGCCCATAGTAGGAAGAGACTGACGTTATCAGGGAGCCCCTTCCTGGATAACTTAACTGAGCTCTCGGAAAAAGAGATAAAACATATCCCAACGTTCTTGACACTGTCAAAGTGGTTCTCGGAGTAGCTGCGGTGAAATAGGAAATACATATGGTATCACAAGGGGCCTATGCTGGCCTAAGTGACAGCTAGGTTCAACCATGTTGATCATCCAAACCTAACTTAACCTAACAGTGTTGTAAATGGGCAACATTGTAATCTTATACCACAACTTTATACCAATGCTTACATCTATGCACAACATGAGAGAACAATATTGAGTTTACCATATACACATGCATAAGTTATACACAAGATGAGAAATCGGACCAAAAACTATAATATTTTGAATTGAATGCCTCGGGAAAAGAGATAAAACATGCGAGTGTTGAAATACAATAGAAGCAAATTTAAAAATTCTATAAAATTTATACCAATTTATATGCATTCTCATAAAACTATAAGACTAAATAATAATTTAACTTAAATTGTAGCCGAATTTCAATAAAAACAAATAGCTTCCATTACTAAGTTTCTCGCACTTTGAAATAGAAACATAATTGCCACTTAGAAGTGCACAAAAACTAAAAGCGAAAAACATTTTGTAACACATTCACAGACAGAGAACTTAGAGTAGTCCAACAGATAAACATTCGCCTTCCTCAATGCAAATATACGAGCACATTCATTAACACAATCGGCCTTTGGGCACAAAATACAAAAAAAAAAAAAAATATATATATATATATATATATATATATATATATATATATATATATATATATATATATATATATATATATATATAACGAAATATGTTAGTGCCTCATTGCATCGCAGTATCTGAAGAATAGAAAAAAAAAAATACAAAATAAAAAGAAATATGTGTATAAAAACTGACCAAACTTCCAACTGCAACAAAAAGAACCTTCTGAACAGTTGAAGAGCAGGAGAAAGAATCCTTCATATCTGCTAGGCGAGTGTGCAGGCACACATTAAGTCAGTCAGACAGACATTGCAAACAACTCAACTTTGACGTACAGGGGAACATAAAAAGTGTTGCACACACTAAAAATTTCTCAAGTATCCCTGCTGGACATAATTTCGCAAGCCATTATATCCTACTGTTACTACAATGTATGCAGCTATGAGACATAGATGACTCCAAGCTAGAATTTATATTTTCCGTTTGGACTAAATATATTGAAAACTTTTTTAAGCGGATTTGGGATACATTTTGTAGAGATAACTTTTTTGATCGATCAACTTTAAATTCGGTATGCAGACTCCGTATATGGAAAGCAGTTTGCCAATTCAACTTTAAGTAAGACCGGATGTACCGTACAAAAAAGAAGTGAGAAGTCTAACTGAAAAATAGATGGGATGGTTGACGTTTGTTGAATTAGGTTAGGGAATTGTTTGCATTATTTCGCTTCAATAAAAAAAAACCAATATACTAACAGTTTTTTAGTGAAAAAATGAGCCATCAAGAATTGGACTAAAATGAATATAAGTATGTATAAGAAGTGTTTTCGAATATCTAGAAAACCTTCGAGAAGACATTGCTACATAAAAACTTACTCTATTTACGGAAAAGTAGTATAACCAGCAATTGGTTATCAAAAAAGGGACCATCAGAACTTTTTATACAACAAAGCTATTTTATGTGGTCCTAGCTATGGTACACTTTCAATTCTAATAATGCTCACAAAACATATTAGGCACAAAAGTGACTGTTGTGACACACGAACAGAAGTCAGTTCCGTATTACAGAACAATGTTAACATCTATGAAGCTCACTTTTAGAGTAGGCACGCGTCAATACAAACAGATCTCTTGAAGACAATGCAGCAGAACCGGTAAGTTGTAAGTATATAGCCGTTTTCCATTCGTTGTGATTCACCAACGTAGTAAGAGAAGGAGAAAAAAAGAGTGCGAAAGAGTCAGAGATACAGAGAAACATTCAGTCAATGGGACAGTGTGAGAAATGCAAGGTATGTGCATAAGTATAAAAAATCATATGAAGCGAGTGTGTTCATTTTTTATTTGTCGTTATGTGCGTGAACATTTTTCACTGTTTTTACTTCCAAAATATCTAACCGACTTTAATACGAGGGGACTAACAAAAGTCCTGTGAGTTCAAAAGTCGTTTTAAAAAATCTAAGAATGGTAGACGTTGCACAAATGTTTTACTACATTCAATTATTTTACTTCAGGAAAATCGATTAATGAAAACGATGAAACATAAGATTACTGAATGAAATGAGCCCACCAAAGTGGCAAGAAATTCATTCAAAATCTTTGACCGAAGAGAGAAATGTGACTCTGGTTGGCGAGGATCTACGATTGGCATAAGAAATGAATGCTTGGGAATTGAGAGTAAATGACATGACTATATACCGAATATTGAAAAATGATCAGCTGTACACAAAGAAATCTGCTCTATAACTTCCACAAATTTATTCCAAATACTCGTATGTTCAAAAAGAAACTCGAGTTAATTTTGTCTAATATTTCATAAGAAAATTCCAAGACGGAAAGACTAGCAACTTTGATAAAATCGTAACAGGTAAGGGCAAGGAGGTAAGGTAAGGTAAGGTAAGGAGGCAGGTGAAAGGATAGAAGAAGCGACAGGGAAAGGGGAAGGTGTAGCAAGGATAAGGCCAGCAACGCACCGAGTACCACCTTTTTAGCTATAACCTGATGCTTCGTTTAATAAATTTTAGCTGATAGTCCCCAGAACATACTGCTGAAAGAACTAGTAACTTCATTACGGGCTCTGGAACCGAAGAAATTTGCCCAGCAATATATACTTCGGATATGACGTCTTGTAATTTACGTTTATGTCAAAAATTCTTTTCAAAAAAAAATTTATAAAACTACAGAAGCACAATTTTCAAGACAATGTTCTACAAACTAAAGAAATTTATTGAAAATAATGTTGATTCTGTAGAGAAGAACAAATAGTGGTCTGCTTTTTTCTAAACAATTCAGTGTACTTTTGTTAGATCCTTGAAAATTGTCCATATCTGCAAATGAAGCCCTTCAAAATTTTATATGATGCGTTTAAAAGATTCAACAAAAAAAGATTTGCCATTTGGCCACAACCTTTTCCCATCTTTCTGGTAATTTTCGGATATCAGCTCGGAAGAACGACTCTTCTTTTGATGCAATCCAATCATCGGCCCATTTTTTGCATCGTTCATATGAAGTTAACTTCTGTTGGGACTGGCCATGTGTCATCGACCGGAACAAGTTGTAGTCGGAAGGAGCGATGTCTGGAGAATACGGCGGGTGGGATAGTACATGCCATTTCAACGTTTCCAAGTAGGTCTTGACCGGTTTTACAACATGTGGCCGAGAGTGGTAATGCTGCAAAATCACTTTGTCGTGCCTTTCTTCGTATTCCGGCCGTTTTTGCTTGAGTTCGATAGCATTCTCCCGTGATCGTTTCATTCGGTTTGAGCAGCTCATAGTACATCACGCTGCAGTGGTCCCACCAAAGCTTTGCGAAAGATGTTGATGACTGTCGGGGCAGAACCCATGACTTTTTGCGCTTGGGGTTGTCGTAATGGATCCACTTTTCATCGGCAGTCACAAAGCGATGCAAAAAACCCTTTCTTTTTTGGCGAAAAATCGCCTTTCGAAGTCGCACGGCTTCAACTCGTATGGCACCCAGTTTCCTTGCTTTTGAATCAATCCTTCAATCTTTTAGACGTTTGCTGACTGTCAACTCATCCATTCCCAATGATTCTAACAAAACCTGAAGCGTTTGTCATTGGCCCACATAGAGACATGATTCCAATTCTTCTTCAAACTTTTTGGGCAGACCCGGCCGTTCCTTATCTTCGTGCTCAAAATCACCACTTTTAAAGCGACGAAACTACCTCTGGCCGATTGTTCAGATAGAGCATGCTCACCGTAAACTTTCACTAATATTCGATGATCCTCGGCCGAAATTTTCTTCATATTAAAGTAATGAAGAAGAACTCCACGCAAAAACACTCTATCTGGTATGAATGTTCGAGGCAATATTTAGTATGGTTGTTTACGTTTTAAACAAATGACAGAAGCTGCCAAAGACGCTCATTGACAATAGGTTTTAGCGGCAAGAAATTGGAAACTCGAATGTTGGTTCATATACTAGTGGCGGCCTGTTGTGTGAAACGCTCATTATTAAAGTGGGTCTGCAAAGCTAAAATCGAGTATGCTTCATTTAAAGAAGTTTACCGTTTTCCAAATTAAGTAGGGTCCATTTTTCAAAATCTACTTTAGTATTTAGAAAATTTTGGTTAGAAACTGCCTTGGTTTAGACCTATCCCTTCTACACATTAAAAAGTTTGAACTTGAAGCTAAAACTCTTAGTTTTTACTCACAACATTCAAACAGGATCACTCGTTTCGCTAATAATGGCGCCCAATTTCAAAATAAATATAAATTTTCGCAACATTTTTTAATTTTTTTTTTTTTACCAAAAACGTCTACGCCTGGAAACATGTGCCGTTTCAATATATTTCACAGGGTGCCCAGCAATAAACGTATGCGAACTTTAAAGTGTTGTCAAGTAAAAAGTATGCCACTTCTTACAGCCTTTTGAACTGTCACATTTTGACATTTGTTTGTCAACTAAATATAGAACACCTACAGCCCAGCGCGTTGTACGCATTTGAAATGTAATGTCAACAAATCGTTAACCATCAATTTGTTATGGTTTGTGGTATTATTGCTATAAAAAAAAATAGGAAACTTGTGCTAAATCTTCGTGCCAAAAGCGTATGACAAAGGTTTCAAATTAATTTTGAAATTATTGAGTCAAATAAATCTCGATTGGGTGCAATTTTTAAATGGAATCAGCCATGAATGAGCAAATAGTTCTGTGTTGCTTTGGCTTTGTTCCATGTGCATATTTTTCTTGGTTGTTTTCATGCAGCACATTTGGCAACACTTGCTGCTCCTGCTGCTGATCCCGCTCCTGCTACTGCTGCTGCCAATGCTGTCAATGCCGAAAGCGGCAAGCTATCTTCATACGTATACACATGTGCTCCATCATCATCATCATCATCAACAGCATCGTTGTTGTTGTTGGTTTTGTAGCTGCTCCTTGTTGCTTCAGATACTTTTGTTGTTGTTTTTCGTTGTTGTTGTTGTTGTTGTTGTTGTTGTTGCAATTTTAGCACCCAACAAACAACAAAGTTTCGTGTGAAATTTTTATTAAATTTTGCGTTAAATGCTTTTAGGTTTTTATCCTTTTTTATACGATACGCTAGTATGCTAGTTTTTTGCGCGAGAAGGTTACACTTACATTGTCCCCATACTACTCCCCCAAAGACTAGTAAAGCTACTTGTACTATACAAACAGTGAAAAGTTCAAGGACTTTTTAACATTTATAAAGCAATTAAAATTTATATAAGCTATTTGAAATGTTGCTCTTTCTATGCATTGAGTCAAGGCTCGACAGAACAAGGACTTTTTAGTTAGTAAAGCTTCTTTGTTTCTCTCTTCTTTTTTTTTTTTACTTTGTACTTTGTATTGAAGTTGCTTCTATTTGATATGTATATATCGCGCACTTGTATATATATAGAATTTCTTTTTATATTTTCTACACAATTCAATTGAAACACAAAATGTGAAACAAAAGAACTAATCTGAACACACATAAACTCTAAAATAAAATACAGGTGAACATAAATTCCGGCTTCACTTTCACACAAAATGTTTTGTGGCAAATATTATTTTTAAATTGAAAATAAAACCGATTTTTGTTGCCATAATTTGCAGCTGCACATCCATTTTAACCAGCATGGAGAGGGAGTGTGTACCGAAGCAATCACATTCTTGCGCAAATTGTGAACAGCTTTTACTTTAATGATGCTCGAAAACGAAAATAAGTAAGAACAACATGTCTTGGTTAAACCGAAACTTTTGTACACTGTATTGAAGGCATTTATTAAGATGAACTGTTAAGCACATTCTACTGACTATACCTACTGAACAGATGTAAACATCACAGAAGTTCCTTTATTTTTCATAGAACTATGTTTAGCTTAGGCTTGTTATATTGCATTCCAGCAAAAATCTAATAGAACAAATATATATGAA
>JAWNNQ010000933.1:0-40000 GCA_035044765.1 Leucophenga montana | reverse complement strand
TACAGGAAATGAAAGTGACTGCCAACACTCACAGCACACTTGTCAGCAGTCTTTCCACAAAAACACGGAAAATAATACATGAAATTTAAAAAAAACAAAAAAATATGAAGATTTAAAGAAAAAAAAAAGAAAACTTTCTCCAACACACATTCATACAAAGCATGACAACCCTGGCATTCAACTCGCTACTTGTTAAGCAAACTAGAAAACGAAGAAGTGAAGTGGAGTGGAGTGAAGTGCAGAATTATATGTGGAACATATACGAGTGTGTAGAGAATATTTCCATCATTTAGACTTAATTTAAATGCGGCATAACAACAACAACAACAACAAAAACAAAACAAAAACAGAAAGTAAAACATAATTTATGTACTTCATTCACTCTCACTCTGTATATACTATACTTAGTATATATGATTTACCAGCAGTAGAAATGTATATTTCATCGTCGAGTCGACATCGTCGTCGTTGTCGCCATCAACACTGTCAGGGGCAGGCCAAGCAGCATAGAAGCCTAGCATCCTAGCTAGCTACGCACAAGCACCAGGCTTCTTAACCCAATTCTCATCAAAAAGCCTCTTACGGCGTTTTGGCTTTTGTTTTCGCGAAATGAGCAAACCCAACAAGCTCTTTCTCCACCGCCTTCTCCACCAAACAGCCTGACAAGGATCTCCAACCACTCCAACCGCTCCAACATCTCCACCCGCTGTGTACTCGAGAAAGAAAAACGTAGCGCTTAGAAACGCACCACATCATCATTGTTACACAAACACACACACGCAGATTCCTTTGGCAAATTTGTAGAAACTCTACCCAAGAATAGTCCTCTCATTGTTTAAGGTATGAATGTGTGTGTTTGTGTGTGTTTTTGTGGTTTTTTTTTTTTTTTTTGTTAAATTGAAATGGAAAAAATTTGTATGTTAAATGTGGTAATTTAAAATGCTTAAAAATATTAAGTTTGTTTTAATGAAGTTCAAATTGACTTTGAAGGCTAACATAGAAAAACGAATTCTGAAGACTGCCGTAAAAATTTATATTGAATTCAAATGTTGCTAAACTTAAATACGCTCGTAGAATTTCTTTACTATTCTTAGAACTATACCACCACTTTCATGACATCTACTCAACTCGTCGCACTTTCGTAAAACCTTCTCAAGATTCGTAGGACTATTGTGGACTCATTTCAGAATCTTCACAGTCGCTACAGGGCTTAGGAATGGTATACTCTCGTCTAGTGTTCTCAAAAGTCGTAAGACTGGCGAAGACCACTTTCAGTCTAGTTAACTCTGTTCTGGATTCTCTCATGCTTAACAATACTTTCGAATGACAAGTAGAATATTTTTAGAACTCTCGTTCAGAACTATTGCAGATTTTGACAGGTCTCTGTAGGATGTATAAATGATTCTCAGGAGTATTGTATGGTTTGCATACTAGACCGATTGTAATCTCGAAGGCTTTTTAGGTCACTCTAATACCGTGTAGATGATTTTCAGGACTCTCTGAAGAATTTTAAATCATTATATCTACAATGATAATACAGTCTTAAGTGAAGTTTGTCACTCATCGACTAGAATACATGGTTGTTTCGTGGATTATGATGTAGTCCGGAAATGCCCGTTCAAAATCCAGGTTATACCTAGAAGTATTTTCTTTATTTTTATTTAAGTTTATTAGGTAATTTCAGGTTCAATACTGGACTAGTTTAGATTAAGTTGTTTTGATCCATTGTGATACCATATGATATCTCCGACTTCTTATGCAGCTCTTAGGTCAACCAATTTGTCTGTATACATATGATCTCTTTTACCGATATTCCCAAAACTTCTGCAGAAATTCTGGTAGTTACCTAATAGCCTAGTGGCGGGTCTTCCTGCCTATGAGGCAGTGACCTGTAAAGCCTAGAATTGAGGTGAGTTATCTTTCTGGCGTAGCTTTGCAATTGTTCTTTGAAGATTGTAATTCGGCCGGGAGAGTGTAAATGTTCTACAAAGGTTTAAGTTACCTCATCTGTTGTTTGGTAAACAGCTCGATCTTAATGTGATCCGTAGCTTACAAGTAGCCCTACCGTGATATTCCCGGGAACGATGTCTGGCCAGCTTGTCTGCTTGACAATTTCCCTCCATGTTTCTGTGTCCACGAAAAGAAAGATAGATTACATACTGCACGCTTATGTCATTAAAAGATCTGCGGCTTTTCTATTGGTGCTGAATGCTCATGCATGCCTATCCAAGAAAATGTATATCTGCTCTTGGTTGCATGGGTGTAGTCTGAAAAGTGCAGCCTGCTGAATCGCTTAGTCAACGCTTCAATGATCGGCTAGTCGAAAGGACTCTCTAATGCCCAGACCCAGGGAGAATATTGCACATGCAACTCGCACGTCTAGCTTTGAGCCGTCAGTGAAGATACTGATGATATTCTCTTTATGATGTGGTAGGGTATTCCAATATGATGACGTAGGCTTTGAGAAATCATATTTTTTATCAAAGGTCGTATTCGAGATACAGTACTCTGTACTTAATGAGATGGACTATTTTAGTTGAAGTAACTTTGAGTGCCCAAAGGTACCACACCGCCAGCTCCGCCTTAATGCTGTAACTGTGGCTCTTTCTCTGGCAATAAGCTGAAGAAGGATTGGGTTAAATAGGGCATTTAGTGCTTCCATCGAAGTGCTACGTAGAACATTACTGATGCAGAGCTCTGCACTTCTTTGTATACTCTGTGGGGTAGGGTAGAGACTCTGTCTGGTGCCGGCATGCACGGAGAATTCGTTACACTTACAACGAGTACCGCCGCAGTTTCCAGAATATGTGAAGTTATGGTTTGTCATTGTCCGGTCTTGGAACAGCTTCGGCTTAGTTGAATTTAAGGATTTAACCTCAAACGCGCGAGCTATACAAAGGGCTGGTGACACTACAGACAACTGAAAAGTTTCTGACAAAGAAGTGAATTTTCATTGCATACTATTTATTAGTTTAACCGTACGTAGCGTAGGAACAAACAAACTGACGCGTAGTGAAACGGGCAGAACGCCAAACAACTTCAATAAATCCAAAAAGAAATTGAGTAGTAGCAAATACCATAAAACAACCTATTCTAATTTTACACAAAGCTTAACAAATAACTATTTAGTGTGAAAGGACACGACTCGCTTAAGGATAACAGCATAAAAAAACTGTTTAGTTTATAATCAAAGCTAAATAATGAAATCTCTGGACAAAAAAATAAAGAAAATGAAAGTATGCGGAAAAAGCGTTTCATGTTTTTAAGTATGGTGTAGAGGTATTTACGTTTTTGTATAGGTTTGTCCTCCTGACTTCTGTTGCTCGAACGGCATAGTCAAAAGGCGTTAGCCATAAAAATCAATGAACGCCTTTACAGCATAGCAAAAAACGTAAAAAAAAAACAAAGATGCAAAGAAAAAAAGACGTTTAGAAAATAGTGTAAAAGGCAAATGTGCTTAGAGCTTTTTGGCAAACGACCTTCTGCCCTTTTTGTTGTTGGCCCAGCCACTGGCGGTGACTTCTACATCAGCATCAGAAGCGACCCCCAATCGCAGCTATCCTACTCTACAGTAGCTGCAGTAATTGAACCAAAGCCAGTCAAAATGGAGGTCTCGTAGTAGCAATCAAAGCAGCAGAAGCGGCAAAGGTGTTGGTTTTATTTTTTCACCAAAAGCGACAAAAAACAGGAGCGGAGTGGTATGCATGACTGATACAGCGTTCATACTCTTAAGTGTTCTCGCTTGCTTGACTTTTATACATTTATGTACATACATACGTATACTTGTATGTGCGTGTTTGTCGTTTACGTTGTAGGCACATACAGTATCTCATAAAATTATGTTTCCGGTAAACAAAAATATAAAAATAATGCATATTTTATAAAATTAATGCGACACATAAATGCATGCCCAACGATTGAAATGTCAGAGTTATTTGTCCTATATTCAAGATGGGAGACCCCGCTGTCTGCACGAACTACCGTAGAATAGGTCTACTTTCAGCCGTCCCGTGTACTGTGTAAACGGCTGGAACCATGTTCGGATACACTGATAAGACTGTATCAATTTGGCTTAAGACCAAAAAGATTGACCCAAGATCAAATTTCTACGACAAATACTGAAAAACACTCATAACTACAACAAGGACACACAGCAGCTGTTTATCGCTTATAAGGCCGCTTTCGACACGCCGAAAAGAACGAAGTTTTTCAACGCATGAACTTGGTGTGCCAGCAAAGATAGCTTGTCTTTACATGATGCTGTTAGGCAACTTGTCATAAACTTTGTATTACTGGGAGCAGAGATCCAGCGAGCCTGGAGTTAGGGCGAAGCATCACGTTTGCTAATTGATGCTACTTTGGGCTCAGCAAGAAAATAAGAAGTATTAAGAAAAAGACTCTTATAGTCCTGGTTCTCCATAGCGGCGAAGCATGGACCCTGACAACAGTGGATATATCGTCTTTGGGAGATTTTTGGACCTATTATAGTTAACAACGAGTTTCGGATCCATATGATTCATGTGCTATATAATGGGGTTGATATAGTTCACCACATCAAATTCCAGCGACTCCACTAGGCTGGTCATCTTATCGGAATGAACGAGCTTACGTTAGGATGACGAAGTCTGCGAAGACCTCCCCTAGCTTTGAACTCACTTTTTGTATACTTGTAATAATCAAAATTTCAAGTAACCCAAATACCCAAGTATTCATATTACGTTAAAATGTTCGTCTCGAACGCACTTAAAAGACGTTTCCGATTATATTATTATTACATGTTGCAATATTTTTAGTTGTGTGGACGTTCCTTTTTTACTTTTCCCGTCAAATTTCATCGTTTTTATACAATCAATTTGGTAAACTCGTTTCGGACTTTTTCTGGAGAATTAAATATTTTGAAACGTTTTCTCAGCAACAATTCAAAAAGGTGACCATAGCATTTAAAAATGAAGATAATGTCTAAGAGGCCTCTATAGGAGTCCTATTTTAAATTCCAGAAAAATTTATACGCGGTGCATACCAAGCGAAAAAACACTATTCGATTTACCAATTTGATACTACCGTGCTTGCAAATTAAGTATGCGGCTCTGAATATTTATCTCCGCCAATACTGAGATCATTTCTACTTATGACGAAACTGTAGTTATATCAATGCAGAAATGATATGAGTCTAATCAAAGCATACTTAAGCGGTTCCAACGGAAAGAACCAAAGCTCATTTCTTTTCTAAATCGATGCTTTGATCGATGAGATAGATTCTGAAGTGCTTAAAAATTTACGACATTCAGAAAGTATTTGAATTTGAGTATGGGACTCAAGAGCTATGAAAGCACTTTGCTGTCCGAGTATAAGTAGATGATATTCACATTAACGGCGTTCGGATAGCAGTAACCTCTACCTAGTAGACAGTATAGTGGTCAAGTAGTCTGAAGGGCTTATGAAATGATTCCGACCGTGTAGATATTGACTGTATCTATTTGCATGTATGGTTCATTAATGCAGTCCGGGTAGTTATTTTAACGGTATGTAGAAATTCAGATTAGAGGTACAGTAATACGTTGTTCTTGAAACACGCATGACCTAAGTAGTCTTTTCAAACTATTGGCGGATGTTTACCATGATGAAATTCAAGCTTTTCAATCTTTATAGTAATACCTGTCAACAGTCAAAGAAGTAAAGGATATACACACAATGTATGAACAATAGTTGATTTACGGACGCATGACCAATTTTTTATTTCCGCACGAAAAGTTACTTCCGTTGGAAAAAAATCTGAGTTACTCGTCATAATACGCCTAAATAAGTTTTACATAAAAAATTTAAAGAACATTGAAAAATAATATCTCATTTGGCAGTGGCATCGATCGCTACTAAATTTTAGTGTTGACTTTTTGGAAAAATAATAAATCGTTTGCTTTTGAGTTAGTCTGCTTAAAAGTCATCTCTAAATTTTTGACTCATTGGAGCTATAATTTGCTGATGTACTGTGTAAGGACTTCAAAGTAATAGTTCTCGTGTGTATGTGTAAGGATGCGAATACGAAACGATAACAGTGATGTTACACATGTTGCCTACTTTTGTCGTCGTTTTCCTTTGCTTTCCTTTTTTGTTATAGTTTTTCATAGTTGACGTTTCGTTGATTTTTTGACAGATGTCTGTGTTTCCTTTTTTGTAGAGGTCAGAAACCACACACAACAAAGGCAATTTCTCCAGAATGCCTAAAAGTGTCAGTAT
This sequence comes from Leucophenga montana, assembly GCA_035044765.1. NCBI lineage: Eukaryota > Metazoa > Arthropoda > Insecta > Diptera > Drosophilidae > Leucophenga > Leucophenga montana. Next base: position 33,766 of record JAWNNQ010000933.1, on the reverse strand, counting down.
ATGTGCATGCGTGAGTATCTGTATAGTTGATTGTATCGTAAGTATGTTGTCCTGTTTCAAACATGACCAGCACACACATATAGAGCCTACACGTTTTTAATATTTCTTTTTTTTTTTTGCTAAGGTTTATGTCAAGGTTTTAATACGCAGAAAGTATGTACAATAACTATGTACATACTATATAGAATTTTTATACCTTTTATTGAAAGTGAGATTTTATGTAGTTTTAATAGGCTTCTGCTTCTTCATATTTGAGCTTTCTATGTGCTTTGTCACATATTGCCTTTGAGAATCATATTGTTATGCGTACACTTACCTAAAAATAGATTTAGAAAAGATGAAAAATATCTGATTAAAAATTAATTCACAAAGAGTATAAATATATAGAAATTTTGAGCAGTTCATTTATACATAAATGAACAAATAATAATAACTTATAATGGCTTTTCGATGTTATATTTTTCGATGGCGTCGTTTTGACAATTGTTTCAATTGTTTCTGTCAACACACTACTGCAGCATTCAGTTTGTGTTTGACAGCCATTGATATGCGCATCTAAACACTCTCTTTCGACTGATGCTTTGTCTATGGTGTGATGTCACTGAACCATGTTTCGTTCATCGCTATAAAATGGCACAAAAACGAGTTTAAATTGCGATTGAACACTACTTCGAAGTTGTTAGACGATTACTTTAGTGTTCTATTTAACTGCTCTCTGTACGTCTCTTTCATCGTCTTTTTCAATGACTTTCAAACACAAAGTTAATGATGCAGATTGCTCAAAATTTTAGTCTATTGACGGATGATAGTTAATGCGAGAGTATTTCATTTGAATTTAAAATACTACGGGGCTATCGCAACTATTTTTCACGTTTCGTTCGGCTCATTTTTAAGAGTACTTTACTTCTTGTAAGCATTCTGAAAGCCGGTTTGGAACATCGGTACGGTTTGGAAAGTTAAAAGATACAACTATTACATAGAATAATACTCAAGTCGACTAAAAATATGTGGTTACTTTTTTCTACGGAACACTTCTAAACATGTATACAAATGGCTGTCCCTGCTATTAACGACATTTCTTTTGCTAGACCACACACCCAACTGTTGGAATGAAGCAAAATTGGTATTTATTTCCAAGTTATGTAAGACATTGCATGGAAGCTAAAAAGACTATAAACCAATAAATATCTTCTCATTTATGTTTGTTATTTTAAAGAGACTTCTAGATGTTTAGAATGGTCACACAATTTGCCTATCAAGGCTGACTAGCTCTCAACCAGGATTGCACTTTATACCTTAGTAATCACAGTTTCAGGATTATTCTTAGACAAAGACAGACAGACAGACAGACTGGAGAACTGGCCGATTTGGGTTTGGACGGCTCCCATGTCTGCATAATTAGCCAACTGCTTAACTGTAGGGCGGTAAACGCTGAGCTACAAAGTTCGTCTATGCGTAAATGCTTCAGTAGAGGCAACCTGCAAGAGTTTTTCTCTGCCCATTTCTATGGGTGCTAGCATTTCAGAAAATAAGAAATGTGATGGAGGAGCACTATCAAGTCATTTCGTATGTGCACGACGTTTCCATAGTAATAAGCGATATGTTTCCCACTCTGTGACTGGGCTCACTTCTGCGGCGTGGGAACAAAGAAGGCTGAGCTTTTACTGTTTACATGAAGGCAAAATATCCTACACCTGAAACTCCCAAAACTGAATGGTACAAGTCTAAAATTCAGAAAGAGTACATGATTCCTATTCACTGCGATGGCAAACTTCTCCTTTCACAGTAAAATAGTGAGGTAAGCCCCAAACGCGCTTTTCTCGTATTAAAGGTAATATACAGAATATTGGGATTCTCTCCAGCAATAGTATATTGATTATACACAACTGTAGTAAGACCAAGGTCACAATCAGAAACGTACTCAGCAAGGTGCAAAGAAGTGCATAACTATGCAACAGCAGAGCACCATGCACCTTCTACTTATCTTCTTCTTCTTCCTTTCTGCTGATGTGGATGGAAAGTCAACGTCATTGCTGTCTCAACCCGCAGTATGCTTCAATAGGAACAAACGCGAAGAGACTCCTCCTTTCGTTGTATTGCAATATGAGATGATCTCAGGAAGAAATATTGGTTCCAGTACGACTTCGGCTGAATCATGCATCGTGCTAATGAGGATAATGGATTTGTTTTTAAGACCCACATAGAATACCAACGTCGTGTTGTTTTCAGCGAAGACAAAGGTCGGTTAATAAGGTGGAACTTTTTCGACGTCCGATTACTTCTTTTGTTTTTCCTGATCGTTCCAACAATTGTTAGCACAATTTAAAACTAATTGGTCAGTCGAGCTTTGCTGCCACCGACTCAAAACGTTGACGAAACGAATAGTACAGAGAAATTAAGGCACTATACAACAGTCGACCGACCTTATCGTCAAACATTCCATGAGTTTCGTTCTGAAAACCGGGCCGGTTAACGGGCCGAAAACGTGCTTGTTGATTATCTCCACTCCGTCAGCGCAACCCTTCGCAACACTACAATAGATGTTCTTGCCATTAATCTTAATTTGTCTAATGGGAAAACAATCGCAGTTTTATGAATCACAGGGGGCAAGTAATGGTCCACCTGTTTTCCTGACCACTCAACTTACTTACGAGAAAAGCTTTTATATCTTCAGTAAATGATTAATGCAACAATATGCTACTTACTTCAATGGAAACTTGCATCTGTGGCTTTCCGCATGCATGTTTTCATTTGACTTAGTTTGCACTGTGCGCATATTTCAAGAAACAAAATGCTTGCGCGGAGATCAAGTTATAATGAGAACAAATGAGAGTAAACGAGTACTATGCTTGAGTATAATCTTTCGCATGGTTTTCTTCCATCTTAACATATTTCCTTAAAGGCAAGTAAAATGGTCAGAAGAGTCTAAGCAGATGGACTTTGCTAGGCAGTCGTCCGAGTTAACACTGGACATAGACTGAGTGATGCACGTTCCAGTAGATTAAATGCACTCGTACCACATAATGACTTTTGACCGAGCTGCTGGGATATGGACGAGAATTAAACGCTCTTACATTTCCTCTGCTCGTACTCAGTTCTCAGTAGAAGAAGACTGAAATTATTGTATATCATTATATTTATGATTTAGCCACTGATAGTCCGAGACATCTATCCAACTTTGTACAAGTCACAGATTGGTTTAGTGTCTCTCTCTCTCTCTAATGAGCTGCATTAGAATATTTTGGAACCGCTACGATTTTACAATGGGTCGAAAACATCCTAAGTGTGTTGAAGCTGTCGTTAGCTTTGAAAGCCGTTCTAACCTAACCTAACTTAATGATTATGTTAGCCACTTAAGCAAATAAGTTCGCTGTTGTTGTATTAACAAATACTTGTTGGACAAGAAACATTTCAAACGATTTACGAATGCAATTGTTTAAAAGTAAGCAAAAACTACAATATAATTTTATTTTAATTTTTTGTCTTTGTTGTTCGTAAGTGCAAATTGTGTACCCTCAACTTAAACCGTAAAATGAAGTTTATGCGGACAAGAAACAATGCAAATAAAAATTTAAAGAAACGCATCTATAAGTAATCAAGCAACCCGTCTTTTAAATAAACCGCAATCTGGTAAAGTGTGCACTTGCTTTTTGAATAAATGCAAACCTAGAAACAGGTGAAACAGATGTGAAATAAACCAAACCAAAACCAACCAAAACGAAAGCGAAAACAACAAAAATAACAAAGACAATCACTTCATGAATGCATTGTTTGCGTTTCTGGGTCGGCTCTTATATACAACCAAACATCCATATTATTGTATATAACATTGTATATATACATATGTGACTCTGATAGAGAAGAAAATCGCTATTCGTAGAGCACTAACAGACAAAGACCTCCATAACCAAGATGTAGTGCATCAACACCTCCACCAACAGAACTTCTGTGCATGTTTAGAAACTAAATGTAGTTACTATATAGCTACAATACATAGACGAATAGTCTGACAAAACTTATAGCTACAGCAACTCAAATATTGACACCTAAGTACACGAATAGTAAGAATTTCAATTGCAAGCAGCAAAGTTTTTGTCAACATCATCGAAGCAACCAAACAACCAACCAACTAACGCATACAACACAAAATATATTGTACTTTGAGATACAACTGGGGAATCACAGTGCTGCAGTGGGAAAAGAACTTCAAAGATAGATTTGCACAAATATACAAAAATTTATATACATACGATTACAAGCACATGGTACATTAAATAAATAAGTAAATTTTGTATACATTAGTCTAGAGTTCATGTTTTGGCATAAACTGCAAATTAAAGACCAGTAGAAATTGTATATATTGACGATATTTGAGATACAATTTTTATGGCATAAGAATATATGGTACAATATTAAACTGCTTCACTGAGCAGATACAAAACAAATAGCAACGCCAATCGTCAACAATTTGAACTACTATTGAACAGGCTACCAGTTTCAGAAATAGTTAATTTACATTTGAATGCAGTTTCTAAACAAGTGATGGTGAAGGGTGGTGGGAGTGAGTTAAATTGATCGAGAACGTACAAATATGCATAAATATGTCTATGTATGCAAGGTTCGAGTCAAAACTTCAATATGAACTACAAGATATTACCTACACTACCTCGAAGCATATCTGGTCTAACATAGTTTTCGTTCAAATCGGTACTTCGTTTTTGGAACAAATCGTTAACCAACTTAAAAAATGTCCTGGAGTCTTCCTCCTGGCCAGCTGATAGGCCACTAACAGGTACTAAATAGCAGGGAGTATACCTAGAAAAGACCCTCACCTTCGGAACCCATATTACATCGGTTGTGAAATCCCTATACACCAGGGCTAACAAATTGTTCTGGCTTCTCAGCGACAGAAACAAACTGTTGTTGAGCAACAAGGGGCACATCTACAAGACCATCATCGCACCTACCTAGCGGTACTGTATATAAATCTACGGCATCGCTGCAAAATCTCACCTCAATAAAATACAAGGCGAAGATCCTCCGCAGACTAGCAGTAGCGCACTGGTATATGCGCACAGCCAATCTAGAAATGGACTTAAAAGTCCCTCAAATCGGGGAAGTCATTAACAAGCAGGCCTCAGACTATTTAGAAAGACATAATAGCAATGCTGGAAAGAGTGATCGAAAATTGGACCGTCTGAATGGACCACCTAAAGCGTAGACGCGGCCAAGATTAGAAAGTAAATGTCAGGATCATAATAAAGATTCCGACATACAATTCTATTTTAAGCGTTTTATTTAAAATTAAAAAAGAAAACTTCCAAATTAATTGTTAGATAATGTCAATAAAGTTGAAGTGGGTGTAAATAACGTACAAAATATGAGAATAAGTTATTAGTTGTTATTTTTTATTTAGTCATCTATTTTATCTATTTTTTATTTTCAAAATAGCGGGTTTGGTTTATAATTCGATGCACAAAATAGCAGTTCAACACTAATTAAGTACAAAGCTTATCGGATAAAAAATGTTTCGGTTTCAGCCACACAAACTTTGTAATGAATTGTATTGGTTTGTGGTTCAAGGATAATATTGAACACTGATTTGCCCGGTTACGAACTGATTTGCTTCAAATTTGATTTATTGTTGAAACTAAACATTTCCCAAACAAAGTGTTTAAGTTTATGGTTTGGTATAACATTAGTCGAGTGCAAAACTAGCCAGATCCAAACTGCTTTGGCTCAAAAACTTATTCAAAGTTCAATTTCTGGTTTACACTTTTACTACAATCGAATTGATTTGGTTCAAAATTATGGGCTCAGTTCAACGGTTCGATTCCGGAGTGCGCCCATAACCTATTCTGTTAAAAACATATTTCCTTCCCCGCTACGGATTGCTGCATTGGCAATACGTGACACTTTAGTCGATGCTTTCAGCTTTTGGTTTCAGTTATGCAATTTTTTTCACCTCAACAGTAACAAGTAACAGGCAGAAAAAGGCGTGCCAGACCCCATAAAGAATATATACTCTTGAACAGCATCGGAAGCTATATCTGTCTGGCTGATAGTATTTCTAAAGCATCAAATTTGGTGAACAGACTCTACTTACAAGTATACTTTTGAAATCTTCAAATTTCATTAAGAGCAGATAATTAGAAACCTTGTCTAAAAAGCATACATTTTAAACTTGTAATATAATATCATATATCAATTGTTCATAGTGTGGTAAAGTAGTTACAAGTAGTATTCTCGTGCTCACTTGTCTCACTGCTTGATTAGGTGAAATCCTTTGCTTGGCAAATATCAATTTCATGAAATTTTTAAACCACTCCTTGTGTAAATATACAAACAACACATACATATAAATCTATATATAAAGTCAGGACATACAACTGTCATAGACAGCTTCGAAAACGGCCAAAGACGCAGCTAACAAACGAAAAACGAATCAGAGTCGAGTAAATTGGATTTGCATATACTATGAATATACATACTTACTCATAGTCATATATGTACATAGACACAGAGACATATTCATACGTTTGTCGTCTGCCATTTAAAAAATCGGAAATAGCTAAATCAATGAATAGTAACTCGGACTATTTTTGCTCAACTCAACTGTCAAATATGTATTGAGCAAACCCTTTTACTCAGGCGTACAAAGGAAATGAAGATTTTATTTCAAAACTTGTAGAATATGTTGATAGGATTTGAAAGGCCACAAAGAAGTATGTAAGTTATGTATGTAAATTCATGGGCAATTTGAAAAGTCAGTGACTTTTTGAGTTTCGAAGTATATATTGATTTGAGCGTAGTCCCAAAATTTTCGAATTATATTGATATGAGACTAATTCCTGAAGTACGTAATCTGTATCATTAAGTTTGTTTGTTTGACTGCCATTGAAAGCAGACATGAAAGGTAGACAGACGGACAGAAAGCAGCTCAAACGTAATCGTGTGATAACTTCGAATTAATGTTTGACGTTGTTTAAACGCAATATTTTCAAGTTTTTGTGGCGTTCAATAAACTTGAATAAAACATAAATCTATTGCAGCACAGTAACGACCAAGCAGTAGATGAAACAGTGGTTTTCTTTGGTCGAATCTGCGCAACAACCTTCTAATTTCTGTCCGTCTGTCTGTCTTTCGTGTATGCGCACAATACCTATCAAAAACAAATGGAATAACGCAATTGCTCAACACTTTTGCACTAGTCTATTAACAGTTGGTAGTTGACCGGAGCAGTGTTGCATTTAGTCACTGACTTCTCAAATTGCTCTCGTGTATATACTATGTAAGTACATATATACTATGCCTTTATCGTTCGACAGATACATAGGCATGTATCTACTGAGTCAATTTAATCTATCATACGATAGTTGCCCACATGAACTTCTCCAATGCTTTACATTACACAATCCTTTTGGTAGTGTCAAAAATTTATATTGTAAATGAAATTCTTAATTAAAATCGATTACCAGTGAATATTATTGCAACTTGTTATCTTATTTTAACGACAATTTACAAGAATGCTTTCACAGAATTTAAATTGATTTTACAATGAAAAGAGCAACGAGATTATTGAAAAAGTGGGTAAATATGCTATTCTATTCATAATACTTATTTCAAATTGAAAAACTAATGATTAAATAACTATCACATTCAACTTAATTTAGCTGATCTGAATAAGTACCACAATAGTTTGAAAATTATATCAGAGAACAGAAATATCTAAGTTACGCCAATAAGTAAAGAGTCATATAAGTTAAGTCAATGCAGCTCCTTTAAATTTGTTCTTTTTTAAGATATTGAACGCAAATTTTGTTTGTAAAGATACACCAGATAATTTGGCTACATCTAATTGCTGTTCTCATTACAATGTATGGTTTGTGTGTCTTAACCTTCGAAGTTTATTTCAGTTTATAAACAAATTCTAATATCGTATTATTCTAAATTAAGCCAAAATAACAAAAACAGGCCACGCTGATAGCCAAAAGCAGGATAAAACACATTTTATGGCTGAGAACTGTGTATGGTTTCCGAAAACATTGGCGTGATATTTAAATGTTTCGTCAACTAATGTCTGAGAATTATCTGTCGTATTTCTTGGCCAAACTCTATCACCAATGCAACCCTATAGCAAGAAACAATCACTTCAATAATGAGATAAGAAGGCGCAAGTGGGATTGGATAGCTTGCACTCTCCACATTGCGTAACACACAAAGTAGTCGTCGCACAGTGGGCTACAATCCAAAAAAAATCTGACACTAATACCAAACTATAGTTGGTCATATATTTTTGAGTACGCTGATTACGAATTTGCTGTAAAATATTCCGAAAACAAAATGGCGACACTCATATCTAACTTTCCGACAACAAAACTGCGGATACAAAATGGCGGTCGAGTTATGGAAAAAGTTGTTCAATATAATTGAAACTCGGTATGGCACACTGAGCTTAGATTTTTAAAAATCAAAATACCGAATCCAATTGTTAAAAATTTTAGGAAGGATACATTTATATTTTCAGTACTCAGAACGAATATGACAAATTTCATACTGAGTAATAATATTTTGAAGTTGCAGAATATGAAGCTAAATCCAGAAGCGCGTTAAATCTGAACTCAGTATTGTAATCAGCGACCGTAAAAACACTTAAGTACCATGTTTAAAAATCAAATGTGATGTCTTTTTCGAAAATTTGTTCACCATTTTGGTAACGCCATTTTGTTTTCTGAAATTTTGACAACAGATACGAAACAAGCGATCTAAAAAAACCGGATAATACTTAATTTCATTTCAATTTAATAAAGTTATTAGGTAAAATTTGCTATTTTCGAACCGCCATCTTATTTTCGGAACATTTGACATCAGATCCGTAAACAGAGACATCAAAAACGTACGGTCCTTTTAGTATTTGAGTTTCGATCAAGTATATTTTTGCTTATGCAAGTTAATATGCTTTCGGGAAAATATCGATCAATATTAAAGTTACAGTTGATTTCTGGCATTTTTTCAAATCTATATAAAAATAGCCTAGCGCAAATCATTCACACCCTTTTTAACAATCTCAAACACAACATATTCGAATGATTTTTTTGTTGGGAAGCATGTGAAGAGGAGCACGGACGAATGTAATTTTTTTCTAAAGTATTGCGTCTAAGTTAGGTAAAAACCAGGTAACATACTTGGCCAATCACAAACACCCTCTCCCAAAGCTAAAGCTCTCTATCACTCTCAGCTCTCTCAATTTGCTATAGCTCCTACCTTTTTTTGTTTCTTTCAGTTTAAAGAATAAAGAAAAAAAATTTTCTGTATATCTGTCGTGCTCTAAAGGGCGAATCACATTGTAGAGCATGTCGATCGAGCAGCTCGACGCTATTCTGATGTGGGCGCACTTGCAAACAGGTTGGCGAGCATCAGTTGAGTGTGTTTTTGATAGTATAATATTTAAAATTTGAAAATAAGAGGAATCAAATAAATACTTAAAACAAAAATGAGAAAGAATTTATGCACCAACAAAAATTCTTTGATAACTGTGCATTGCATAATTGCGCATTAATTATGTTAATTGCTTACTCATTGCAGCTCTCTTTCTGGCCGAGCCTTAGAGCAGGGCTATCTAAAAGAAGAGCACCCAAAGTTGTTTAGAAGCGAAAGCATTTTCTGGACAATCCTGTATTATGGATATTTTTAAGAACTCTAGTTTATATTAAAAAATAAATGCATGTGTACTACAATCTTATATAAGTTTACAGCTAAAATACTGTAGAATAGCACACTAGCCAAATTGGTTGTTTAAAATAACAAGAAAAACAAGAAATAACATAAACTTCGGTTGAACCGAAGCTCGCATACTTACTATTCACACGAAATTTCATATCGAATTATAAAACATTATTTGTATAGGGCTACCGCAAAAAGTGGGCGGGACACGCCCATTTGTACATGTATGTGAGGCGGATGTCAATAAAAAACCACCATATTGAATGTCAAGTTGATATTGTCTTAACTAAAGAAGTGTTTCATACATAAACTCAAAAGTGGACGGTGGGTTTTTATGTGGGCTACCCAAATAAATGGGCGTGACATATCACTATGGATTCTCTACAAACTTGAGGCCAAAATAAGCTTAAAAAATTTGCGCAGCAACAATCAGACGGACAGCCATGCCTAGATTAACTCGCCTTGACTACGATAACACTGCGTCAATTGTGGTTTTAGAGGTCGTAGTTGGTAGTTGTGAAAATGCAATGACAGGTTTGCAAATTTTATATTAAAGTCACAAAATGAAATGTAGAAGGACGAAGTAAAGAAACTTTATAATTTCATCGACACTTTTCTTTGGTATATTAAACTACACACTGTCCTTTGTGTTCATTGGGCTCAGCTGAACAAGAACAATGGTTAAGAAAGAAAACAATTAAAGTAGCTGTAAATTATATGCACACATATCATTCACATTTAAAAATTTCGTGCGCTTACAACTCACAGCTAGTTTTAACAAGATTCATAGTATTTTAGAGCTGACGCTGAAAATACGCTATGAAGATGTTATGCATAAAGAATTTATAAAATGTTTCAATAAAAGACTTTATCAGTCATTTCTATTCATCGAAACTTGCCATAAAATCCACGCTTACAAGAGCAATATTAAAAATACAAACACAAAGCATGATTGACAAAGGCGCCTATCCAAATACATTAAATAAATAATATAAATAAGCGTGACTTTTAATGGCCATTCATCGAGAACAACACTCTCATTTGTGCATATAAAAAATATTAATGCATCTTTGAAATATATTTACAACTGAAAGAAATTGAATACTAAGTGCACAATTGAACTGAGCAAACAGAGCTACTTGTACGTTCTACAAAAAAAACAATAATAAATAAATAAAAAATTACTAGTCGCGCAATCAATATTGCAATTTGCAACAAATGAAACTAGTGTACGGGTATACATATGTGAAATACATGTTTGAAATCAGCAATCTCAAATAAATATGATCCATGTATGCAGAAAAAACAAACTGATACAAAAGAAAAACGGTTTGTCTGAGTTATTGAAACGATAAATTTCACACACAATGAACTGCAAACTACAAATTCAATGAAATTGCATTACATTGAAATGCTTGCTTGGCAGCGCTTGACTGCCTCACTGCCCGACATCCTGCTTGACAGGGTCCTGTCTGCAGTCGTATCCTTGCGCTTTCGCTTTGTAGGCAAATAATACAATTGTTTGGCACGAATCTTGTAACTTGTTGCTGCACATGCACAATTCAGAACACACAGATACACAAGGATACACAAGGATACATAGATACACAGATACATATACAGATGCAGATACACAGAGACAAGTGCTCATATGCGCGTTTTTGAAAAGCGTTCATAACTTTGTGTTTATACAGAAATACTTGCATGTACATTATTTTTTATACACACACACACACAAACACACACACACACACACACACACACACAAATGTTCTATGTACAATAGATAATCACACATGAAATTCGTGGCTAACAAAGCGAACATGTTTAAACAGTTTCATAGAAAAATATACAGATACAAAGCTACAGTATATTATAAAAATATACGTGTAAATACAATGAAATCCAATGTATAAAAAATTAAATCAAATTAAATTAAATTAAACACTCTTTTGTAAATGAAAATTATAAAATAATTTCTTTCAGTTTCAATTTAGCTTGTATGTTAATTAATGATCAAAAACTAACAGTGTTGTGCGTAATTTTTGCGGCCATTTGTATCGGACCATTATCTATGTATGTATATATAAATAGGGCAGCGCAATCCATTCACACCTTTTTTAACCCTCTTAAATACAACACATTTGTTTTTTTTGGAAGAATGTGAAGTGGAGGACAAATGTAATGTAATTTAGCTAAAAACCAGCTAACTCCCTTGCCAATCACAAAGACTCTCTCTCTCAAAAAGGTCTCTGTCTCAGCTCTCTCAATTTGCTATAGCTGCTACCTTTTTAGTTTCTTTCGATTCCTTTGGTTTCAGTTGGAAGATGTGTATGAAAATACGAATGTGCTCGTCTCCATGGCGTTATGGCTGATATCATTTGAAGTCATGGCATTATTTCCAAGCATTCCAGTGAAACTTGCCATTGACATTGTAAAACGAAAGTTGGCCATTATCAAAGACCACATAGTATTAACAAAATCAACATTTATGAAAATGGAAAATTTTGTATTAGGGATAACAAATACTTATTTTTTTGACAGCAAAATATATTTCCAGCTATAATGAATCCCTATGGCACCATCTGTCTCACCAATCATAGCTGACATAATTATGGAGGAACTTTTGGACACACTTTTTAACACATTGCCGACAAGACGAAGGTTGCTGACGAAATATGTAGATTATTTTTTCGCCATTATTTAAACGGGTGAAATAGAAAAGACGATGCTGACACATGCTTTCCATAATGACATCAAGTGTACACTGTAAATTGAAGCCTTTAATATCTTGAGACCTTAGTATTTAGGAAAGGAAACATTTTAAAACTTGACTGGTACAAAAAACTAATGACTTCACAACGATTTATAAATTATTTTTTGGAAACATCCTCGTAGAATAATAGTAAATATGTACGTTCAGCAACTTTATCAGACGAATTTTAGGCACAAGCGACAATGTTTTTCATTTTAAAGATATTGTCATCATTAAAGAAGTTTTGACGTAAAATAATTTTCCAATTGAACTAATAAAAGACCTCATACACCGATGTAACACAAATGGAAGAAAGACTAAAGACGATGTGGAAAAACAATATAAATCTCTAATTTATATTTCCGAACTGTCGGATAGACTAACATCATACAATATACATAGTATATGGCAAAGAAACATTCAGAATAGCGCACAAGACGTATTACACGACGAAATGCCTGTTTAGCAATATGAGCTGTGCAATACCGCAAAATGAGCAGAGTAATGTGATATATGAGATTTGTGTTGGTACGTTAAGGTGAAAACAAAAGACAGATATACCTGAAGATGATTGAAATGTATTGGGTTAAGAAAATATAAAAAATTGTTTTCCATTTCAATTGGACCTCAAGCCTGCTAGACAACCATATTTACAGCAACAAAGTTGCAAGCGCTATTCATATAATTCATTTATTATATTTTTGGATCACTCTTTCCAGCAGTTCTCAATTCTCGTCCTCTGTCTCCTATGAGTGATGATCCGGCTAAATTGCCTTCCCTAACTCCAAGTCATTTCTTGAGAGGGCTGCCCATGATATCTTTGCATGAGCCAGATAAACAGGACATCTCACCCATCAACCGATGGGAGAAGGTAAAAGTTTTGCATCAACAGTTCAGCCAGCGATGGAAGCGAGGGTATTTGCAAGAGTTGCATCGTCGCTATAAATGGCAGCACCTTCAGCGCGATTTGGAAAAGGTTGAGGATGTTGGTGGTCATTAAAGAGGACTTTTTGCATCCCACAGAGTGGCGTCTCGAACGGGTAACTAAAGCCATCGCTGGAGCAGACGGTAAAATTCGAGTGGCAGAAATCCGGACCCAACATGACGTTGTTACTCGACCCATTGTTAAGCTCTGCGTTCTTCTGACTAACTACTTACCCATTACACTCTAACCTCTACAATAAACATTCTAGTGCCACCAAACTGCTAGCCACGCACCCGTTAAAACGAGACCCTAATGAGTTCTTTTCTTCTCTTTCTTTTTTTTTAATATTTGTATATTCGCAGATCGTGGTACAAATGCCAGCTTTGCCAGCGTAAGCATGCCATCAGATTTTGCAGGAAATTTATCTCCATGACCGTACTGCGTCGTCGACAGGCTGCATCGCTCGATCCCATACAATCGGGAGATGTTCCTCAAGACTGGTGTGTCTACGGTGCGGCGAATTGCATCATACGATGCTTCACTTAGAACCGCAATCGCAGGCACGGCAACGTTCGGAAGGCCCATCGCAACGTCATCAAAGACAATATACAGATGCACCATCGCAACATCAGCGACGATATCAGCATCACCGTAGCAGCAGCAGCATCAGAACGGTCGCGCTCATTAGAGCAGTGCGTCGCACAATGGTTCAGCGGATACACAGACCCAAGCTACTCGACCGTTACGCCCGCGTGAGCGCGGTCGTAGTGTGCGCGATTACAGCACTATCTCGGACGCTGCGGCACAGTTGAGCCAAGCAATCCGGGTTCTCACCATGATGCAGCGGAAGCTCAGGTTTGCGCCAGCGCAAGGCGGGCGCGATGTCGAAGACTAGATTCATAGCTATGATAATTATATTTAGGTGAAATTGCATAATTTTTGTTTTATTGAATTGTAGGGTGTTTAATGAATTGTATCATAATTTAAATAAATTGTATTAGCACTTCTATGTAGCCCTAAGTGGCAACTTTATAGTTGATTCGCCGTAAGCGGGAATTGCCGAGTTGGCGTTGGATTTGACGCCAACTGATGTTCGGGTTGAAGTCGGGCATTCGAGGGATTTCGCGCCAAAAAAAAAAATATTTCAAAAAAACATTCGACTTAAATAACATATTTATAGTAATTTTTAGTGTCTTCGGCACATTATGATTTTTCATTGTTGAGCATTGAGCATGGAGCAACATAATCTATTTGGAGCATAATTTGTAGTGTAGAGTCATTGTGATTGTGATTGGCCGAGGGTGGTTTTAACCTACAGTAGACGCAAAACTTTAGAAAAAAATAATATTCGTCCACACTCCTTTTCACAATATGATGTTGTTGGGAATGTGTTGGGTTTAAATGGGTTAAAAAGGATGTGAACGTTTTGCACTTGCCTATCTCTATATATAAAACTCTTTGTCCGCATTCACTAACTGACTGCAAGGGGGTCAAATTCGGGGTCAAAAGTTCACACATTGAGAAAGGTGATTCGTATGAAAATCTTTGTTAGTTTTCGAGCTATCTCAACCAAACTTACAGATTGAGGATGTTTTACTATATTTTACATTTTGACCAAATTTTGTCAAAATCGGGAGGATCACTGATCAGCTGGTGACGCGCTAGTTTATATATAAATGAGTTAGGTGGTCGAAGTGGACTAGATTTTTTTTTTTTTTTTTTTTTTTGGAACGTAGAAGGTTTCCTGCAACTTCTTCAAATAACTTTGGACCTGTAGTTCCACTCACCTCCAAAGTATTATAGCAAGAATCAGTGGGTGAAAAAGTTAAGGTTTTTGACTTTTGGTGTGATCAGGTAGGCAAAATAATCATTCTTCCCTAGTAAATTATGTATTTTCTGAACGCATTCATTTCCAATTGAATAGTTTTCCAATAGTTTTTCCAGGAAAAATTCGAAGGTCAAAGAGTTATGCTGAAAATGCTGCCAAATTTGCCGTATCTTACGTCAATGCTTACACAATATTCCATATAGGCCCAGATCGAACCACTGTAAGAGGTAGCCCAAAGCAAATATATTTGACTTTTTATATGTTAGTTTCTTTGTTTTTATCATACACTTTATAGAGAGTGTAAATAGTATTATAATTTAGTCACAATGTTTGCAACGCCTTAAAGGAATCATCGGAGACCCCATAAAGTATACACATTTGTAATAAGCATCGACAAGAGACACATTTGTACATTTGTAACAGTAAACGTTCGAGGACTCGATACCTCTACAGTCTAGCGTGACAGTTCGACCCGCGTTTGTACTAATTTGTCATAATTATATACATTCAAAAATTTAAAAAGTATAGTAAAATAACAGCATTATCCAGAAAAAAGAGTATTAGAGCTTCCTTTCCACCTAAGTTTTTTCTTGTTACTAATTAATTCAAATTTTTCATCAATTTTAATAAAACATCTCGCATAAGTCCAGATCGAACCACAAAAGAATATAACCTATGGTTCATATGAGCCTTAAACAAGATACAGGGTATCTCGAAACCGAGGATAATTAGAATAGGTTAGGTTTGATACCATTGGTACCACGTAGATCTGATGCCTTCTCCTAATTCAAACATATATTGAAGCACTGCCATAAGTTTCGCTTTAAATGAATCATAATTGTGAATTATACGTTTCAATCGTTAAATTTGCTAATTATTGTAAAATGTTCAAACAATTTTCACCTCGTAGCGCAAACATTTTTTCAATGTACTGTATCTGTATTGTATTATAACTGTCTGTAATTCATATCCATACATAACTAAAAATAAAACAAATGTATCTACATGAATACTGGTTAAGGCATACTACGAGTGGAGCGCTGGAAGGTCGAGACTAGTAGAAAAACAAAAACCACGACAACGACGTCGAAGTCGAAGTCAACGTCGACGACTACTACTACAAGTTACATGCAATAACAGAAATGTAATTACAACAAGGACTTTTCAGCAACAACATTTACACATGTGCAACATGCAACAAAGCTTTGAATTCTGTTTAATGTATGCATGTATGTATGTATGTATGTATCTGTTATACTATGTGTGCCAGTTGGGAGCCTTAAAATACAACAGCAGCAGCACTACCAGCAGCAGCAACAACAAGTGTTACACCTATGTAAAACATACTATATGCTTCACCTGATTCTAGCAACAACGACGACTCTTGTGCACACCTCAGCACAGCACAGCGCAGCTCAACTCAGTCCACAAAATAACAATGAAATAAGCGAAAGTGAAGGTTAGTTCAGTTTAGTTCAGTTCAGTTCGGTTCAGTTCAGTTGGGTTTAGTTTAACACCAAGCGACATGAGGACGAAAGGACGAAAGGACAACAAAGTATAGCTCTGTCACTGAGCTCCGAGCTACACTTGAGCTTTATTGCATACATTAAGGGGCCAAGGTGCAGCAACAGCATACGAGTAGCAGCAGCATATGATGTCTAGGAATGCATTGAAGCGATATTTCATACAGTTAACAATTGCTCTACATACAATACACACTTTGTTTTAATGAAACGAATTTAGAAAGTTTTAGAAAATGACCAAAAATGCTTCTCACTTTCTTTCTCTCTTTCCAAATTAAATTATTTGCTAATTTCTAATCGAAAGAAGAAAATCTTTGAGCAATCAACTTCAAGATACATGAAGCGTATAATGACTTTTCTTGATTTCATTCAAAATGCTCAGCAATTCCATTCAGCATAAAGTAATGTAATCCCTTTACATGCATCTATACAAATATATGTATCTAGATACATATGTATGTGCTTGTGTAGTTTTATATATAAATATATGCGTACAGTGTGTTGATTTCTTAGACATTTGTATAACAGCTTAACAAAGATAAGCTAACAGTTTTTCTATCTGCTTGTATGAACTAAAGCAGCAAATGTAATAATTTGATTTCCATTCAATTATAATACAGATACTTTTGTATTTTTAGCTTAATAAATATTCTTCTGTATTTGGACCAAATACAATATATTTCATGTTTCAGAAAGCCATTTTTTCTTGCTGCTCCACACTTTAAAACAAATATTTTGTATCGCTCCAATAAATTCTGTTCAACTTTATTTTACTTATTGCTTTTGTTAAAAGCATCATCTCCATTAAAAACTAAATGCATCCGAAACTATTGTACAAAAGATAGACGAGTATAACATAAATTTCACAATGATAAAAATCAAATCGGTGCAATGCCAGTTTAAATAAAATGAAAATTTTATAATTGGTAGATGCGAATTATATGGTGAAAACAGAGTTTAGAGAGACTGAGACTGAAAACATTTGTTTCAGTATCGGTCATGAGCAGTTTTATTGCATATTATCATGACTTCTTTCTTATTGCACTTTATTATAAACAAATTGTGTATCATAACAAGCAGTAATAAATATCGCAAGAAGAAATTGCTTTTGCAGAAAAGTGCGAACGTATGTCAAACAAAGCTGCTGATAAGATTTGGTAGCTCGTTCCGAAAAAGATCTGAACCTATTTTTAAATTTTAATATTTAATTTTTCTGTTACGTTTTTCTGAAAACGTTATAACTTAGCTATGAGTTTAATTAGTCAAAGATAAGATACTGCTCGTCAGTGGTGTTTTATATATTTTTAAAGATTACTTCCTGAAGATAACGAGTTGTAGTTTATAGAATTCTGTCGGCCAGGTCAATATGATGCGTTCTGCGGAGTCTTCTCGTTTTCCTGTGCCTTCTTAGTAGGCGCATAGCTAGTTGATTCGGGTGCTGTTCAAGTCACTCTAAGTACACCGCAGCATGCTAAGTAAGAACCTCCCCAATTATATGAACATTTGAAACACTTTCTAGGTTCACCGTTCGCATATACCACGGGGCGCCAGAGAGATTGCAGAGATCGTTTGTTTGGTGGACCCTGATCTTTGAAAGCTGTGACCGAGCAGCAATGCCATAGACCTGCATGCCGTAATGCCAGGCAGGTGGAATTGTGGCCATGTATATGTTTACCTTGTTCCTTAGCGACAGCTTGTTTTTGCCGTTGAGGAGCCAGCCCAGTTTACGTATCGTGGCGCTAAGAGATTTCACCAATCAACTGATCTGGGTCCTATTCAGATAGACCGCCCAGGTAATCGTGGTGATCCATAAACTAATCCTGACAGTCATCACTACACAGTGAGTGGGTCACGCTGATGCATTTCTCCAGGTTTAAACCGATGTACCAGTGTTTTGCCCACTGCCCAAAATCGTGAAAATATAGTTGAAGTACATCGGGAGCTTGTTCCTAGCCAGGATGGCTGTATCTTCAGCAATGATTGCTACGAATCATTAAATCCTGCATTTCATCCATAAGAATAGAAGAGCCTGTGAACATATTGCTGGTTAATATCGAGTAAAGCATTGGCCTCAGTACTCTTTCTTGTGGCACACCAGCATTGATTTCTCTCTTTGTTGACTCCTCTCCATCCAGAACAACGGAGAAGGTTCTGTCGGTCACATAACTTTGCACCAACAATAAACATTGTAGCAGCAGTAGGCCCTTGATGTTATCGTGCCACACTCTATTAAAGGCAAGCCTTATATGCAGACAAGCTGCCACCAAGTACTCCTTGTTGCTATCCTTCTCCTTACCTTCTCGAACTGTACAGTTTGCCAGTTTTGCATTTAATTTGTTTTTGTTTATATTTTAATATTGTTTTTCGATTGAATATAGGTAGCTGATTTACAAATAAAAATAACAAATCCGTAAAATTTCGTTTGGTTCATCCAACAGCAAACGAAATTTATGCTTGGACAAACGAAATCTTACGTTAATAAAACGAATATTATTCGTATTTAATAGAATAAATACGACTAAATGCTAATTTAAAAGTTTGAAGCTCTGCTAAGAAAAGCACACTTTATACTATAGAGTTAATCACCTATGCATTTAAAGATATTAAGTCTAACAACTGTATTCACAGCTGGTACTTTTGCAGCGTAACTATTCCTGAAAATAGTTAAAAAAAAAAAATTTTTAAATAAAAGCAAAAACAAAGTAAACGAAAGTTGACAAAGAGGAAACCGCCATGGATATCTTTTTGGCTGATATATTGTGTTATTGCGACTACATATGAATGTCACAGCTGCAATTACGAAGACATGAGACTGACAATTATTTTACCGATGCTAGGAACCCAATAGACTATTACGTCTAGAAAAAACCGACACACTTTTACATATACAATTAGGAACGATTCAATCGAGAGTGCTCTTCTTTTAATAGAATTAGACAAGATACAGATTTTGGCGTTTCCAGCTTAATTAAAAACGTAAACGACACATTTTCACACAAAAATTCAAAAATGGGGGCTCCTTTCTATAGGATCTACCTTTAATAGTGGTCCATTCTGGACATTTATGCGATATTTTATTAGGACTAACTTAAGATTCACCAAATTTGGCATTTCTAACTTCATTAAGAATAGAAACAAACACATTTCGTACAAAAACTTAGAAATGAAGGTCAAGTTTGTGTGGGGTTATTTGGCGTTTCAATATTAATTAATAATAAAAACAAAAAAAGGTTCACGCACAAACTTAAAAATGAATGCAGATTCTGAAGAGGAGAAAGGAGAGTCTAAATATCTAAACTTGAAGTCATGATCTCGTCCAAACAGGCAAAATGACAGACAGACGAACATGTCTATATCGAATCGACTCTTGGTGCTGATGAAGAATATATAACTTTCTGTGATCTGTCATGCCTCCTTGTGCCTGTTACATACATTTGCACAAATTTAACATACCCTTTACACTATGGATACAGGGTATACAAAATATGTACAAACAATCACAATTAAAGTTTTCGATAAAACCGAAACTCGTGAAATCGCAAAAAAAAAAAGTGAAAATCGAATAGTCTTAATGGCGTTATTAAAAAATTTAGTCAAAAATAACAATAATTAGAGTTGATTCCAGCTCAGAAATCTAGCATGTGAAGAGTTTTAGATATGCCCGATCTCAGCTATTTCACTACACCAGAATGTCGGATGAAATCCAACAAGCAACAAAAAAAAAAAAAATACAAGAACCATTTCATATTAGAAGTACTGGGACCTGAATATATAAACTTAAAGTCTCTATAACTTATAGTCTCCAAGATATTGATGTTCAAACAGACTACAGTAGGACATATCCACATCGACACGACTTGTAATCCAGATCAATAATATACTCGTACATATATACTTTATGGAGCCTATCACACCTCCTTCTGGCTGTTACATACATTTGAGCTTGAGCGATGAGCGGTGAATTAAGGTGTTGTGTCACTGTTATAAGACAGACATGTCCGCAGGCATTGCAGAGAACTATTTTCGTCTATCAAACATAGCTAATGGCATTTTAAAAAACAACACCCTTACAGTATATTATAAAGCTAAGAAGACCCGACTCCTAAAATTTTACGAGACACGTTGGCTGGAGCATTTAGTCTTTAGAATGTATCTACTTATCGTTTGAGGAACTAGATGAACAAAGAATCAAAATCGATGACATACAGCCAAATACCTTACTCAACTCCATTCAAACAGCGTCATTTATCATTACCTTAACTGTGCTAAAACCAGCTTTAAATCAGCTACTCATACCGCGGATTTTATTGGCTCTGTCTTGTCTATACCGAAGCGACAAAATATAAGATAACTACGAAAGAAACTTTGATCAATTTATCATCGGGATCAATTTATCTATATGCCGTTCTTGAATAGATTTTCAGAACAGCTGGAGTCGAGGGTTTTAAGGCATCTTCTCCACTGTTCTCAAACATTCAATAATCGATGACGAATTAAATACGACCGCTTAAGTCTTTAAAAAAAAAAAAGAGTGCCCAAACCATATCTTAATGACAACTGAACAGTTTTCTTATGAAATAAAGATGTGGAGAAGATTTTATGCAAATATTTCAGCAACTGAACAGAGAAAAGCCTTTATAGAAGCTGTGTGATATCGAATTTTCTAAAAAAAAAAGTTACCCATATCTTAAAATCTGCGTAATTTGGCTAATTTCAGTTGCTTATAGCGAAAACCTCGACGCTCTGCTTCTGTCCCTGCAGAATTTTCCACTGTTCCACATATTTATGTCAAACTGTTCTGCCAGCAAGTTGAAGGATTTGCGGTAGTTCGCAATTGTCATAGAGTTATTGGCATTCTGCGCTTCTTAGGCAGCTTATTTAAAAAAAAAAAAAAAGTAAGTATCTGTATATAAAAACCACACAGTTTATTCCTATTAGAGAGTAATTTTGTAAATATAAAATCCAACTGGATGTCAATTAATAAAATACACACTTGATGCTCTGCTAAAAAAAAAATGCGCAGACAGAGAGTGGGACGGACGGAAGGAGCGACAGACAGACGGAACGACTACAATGCCAAATTTTATCAAAGTTTCAAGTGACAAATGGAGCGGATTTCATATGAGAGAGAGAGAGAGCAATAGCTGGAGTGTAAAATAGCGAGGGGAGAGTTTCAGACAATCAGACTCACTGGAATTGAGCACTTTCGATGAAATCTCATATAAACGTTCAACTACTCCTACGCATACACATACGCACAAACAACAACAACAACAGCAACAACAGCAACAACATTACCGCAAACAACTATGCGAACACAAAACAACAACAACATCAACGACAACTATGTAGAAGATGTATACAGCGCCCCGCTGTGTAAAATGTAAGAGAGAAAGAGAGAGAGAGAGAGAGAGAGAAAGAGAGTGATTGAAAAAGGCAGACCAACAGACAGTCATAGAGAAGAGAGAGCGGGAATAAACATGCGCATCCCGAGTATTCCTGAAATATTTATTTTGCAGTAACAGCAGCGGCAGCAGCAGCTGCAAAAAAAAGCACTCAAAGCTTTTTATTCCAGACTTTAATTAATTACAAAGAAATAACTCAGTGAGTAAGCCAGTCACTCTGGTTAAAGAGTATGAGAGTCAATAAATGGCGTGAATGGCCAACATACAAAAAACGAGTAGCTCAGCTCAGCGTAGTAACAGCATGCACACACATACACATACACATACACATACCCATGCATACACACACACATACACACACTCGCATACATTAGAGATATTTTGTCATTGAAAATGGCAAATACAATAAAAATTCAAGACGCCATTAAACGATAGAGAAAAAAAAACAACAAAGAAAAAAAAGTAAGTAAAGCAATGGCAAAAAAGGCGTGATTAGTTCCAGGCAGCTCAGAAAAGTATCTAATAAAATATTGAAAAGGAATAGTCTTGCATACCTTTAGGCGCATAATTAATAAGCACGCAAAATCAAACACCCTACTAAACTTCCTAATACCACAATTCATAGAAAAATAGTGTTTTGAGACTCGTTTCGACCAACTAAGAAGTAAAAGAGATACTCGTATAAAGTAAGAGAAATATAATTGGCAACTGTTGCATTAAATATAAAATACTTGATATTAGCATGTAGATATTTAGTTTGACAGCCAGCAAAATACATATTGCTCTTTGCTATGACTAAAACTAATATTAGTCCACAAATTAAAAAAAAAAAAATTGTATTCGATACTAATTTTTTTTTTCTTATACATTTTGGTACGCTAAGCTGGTCGATCTAACTATGTTCTTGCCCATTTTTTGGGGACCAATTTTTATGGTATCCAGTTGAAAGTTGGCATATGCACCTCTTTTACTGCAGTTTAATAGATTATCAAGATTAACCCGCCACACACAATTTTTAGGATAGTTCCCACTATTGACATTTTGTATGAAAACTTTTTTATTGTAGTCAATATCAACTTCATAATGATATGGTAGCATCTAATGGACGGACGCTTAGCATATACAAACACACCGCTCACTTTTATGCTTTTCTATGAAAAACTTCTTCAGTTAAGTCAATATCAACTTGAAACTTAATATTGTAACATCTTATAGATGATCACTTCATACACATATACTAGTAGGTATTTACCGTCCTCTTGTTTTTTTTTTTTTTCTTTTGGGTAGCTCCTTTACAACCACACCCATCCTTTTAAAATAAACAATACGATTTAAAAAAATTTTCTATAAATAATATTAATAATATAATAATAATATTCGGTTCAGCCGAAGTTAACGTTTTTTCTTGTTTTTATTACGTTAATTTCATGTAAAAATACTTAAAGTAATTATCCAAACTAGTGTCTGTCCTGTGTTTCAAATCTAACCATTGCACTATGGGGCAAATTTCCATTTTTCGCAAACGCAAAACATATTTTTATGAAATTTAAAATGGTTACCAATTATACGGGTTTGTACAATGTGTTGGTTGTACTATAATTTGTATTTGTGCGTGTTCTATTAATATTTTGTAAAATTAGCAAATGTTCTCAAAGGTCATTTCTTGGAAAGAAATTTCAACCTTGCGGAGGCATATAAAACGACCATAAGGGTCCATAAGTGTAAGTCCAAGTGTATTTCGTAAAGCCATTAATTGGGGTTTAAAGCCAGTTTGTCTCAATATGCACATTTCCGCACAAACTGCGCAAATTAATTTTTTGCATGTGACTTCGAGTTTTCAAACGCGGAGCTGTACGATATATGGCGCAAGGAGAAAGACAACTTCAACCACGAAAATTCAATTCTGGATTTTTTTAAGAGGAAACTCAATAAAAACATTAATGTTTTAAAATATGAATACTATTTAAAAAGCAAAAGCCAAATTTTTTGCCAAAATTTAAATGCCAAATGGAAAAAATGCAACAGGAACAAAAATAATTTTTTGAAAAAAAGCATTCAAATTGCATCAATAATCGACAAATTGGACGTCCAAAGTTGGCTTACTTGTTGAAAGGAGGAGAAGCAAAAAAAAAAAAAAAAAACAAACAAGCAGCAGCTCTCTCAAGAGTGCAACGTCTCTTTGATAATTCAAGCAGCAAGCAGAGCCGAAAAAGCAAAGAATGTTAGGCATATTTTGACTAATCCTATAGAAAGGCCTATTCGAGCGTCTAAAGACGAAGCATTAGCTTTAATTTTGGATCAGAGCTTGTCAAAGCAGCAGTACTGCGCAATTAGAGAGAATGCAAAGAATATAAATGCCAACATTTATCCTCTCTATAGAGATGTAGCATACAAAAAAAAAAAAACATTGCAGACCTGCTAATATTCAAATTAACGAAACCATCGCTAGGGTGCCTCTGCAAGACCTTTTAAGTCATACGGCCACTCGTATTGTTGAGCTGCAAGAGGACGTCATTTTAAATGCAATGAGGAAACAGGAAACAGATTTCTTATCCGCGGATTTAATCTTGAGCTATGGATTCGATGGAAGTACCGGTCAGTCTAATTACAACCAGGTATATGCTGATAAAAGATCCAGCGTACTCCACAGTCAATAAGATTTTGCCGTTCACTTAAATTGGAGTTTTTGAAGGAAACAAAATAAGCCATAATAAAAGAGGACCTTGATATCAAAGAAGAAATGGAAAACCTTGTACCGTGCAAACTATAATTAAACAACAAGCAATGCATTTATATAAAATATCCACTCTATCTGACTGTCATAGATGGAAAGATGCTTAATGCACTAACACGAACAAATGCACTAAGTAGAACCATATTAATATGTTTGTCATGTCAACTTCCGATTCATTTAGATAAATTTGAACAATTTTGTTCTAAAACTGGCGAATTGATTGTTGAAAATTATGAATGGCTGCCAATGACAGCAACTGTTCACAAAATAATTGTCCATTATAGGCAGATTATGGAAAATACTGTACTTCCTGTAGGCTAGTTTGGCGAACAAAATCTATAAGGAAGGCAGACTTCATCACGCAAGGAAGCACAGTAGAATAAATAATTTCGCCGATGTTATTAATAGAGCAATGGATACATCAGATCCAATTATTTCATCAAGAAACCTTGTGAAGCAAGTTCGAAAGCATAAAGAAATTGCCCTTCCCATCAATGTTATAAATCTCTTATAATGTGAAATTGAAGGGTCAGATCAAACTTTGGAGGAATTCGAAGATGAATTTAACGTTTCATTTTTTACGTGTAATGAAGAAAATTACTATTAATGGGCGGGCGGTGAAGAGGCTCAGGTCTTTGTGATTGTCCGATGGTGTTACCTGGACAATCACATTCGTGACATTCGCCCACACTCCTCTTCACAAACTGTTCAACAAAAAAAAAACTAAAAATCAAGCTAGTATGTTGGGTTTAAATAGGTTAAAAAGGATGCGAACTAGAGATGAGCTAGTCAGCGATTTTTGAGTAGCAGTGATTATCGTGTCTTATATTTTGACATCACCGTGATTTTCAACTCCTACTGCGATCACTGTTAAAATAAAAAGCAAAAAAAAAACAAAATGTTTATCTTTTTTTTATTAATTAAACTTACACTTTTCTTCATAGTCTTCCTAAGTCTGAATATCTGAAATACTCGTACCCTGTTCCCGCCTCAATTCCCAAGTAAGGAGCCCATATCCTGTTGCGGGAGCCCATTGATTCCGACTATCTCCCACACCATCGAATCGTTTCTTGTACCAGTTTAAGAAAATCCTCTGCAGAAATTGGCATTACAAAGAAGAATTTTGACAACACCATGTGTTTTTTTTTTTTAATGTTTTTGTAGTATCCAAGCGTGATAGCCAGATGTGCCACCAAATCGATATCTAGTGACATTTTCTAGAGAGGATTGGCCTAAAATGGTACAAGAAACCATGGTAGATAGTCGGAATCATTGGACTCCCGCAACAGGATGTGGGCTCCTAAACTTCACTACACCTGGCGAATCTTCACTACAATTTGGGATAAATTCCATACTACAGGAAACCGCCATCAGTTTCGGGAATATCTCGTCTATCCTGCCATTTTCTGGACAGGATTTACTTAAAATGGTACAAAAACCAATTGGAGAGTGTGGGAGATAGTCAGAATCATTGGGCTCCTTACAAAAATCTTGGGAATTGAGGCGGGAACATGGTATTTTAGGTAGACACCTGATTTGTATATATTCTAGTGCCAACTATTGTTGATATCCCACATTATCCTTCCCAGGATTGACCAAGTGGCATACCTTCACTACAATTCTTTGGGACTAATGCCATACTTCAGTTTCTGGAATATATTCTTTTTGGTGCCATTTTCTGGAGAGGATTAGCTTTAAATGGCATACAAAACCAGAGGAGAGAGTTGAATATAGTTTCAATCATTTGGCTCGCATAATATTTAAAAAAAAAAACGACTATAAAAGCAGCAAATCCCTTACTTAGAATACATTTAGTCTAATTTATTGTACGCCAGAATTTCGCTTATGCTATGGAAGTCTAATAAATTCGATTATTGCTGTTGTCTGAGATCTTTTCATTAAATTTTCGAGAGGAGAGGTATTTGATTAGTATTCTTCAGCAACCAAAAGTGGTTCTCTATAATCTTAGCTTACTTCTTACGAATAACATTACTAATGTAAATCTTTATTTATGCTCTAATGTAAAAAATTAGCATTAGAATGTGCACATAACTCATAAAGCTTTGGAAGATCAACTTTCCGCTTCTCTATCCAAGACGAATTGCCTACTTACGCCTTTTTTCCTTTGTCCTTTTTGTCTTAAAATAATTTGCTTGTTAAACAAATTTGTAGCTACATAAGCATCTTGAATATGACACAATTTACTTTACAAAGCATCTCGAAGCATCTCCAACTCCAAAGTGCTGCGAACTGTTCTTTAATTCACTACACATCATTGATTCAAAAACAATGATTTAAAATTAGCATTAAACACTGAAATTCTTTAAACTTTTTTAACTGATGTATGTACATCATTTTATGAGTTAGGGTAAGACAGCAACTCCAAGAGCTTTTAATTCTGAATCAGAACAAATTAAAAATTTTTTAGATATAATTTAAGTGAGTAAAATTTTTATCACACTTCCTCAGCAAAATATTTTTCATTATTTAACGTTAGATAACTTTTGTGTCTAGGAAAAACAGTTTCCGCTTTTAGGGCACTCTTGAGTATTGTTTACGGTTACTTAGCAAAGCTTCTTAGGGAAGCGTTCTTAAGTTTTACGTTCTACGTTGCTTTTGTACGGGTGTTTATGCGTAAGTTGTTGTTGTTGTTGTTGTTGTTGTTGTTGCTACTTTTGAAAATCAAATTTCACGTCTTCTTAAAGTTTTTAACGACTGCTAGCTGCAGTGCGGCACATGAACATAAGTCTATAAGTATATATATATATATATATATATATATATATATATATATATATATATATATATATATATATATATATATATATAGGTAGCTAAGTAGATATTGTATCTATATGTATCTCGTATACTCGTATACGAAAATCACGTATAAATCATAGTAAAAATGAAATATTCATAGAATATTACAATATATAACTTGTAGAGTCTTAGGTATGTGCAATATCAAGGCAACTGAAGCTCTAGCGTCAATGTATCTAATGTGTATGTATGAATATCTGCTTGGATCGTACAATATTTTACTGAAACGATTTAAAACATAAACGTGACAGTAACACAGTAAAAGAAATTTTGCTAGCAAATAAAATGCATAAATTAAATCCGCTGGCAATTCAAATGAGACAGAACGTGTAAGCGCAAATCTATGTAGACAAAGTTTAGTTCATGCGCCGCCGGATTGCAAAGCTATTCAGACAATAGAAAGTATAGGAAAAGGAAACCTTGTGTCGTCTCCTTGTCGTCCTTGTCGATGTCATGACGACGCCACGGGAAATCGCGCGCAACTCTTGCAGGTATTGCTCCAAGTTTCATTCATTTCTTACATAAATTTGCCATTTTTGTTTTTTTTTTTTGTTTTTTTATTTTTTTGCGTTATTTCAATGCGAATAAGGCGATAGTATTTGCCATACTGTTCCGAGTTAAACAAGTGCTGAAGTTGTCCTGTCCTTGAAAGTTGTGCCTCGCGCACATACAGCAAAAGAACAAAATAAATAATAATAATACAAGCAAGTACGCTGCAGTCGAGTCTGTTAGACTGCGAGATGTCCTATGAACAGTCTAATAGAGGCCAACATACTCAATATTTACCCTTACCAAAGGCATATGGTTGTTGCCGTTAACATGTGAGTGGCAAAACCACGTTCGTTTTATTTGAATAACAGCTGTTTGCGGTGATGATCTATAAAAATGGAAGTATGTATGTATAGACTCCGAAACAGCTCAACCGATTATGATCAAATTTTGTGGCAGGGGAAAGGGGGGGGGGGGTACAACGTCTGCTAGTAATAATTATGATGTGATATTGATAATAAATCGGTCTTTTAATCAAACATTGTACGAGTTTGATGAAACTGTACAACAATGTCGACTATTTTGAGAACAATCTTTACATTCTAAACATACACCGAGAGAGTTGATAATGTGAAAGGCGCTATAAGGCTCTATATTTAAAAATTTGTACAGAAGCCATACTGTGCTACAGTTCCCATACATACATTCAGATCTGGATATATGTAAGAGCTTTTATCGGAATTGAATTAACTTCTAACAACAACAAATTTAGTGTTTCTAGATGAAATAAGAAAATACAAAAATTCAAAGCGAAATGTAGGTTTCTAAGGTTGCTAGCTCTTATAGTACTATTGGTTCATACATTTCACATACTTCTGATCTTAGAAGTCTTTGTCTAAATAGTTGCTAGATTTGATGGCTCTATCTATCAAACGCTCCACAAGCTAGGCATTCTTACTGAAAGTCCATTCTTACACTTGATCATTGATGCAGAACTTCTTGAACATATACTTTGCTACTTTTGTCTGTTACAACGATTTGCACAAACTTAATATACCCTCTTGCTATTTAGTTGCAGTGTATATTAAAAAGGGGAAAAAAGCGAGAACAACGTTTTCCAAACGAAAAGTACTGAAACCGACATGGCGGAAAAACGGAAGTTACGCTTGCAGTTACATACCTGAAAAAAGCGACAATAAAAACACAATTCAAACATTTCAAGAAAAACTTGTTACTACAAGTTGAATTTATTTTTCGGTAAAAAGCTGTAAGACTGCGTTGAATTTATGTTATTTTAAGCGTGAATCCGAAAGGAATTTATATAATTTAAATTTCAAATGCATAAAAAAAAAAAAAACAAAAAAAAAATCCTTAAACCAAATATATCACCACAATTTTCTCGAAGGATTTGCCAAAAGCCAAGGTAGCGAAATATACAAACAGAAAAACGTTCGCATACGGAGGAACGTTTGTTGTCAGCCGTCAATGTGAGAAATGTAAATTCTAATACACATCTGCTTGTTTATGCACCCCCTTAAGTTTTTAGATACATGTATGTGTGTATATGTAGATGATAGGTATACGAAGAATGAAGGCGCGCAAGTATAAAGCCTTCAAAACATCAAGGAGTGACGTTGGGTGGCTTTTACGCCGTGATGCTGCAGTTTGACGTGCATTACATGCCTGTTTCCGTTCGTCTCTCACACGAGATTTATGCGTTCCGCCAATGCAATGCGAAACGAGAGAAACCAGAGAAAATGTTAAGTTCAATCGAAGCATAGCTTAAATAGACACACACGGAGGCTTAGTCGAACACAATATATGCGCGTCCATGTACGTACATAAATACATACATATAAGCTAAAATCGTCTGATAGAGTTGTAAAATTTTGAATGGATATAGTAGTCATTCCAATGGTCATACTCCACTAGACATGTTGAGTAAATGGTTTCACATTTTATGGAACATTTTAATATAATGAAGAGAAAACATTTCTCTAGTGATTCAGAGCAGTTGCCGTGCAAGATACTCTAACTGACTTATGGGCTTATATTTTATAGTAGGTGTTATAAAAGTATGAACTAATTTTATATCCTGCACAGCATTTTTGAGTACTTTGAAGGTAAAACAATGAAAGGTTTTATAAATACACACCAAAACGTGTGTTTCATTATAAGGTACTGTACCGCTTACAATTTATATCGATATACTATTTTCCAAGAGTAAACATATGTCACAACTGCATGCCACGCTCACTTTTAGATGTAGCCACCATACAAGCCCACCGACATTGTCGGTTCTGGGAAATCTGTGGAATTTTTCAATCATATATATCATCTGATATGTATTGTAACAGCTTGGGTGTTGGAATTAATTTTAATGAATTCATAAGATATGGCGTAACTAGCTCTAAATAGCATCGAGTAAACCTGTGACTATATTCATGTGAAAGCCTACTTCATAAGCTTCAATTTTCAGTATGTGTCATTCCACTGAAGTGTAAACAACATATTTTTTTTTTTTTTTTGTTGCTCTGTGAACATGTCGACTTTTGTTCCAACAATACGTAATTTGCGGGAAGTTTTGCTTTTGTGCTTTCATTTGAAGAAAAAAGCAGCTGAAGCTCATCGTACGCTTTGTGAGGCTTACGGGGACTATGCTCCATCGATTTCAACTTGTGAGTACTGGTTTCCTCGGTTTAAAAGTGGTGATTTTGATACGGAGGACAAAGAACGTCCAGGCCAGCCCAACAAGTGTGAAGATGAAGAATTGGAAGCATTACTTGGAGTAGTCTCTTCTGAAAATGAACTATTTGAAATGGAAGTAGGACTTGAAGCAAAGGTAGGCCATTCAGATGCAATTGAGCAGATAGAATCTGAAGTAGAATCAAGCCGTTCAAAGGAAAAGGAAGATCGCAGTAGGGTCTTACAAAAACAACGTGCGACAACAAGTGAGCAACTGTAGTTCTACGCCCCGTCAACAAATTATGCGTGCTCTCAGTCCATCAATTGAGATGCATAACTCTTTTAGAGTTATGCAGCTCAATTGTAATGGTCTACGTGGGAAAGTGGCTGAGATTGTGTACTACATGGAGCGCCATGACGTCTTAATTGCAGCTGTGCAAGAGACGAAGCTCACAGACTCATGTCGGCTGGCATCTGTTGCTGATTTTAATATAGTCAGACAGGACAGAGACAGGAACAGTCTAGTAGGACTGGCATTCATCGTTCATCGAACGTTGAATTTCAGACCTTTTTCACTGTCTTCTGTTGGTCAACAGAATTCATTTCTGGAGACACAATGTCTGGCTGTAAAGTCCGGAGATGTCGAGATTGAGTTTGTGAACTTATATCTTCCACCAGTCAAGAGCTGCGACCCTGAGTATCGTCCGATATTGAGCCACGTGCTGCAAGAGGATCATAGTGTTATTCTTGGTGATTTCAATGCACACCATAAGATGTGGTTCTCGGAGTTGGGTAATGACCTTAGGGGTATTATTATTGTGGACCAAATAGATGGCTCTTCTTTTTGCACAATGAGCTCTCGTTGCGGAACATAGAAAGTCAAAATGGCTAGAGCACTTGGATAATTGTGACTCGGGTTCGCGAAGTTTGTGGAACACTATTAAAAAGATATCTGGTGTACCGCAGAATAGAGCTCTTTCATCTGTCACATTTGAGGGAGTGCAAATAGGATCGTCAAAGAAGTGTGCCACCTATTTCTGCAGACAGTTCGTGCAACTCCCTTCTCAGCAGAATAGGTTAAAGCGTAAATCCATACGTCACATTAGAAGGAAAAAAGGACATGAAGATTTAGTAGATTTTACATGTGAGGAGGTTTTGGCTGCTATAGGGAAAGCAAAATCATCCAAGGCACTTGGCCCAGGCGGCATTTCAATGCTGATGCTGAAGCACCTTGGACCTATAGGGGTAGTATACCTCACGCATGTGTTGAACCTATCAATTTCCCAGCTAATTGTCCCTGATGTATGGAAGGTAGCAAGGATTGTACCTCTCTTAAAACCTGGCAGTGACGCTGAACTTGGTTCTTCCATATCGCTTCTTTCACCTGTAGTGAAAGTTCTTTAGTCACTATTACTACCTTCAATGACAGAACACTGCCTTCTAGTAGATCAGCAGCACAGTTTTAGGAAAGGTTGTGGTACGGCTTCAGCACTAAGCGAAATCACAACTTTTATAGCTGATGGGCTCAACAAGCCGAGGCCATGCGAACGCACAGTGATGGTGGCTCTAGACTTGAACAAGGCATTTGACACAGATGATAATGCAATCTTGTTTCAAGACCTGGATTCCACCTCACTACCCGATAAAACGAAACGCTGGCTATTGAACTAATGCTAGAAGGGCATACGTTGAGTTTAGAGGTGTTAAAGTAAGTTAAAGATAGGTGTTCCGCAGGGTGTGGTTCTCTCTCCTCTTCTGTTTAACCTTTATTTGGCAAAGATGCCCCTTCCCCTCCCCATATAAAACTAGTGACCTATGCAGATGATTGTTCTGTTTTATCCTCGGGCGTGAATGTAGATGATATCTGTGCGAGAATTAACATCTATTTGGACAATTTATTAAATTTTGTCAATGCTCGCAAACTTAGGCTTTCAACTCATAAGTCATCTGCCTCCATTTTCACTTCCTGGACTAAGGAGGTGAGGATGGAACTAGATGTCTTTGTTGGAGGTCAAAGGGTTCCTACTGTTCAGTACCCGATAATATTGGGAACTACATTTGACCCATTGCTTAGATTCTCGGCTCATGCCACCAATACAAATAATCGTCTTAAGTCGAGAAACAAAGTGTTGAAAGCGCTTGCCGGATCTTTTTGGGGTAAGAACAAGGAGACTATAATAACAACTTATAAAGCTATTGGACGTTCTGTCCTAAATTACGCTGCCTGCAAAGAAGTCAGAATAGTGCGCTGAGGACTGCCACTGGTTGTCTGCAAATGACCCATGAGGATCGTCTGCACAATGAAGCGATGTTACTACCTGTTTACAAACATAATGAGTTGCTTTCGAAGCAGTTCTTGTTGGGTGAGTACAGACGTGATCATTCGAACCATGGCACCTTCACTACATCACCGCCTACCCGAATAAGATCTGATATCAGGATATATAAGACGTGTATAAATCGCTTTATCACTGATAGCAACATAGAGGAGTATGACCATACTTCTGGAAGGGCCCAATTGCATAAAGATGCAACTGAACAAGCTATACGCTCTTATAGGAACAATATAGTATAAGGTGGAAGGCCTCCACCTATTAATGAGAGCGAAAACATCTCTCTCGTAGCAGTAGGACTAAACTTGCACAGTTAAGATCCGGATGGAGCATTATGCTCGAGTGCTACAGTGAAATAATTGGGATAAGCAATACTAATTGCTGCCCTGAATGCGGTCAATCACCGCACGATACAATGCATTTGTTTATTTGCCTGTCCCATCCGACTCAATTGAGCCCTTTAGACCTCTGGTTACGACCAGTTGATGTTGCTTTTTTCCCAGAACTTGACACCTGAGGTTGCATTTCGGTCTATCTTTCTCTTAC
>JAWNNQ010000932.1:0-189013 GCA_035044765.1 Leucophenga montana | reverse complement strand
GATTTTGATAAAATTTTGTGGCAATATTCAAAATAGTCCCGTGGGTGATCTTGTGAAGATTCATGGCGATTGGATTAACAGAAAATTTTAATTTAAATTCTAATTTTAATAGAATTGGCGGTAGAGTAGAGGAGCATGCGGAAGGTGGGGAAGGTGGAAGGAGTAGCTGGGGTAGGAGGGGCTGGGGTAGGAGTGGCAGGGGGAAGGAGCGGCATGGGAAAGAGGAGGGCCGCGTACAATGTCGCGGGGACCATCTAGTTTTTAATATAATGAAACTTATTAAATTTAATGAATTTAGCCATCAGTTGTACACAGGATAATGCTGTTGCCCATGAAATACTTAGGATTGTCAGGAGGGCACTGACAGACGGACAGACAGGCAACGACTGACAGAGAGACTGATAGACGAACATAGGGAGATCGACTCGTCTTATCGCTTTCTTGAAGGCGTTGCACATGTGCAAAATATATTACTATACACACTCTGTGTGTTGTGTTTATATTTGCTTAATAAGAAGTTTTACACTCTTCACTGTTTTCTACGTAATTGTTCAATTTTTCTGCACATTTGTATGTTTTGTTCTTGCATGTTGAAATTTATTTAATATGTTAACACTATAACACGTTAACATACTACCTTGTGATTGCTCCCAATATCTTGTATAGTACATAAAAACTTTCTGTGACCAAGTTCTCAATTACTGAATGAAACTCTCTTTATTTCATTTGGTATGCAGTCAATAAATTTACACATTTTTTACCATAATTTATTCAATATAAATAATGGCGCAAATATCATTGACTTGCAAATAAACGTTGCATTGGCTTTTTCCATTTAATCTCATTTTGTTGAAATTAATTACCGATTTTTCCTTCAGAATTTTTAATACAATAATTACACATAAAACATTTTAATTTGTTAACAAACAATGCAATAAGTTTGCAGCATATATTCAATAAAATATTCAGTGAAACAATGCAAATGGCAGTTAATTCAATTAAATGCCAAATTGAATGTGAAATGAAATTAAAGGTTTATTTCTGTAAGCCGCTGAACTTCAGTAGCATTTGCTGACGTTCTTTGAAAAACTTTTTTTTGTTCCGATTCGAATAACAATTCAATTATGTGTGCTGATTATATTTGAGATACATATTAATAAATAAATGGGATAATAATGCAGCAAACAAGTACAAAGTTACAATGAAAACCAAAAATGATATCAAATATCTTTTCGGCAGAAATCAGCCAATAAGTTGCAAGTTATTCAGCAAATACGAAGTGTTTACATACTTCAGATTGTATAGAATGCATAAATTAATATAACTAAAGACGAGTTTTTCAATGTCCGGTTAAAATTTAACTACCAATTACTGCACAGCGAACACAAAGGAAATTGTGTTAATTGAAGAGATATAAGTTATATCTCTTTGAAAGGTTCCATTTAACAATTTTGCTTTTCCCAGCAACATGTTATGGGTCAATTTCATAACTGTGAACTTGTGGCAGCATTGCCACATTTGAGTGGATTTATTGATTAGGTTGGCAGCACCACTAATTGGCAAGCAATTAAAATGTAAGAGCGTGAGGAATCTTGCAAGTGAATTTTTTATGATAGTAGAGTTTTACCCAGTTTTTTGCCTCACATACCGTTTGACCCCCTTAGCGCTTCAGTTGAAAGTCATCGTATAGGTATATGTTCGATACCATAGATCAGCATGTTTGGTACTAGATATCGAACATGCTCAATACCATAGATAATTTGATACCACAGATCGAACGTAATCGATATCATATCGAAACCATAGATCAAACATGTTCGATAGCATAAGCGAACAATTCGATGCTATAGATTTAACTTGTTCAATACCATAGATCAAATATATTCGTTACCTTAAAGCGAACATATTGTATACCATATCTCAAACATGTTCAATACCATTGGTTAATCATATACGATATCATGGAAGACACATAATCCATTCCATAGTTTAAACATGTTTAATACCGCGGAACAAACATATTCGATACGACAAAACAAACTTATAGATCATATTTAAACAAACTGTTTCGATACTAAAGATGAAACATATTCGATACCACAGATCAAACTTGTTTGATACCATAGATCAAACTTGTTTGATACCATAGATCAAATAGACCAAATCCTTAGTAGTATTTCCTGAACTGTACTGTACAACCGTTCTGAATTGAGCAAATTGTGGGAAGGTAATCCGTTTAATTAAGGGTTGGTCTGCTGGGTTTGGCTCCCGCCTCCGCAGTGAAGACACAGCGTCGGAAACGAACCTTCTTTGACGCCAAATAACCCCCCCCCCCCCCCAATGACTTAAGGACCTTGATTTACGTATATTCAACTGAAATATGCGGAATATATTTTTGTTAATTATAAGAGCAGATTTACATAGTCCAACGCATAAAATCTTCAGCTTATCCGGAAAAACAGCCGAGTTTCAGCGCGAAGGCTTGGTACAAACGTTCTAGCAAATTGATAATGCCTCATTATATTTTATGAAAGTGTATATGAAGAACTTGTTTATATATATATTTATTTATATAATTTTTTGTTTATATCCCATACAATAATCATTTGTTATTGTTCTTGCAGGTATTGTTTTTATTGATATCTGTGGTACTCCATTTGCGCGAAAAATTAATACGCATATAGTAGTTATATGGGGATATAGGTATAAACTCATACTATATATTATATATTGTAATAAGAACATGAAAAAAATTGCTGGCAGGCAAGCAGTCGCAGCTCATATTACCTGAAATACTTCTGCTGTTTATGCATGTCGCACGGATATGGATGTGGCTTCCTCCTACAGATGCGAGCATGTGTGTTTTTCCGCTTGTGGCATTTGTTTTAGTATCTATGAGGTTGAATGCGGTTGTGCTAGCAACTCAAAGTGTTCAATTACATATGAATGTGTAATATATGTACAAGTATGTGTGTACGTTTGTACTTATTTAATGCATGTCGGCATTTATTTCCCGCATATTTGTGTAGCCACATCGAACTGTGATGCTGAAATATGTAAAGTCACTTGGTAATTTCAGAAATAAATGGAACATGGAACGTTATGCAAAGCAACATTGCTGTACATGTAAAAGGTAAAAAAGATAAGAAACGAAACATATGGAAATTAAAGAATGTGCACACACACAGACACACACACACTCACACTCACACAGACACACACACAGTACTCACAGATACGAAAAGTGAGCCAGTAGAAATAATATACCAAAGTCCAAGCTAAATTGTGTCTTAAGACTTAGTAAAGATGGGTATAAATAGAAATCCATTAAATTAAAATGTGTTCGAAAGTATGTTGTAAGTTTTATAATATTTAATATTGACCTAAAAAACTGCAAATATGAACACCGCAACCATTTTTCTTTTAACCCTCGCCAAACCTCAGTGGTTGAAATTTTGACAAACACAAGAGAAAACGTTAACTTTAGTGAAATGGAAGCTATAATGCTCTTCACACTTGATGGAGTTTACAACAATTTTTAAATTTTTGGAGCAGTGCTTAGATTGGACAATTTTTAACATAAACGTGGTGAGTTTAAATGGGGGCTACCCCAAAAAGTGGGCGGCACACACTAATTAGTCTATGTACATTAAGTGTCTGTCCAGAAAAGTTCACCATCGCTGAATCCATGGAAGTTGATTTGTCAACAGTCAGCAATCGCTTCAAAGCCATGGGAATGATCCAAAAGAAAGGAAATTGGGCTCAAATGCATAACATAACTTTATGCATTTGAGGCTGTCATTGCCAGTCACAATTCGATGCAAAATGCCTTTCCTTTTCTGTCGTTCAAGCCATAGGGTTCATAGGGTAAAAACACCTTTCCATTTCTTTTGTTTTCAATTCGTATGGGGCCCAATTTCCTTTCTTAAACCTAGCCAACCATCAACATCAACGGCAAAGCAAAATATCCACTGATTGCACCAAACTTATGCTGTGTATTTGGTACAATCAGCTGGGTGTAGTCCACTATTAGCTAGTCACATCCAATGAAAGCATCAGGGAAATTACAACCAAACACAATTGATGAGTGTCAGCCGAGTATAAGTGATTTTACAGCACAACAATTCTATCAGGTTGTGGAAACCCTTTAATATAAATCCCTACCCTACACACTATATTGAACAGACATTGCTCCTTCCGATTAGCACTTGTTTCGATCAAATAATTTTGGCCTGGCTGTGCTGCACTCTCGTAACTGAAAAAGAAATGAAGACTATGAACTCTGCTATCTTAAATGACTTTGGGAAACATTTGAGTATTAGAAAAATAACTCACTGAAAGGCATAATATAATAACCAGGCGATTTGATCGAAATGATTTTGCCAATACTTTTTATAATCTCGATTAAAGGTAATCTCTATTCTAAGGTAGCAGATACTGATATATTTTCACAGTTTTTTGGCTTGTTCGAAAAGGCATTCCCATAAAAGTTGAATAAAACTCCAGTTTTAATGGGGCATTATGTGTTGTGCTTCTTTTTAAACTCTTAGTGGTCTTCCAAAGTTTCTTTTTGACTACTTAATTTGATGCCGTAACGATGGGAATCTGAGCTAAACAGCAGCTTTTCGAAATAAAACCGAGTTGAAATTGAGCACCGCTTTAGCTACAGCATCATTAAAATATATTATGAAGCTATCTATATCATCTGTAAATTGACATGAAAGGTTCGATTTAAAACATATATTTCAAACATGCTTAATTTTATCACCTGGAATTTAGAAATTCTACACATCTATAAATATATAAATCTGTATCTGCTAAGTGTGTGCCTAACTTATGCAAATTTAAATGTCAAAATCATTTCGAAATGCGCTTCTAATACTGATATATTGTGTGGCAACAATCTAAGCGCTTCTTAGCTGCCTCACGCACTATGCACAGGCATAGAAACACACACACACACACACACACAGCTAGAATTACACTATGACAGACAGATACAGTATCTAAAATTGCGCGCAAAATGCAAAAAATGCTTTAGAAATGCTTTCTTTTAGTTATTTACACTTGAGTCATACTTATCCGCGTGTGTGTGTGTGTGTGTGTGTGTGTGTGTGTGTGTGTGTGTGTGTGTGTGTGTGTGTGTGTGTGTGTGTGTGTGTGTGTGTGTGTGTGTGTGTGTGTGTGTGTGTGTGTGTGTGTGTGTGTGTGTGTGTGTGTGTGTGTGTGTGTGTGTGTGTGTGTGTGTGTGTGTGTGTGTGTGTGTGTGTGTGTGTGTGAGTGAGTATGTGTGTGAAATTTTCTGAATGAAAGCGCCGTCAGCTAATGCTCAAGATACAAAATAAACTATAAGCGACAACAGATAAAAGTGAAAAGAGAAAATATTTTTGTATTTTTTTTTTTGTTGTTAAATATTTCCCAAAACATTGTAACTCAATGCGAAGAATTTCCCACTATATTCGAGAGAAAATATAATAAACAAAGTACAGCATTAACAGCTGAGAGAAAAGTCCCCAGTCCCTATTTAGTAAAATGTTAAGGATAAATCTGTTACTCAAAATTCTGTACTAGAAAACTATTAAATTCATAAATCAAAAACTTTACTATTCGAAACATATTTTGCCCTAAAAAATACTTTAAAATTTAATATGTAGCATGAATTATGATGGTCAATTCGCTAGTACCTTTAGCTTAAGATCTAAGTCCATTTTGAATGAGTTGGAGTGCATTTTAGAAACGGACCGATAAACATATATTACACTGCTTGTTTACTCACTTTTCTGTAAACTTAGCAAGCGGATTAGTAGCTTTGCGAATAGGTTAATGTGTCTTTCCAAGCGTACAAGTGTAAATAAGCAAGTGTAAATCATTCACACTCTTTTAAACCCACTTAAACACAACGACACTTAATTTTTATTTTGTTGGAAAGGTTGTGAAGAATAGATGGGACAAATTTAATTTTTTTTTAAAGTACTGCATCTGAGGTGATTAAAAACCAGGTAACGCTCTCGGCCAATCACAAAGAACTGAGCTCTTTCCCTCTCTCAGCTCACTCAATTTGCTATAAAAAAAAACAACAACAACAAAAAGTCAATGTGAGCGACGGCATAGAAATACGCAACAGACGAAAATGTGTTGTGCTGTTTTGTTTATGCCGCTGTATACAACAATGAAAAAGGGTATTTTCATTTATCCATTTTCTTATTTACGTCTTTCTATCCATATTTTAGTCGCATGGTAGAAGAATACAATAATGTAGCGTATTCCGCATAGCTGATCTCTTTTCTTTGTTTTTTTTTTTTCGGTTACATTGCTTTCAGTTGGAAGAATAGAGAAAAGATATGCATTTCTATGTCTATATTTATTTTCTATATCTACATTTAAACTGCGCGTGTAGCTGGCTACTCAAATGAACGATTCGGTCAGCAACCGCAAGAGATCACAATCAGAAGTAATTAAAACTTGCGGAGGTTGTTACCCTGTTCGGTCACATTATCTCTGGAAAAGTGAAGTGGGAAATGTCTGCTCTAAAAAAGCTAAGGACCGTCAAACAAATGCTGTTTATGCAAAAAAAACATTTTGCTTCATCAATTATCGTAATTACTTCGAAATTTTTCACAAAAAATTAACTTTCAATGTGTAGATAAAAAATGTAAACTAATTAATTTATTTCTGTTTCAAATTAATCTATTCGTCAACAAAATTAGATTGTTACCTTTGATGACAATCGGACATAGAGTTGCCAGCAGATTGTATGGTTGAAAAAGCGCGCAACTTATCAAAAAACATTGGACATCCACACACCTCCAGAGTATTATAGCAAGAAAAAGTGTGACAATGAAGTGTGACTTTGGGTTGATCTGGTAGGCAAAAGAATGTATGTTCTCTTGAATATTAGGTACTTTCTGACAGCCACATTCATTCACTATTGAATAATACCTTGTTCAAGATAATCGATTCAATAACTTTTCAAGGAAAAAATTGATGTGTTCCATTGTGTAAAAGGTGTGTACCAGTGGTCGCCAAAGGTTTAGCAACGAAATCTTAGAGACTATACGAGATAGAGCCTTAAAATTTAGTAATTTCGATTTTCCTATTCATGTAAAGTGTATAAAATAAACAAGCCAACCACACTATAAGGACAAGCATCATGCAAACCGCCTTCTCTCCCTCTTTTTGGGATTCTTGAATGAAATTTTTCTTGATTTTGTTGTTAATTAAGCCAGAAATTTTGTGTAACTTACATCAATCCTAATAAAATATACCACACAGATCCAGTTAAGACCATTATAGCATATAGCATCCTTACAAATCTATGTTTCAAATAAGAAGTTTTATGCAAACTACAAGTTATCTCGAAGTCGAGTACACTCGATTGCAGCGTTTTTTCTTGTTTTAGTAGGCAAGTGAGCAAATCTTTTTTGTTTTTATCAGTCCTATTTCATTATTTATATTCGTTAAACTGAACCGATTTACACTTTCGGCAGACTGAAAATCTTCCCAAAAGATATACTGATATATATATATATATATATATATATATATATATATATATATATATATATATATATATATATATATATATATATATATATATATATATATATATATATATATATATATATATATATATATATATATATATATATATATATATATATATATTATATATATAGATTATATATATATATATATATATATAGATTATAAAAATTGCCATTTATTTTACGTTTTAGCAAGATACTTCTAAGAAGTATATTCCATAGATTAATGGGTATAGCACAGAAACATGTTTTTAACATTTTGTTTTTTTTTTTTCAATTAATGCTTCAAGTTCCGCACATACAAGTACGTTTAATATACACAAAATATCATAATATCAGTTACATCCAACTTCAGCACCTTCTTAAACTCAAATCCTGTTAAATCCAATCATCGACTGCCTCCACAGATGCTTCCGTGCCTCCATACTAGGTTATTAAGTACCTCTGTGCATCATGTGCACGATTAGCGCCCGCGATTATCCCCAAACAGTTTCAGGTAATTTTGCACATATTGTTTTAAGCTTGCTAGCTGCGTTCTAACTGCTTCTTCCCTTTTGTTGAAGTTTTTTTATAAAGTATCTTAAAGAATTTTGTATTTTTCTTACGTTTCGTGGTTGTGTAACATGTCAAGCTGAGATTTATTACAGCGACTACAAGTCTTTTGCACGATAAATTTGTGCGTTTGTTCATGTTTTGTACAGAAGGCAATGGCGTCTTTAACTTGGCTTAAGATGTGCCATTTTTCCATCTTTTATTTTTTCAGTTTCATTCATAATATGAAAATATGCGCTTTGCTATGTTTGGTAGTTGTTCATGTATTATGCATATAGCCGTATAGCTATTTTAAATTGAAATACATAGGTATACATTTTGCAAAGAGTGAGTTTGGAAAGCCATTTCGCGGCATAAACGCGACACGTGTTTGTTTAAGAAATTTTCATCAAATACGTTACGTAATTTAAATGATATACTATTTAAGTAAATCTAACGCTTTGCTGCAAAATATACAGAGCCGATATTAATAATATTTTTTTTTTTTTTTGTATTTTTAAAGGTAAATATCATTTCTTTTTTTTTTTAAACAAACACAAATATTTTCGTTTGCTTTTTGGTGCAAATGCGAGCATGCGAGCAGCCAGTTACCAGTTGATAAGAAACTCTGAGCACAATATAAAGATATAATTAGTTCTAATTTCTTTTAATTCGAATAACAGATCCCGCAAGGGTATCTCGAATTCGAGCATTTATTATTCAAAGTTCGATGAATTGATGCATAACTTAAAGCCTATAGTAGCAGGATGCAGGCTTCAAGCGATAACAAAGTATTCCACTACAGATTCGATCTAGCTATGTCCGTCTGTCTGTCTGTTTGTCTATGCGTGCCTCAAACCTTGCTCTATGGTTCGAAAGTTTGTGTGGAGACTTTTTATAAACATAGAGAATATACTTATCAAAATAATGCGTAATCATGATAAGTTCGCGATCTCCAACAGTCGCCACAGATGCAGCGCAGAACTACCTCGACTTGCTTGTTGAGTGGGCCAGACGCTGGAACGTTGAGCTCAATCCGGCTTAGTCTGTAAACGTATGCTTCAGTTTGAGATAAGGACGTCTCCCAGCATTAATGCTGAATGGCGCTGTTCTTAAGAGCAAGAGCATCAAACGCCGTATTTCGGTAACTTGCTTGACAGGAATCAGACTCTCGCCTGTCATATATGCTCTTTATAGTATGAAAAATTAAACTGAAAGCTGCGAATTGACAGCAAAATTGGCGAGGTGTGTGCTCAGGTTGAACTACTTGATGAAAGTGAAAGAGATTGGGCGTATATGTAATGCAATATGCTGTAATTGTTGCATATGTGTAAAGACTACTGGGATAAATAAGATCAACTTGCAAAATAGACGGTGCTACGAAAGCATATATAAGAAAAATTATATAAAATCAAGGCAAGCCATGTATGCTAGTTCAATATAATGTCACTACTTTGATGTCACTATTAGAAAATTCCAGTAATTTATGTACTAATTTATGAAGTTCAATCGATGCGTATAAAATTTCTTACTGCATAAAATTTTCGATCATGCAAAAAGAAAATTAAAATTCGTTGTTAAAGCTTCATATACAACTAAAAGTTAAATTTGAAAAATGTTCAACGTTTCAACGGGGCAATAAAAGTTTTGCATATCGAGATCTTTGAACTGCAGCACAACTTGCATTGCAACTAGTACTGTGAAAATAATGTATCTACAGATACTTTTATCTGTCAAGTGGTATGCTTTACATTTGTGTAGTCATGTGTATTTATTTTTGCATACAAAATGATATTTCT
This sequence comes from Leucophenga montana, assembly GCA_035044765.1. Taxonomy (NCBI): domain Eukaryota; kingdom Metazoa; phylum Arthropoda; class Insecta; order Diptera; family Drosophilidae; genus Leucophenga; species Leucophenga montana. Next base: position 179,139 of record JAWNNQ010000932.1, on the reverse strand, counting down.
ATACAAGTAATACAGAGTTATGCACACACAAATGCACTGTGACAAGTCAACCAAACATGGCAGTGAATTTCTTTTTTGGTTTTTTAAATATGTAGATACAAATTGCATTTAAAATGATTTATAGTATAAAAACAACTGTACAAACATTCATTGCATTAAACATTTACTAAGCAGAAAATTGTCAAGCCAAAATTTGTAATTTTTCAGAGAGTGATTTATTTAAATAACAATATAATTAAATAAATAACTAAGTGAATTCTTAAAGTATTAAATTTGTAATTCTGTATGAAGTTGTTTAAATTTATGTTTACTTTACATTTTAATTACATTCAACATTGAATTTGAGCCAATGTTTTTACTAACGTTCTACAAATATTGCCAATTAAAACACCACAGTTAACTGGTCAAGCTAATCACTATCAAATCGCAACTAAATATAAAAGTACTTCTATCAGTCAGGTAAGTATTTATTTAGCATTCGATTGATCAAATAACTTTCCATTAAAATGTTAATTAGCATTTCTATATATCAATTTGATGTCAAGCGTAGTATTGCATTTATATTTGGCAAAATATTGACGAGAGATATAATAGAATTGTGCGTTTGAAATCATGGCGTACAGCATAATCAATCATCATAGATACTTTTGTTATTTTCATTTTTTTTTTTTTGAGATACTTAGCGAACACTGTGCAATTTCATGCATCATTAGCTGCACTGAAATTTATGGAGCAATGCATTCAATAGAAATTGTTAACGCAACTAAAGCGTAAACTTGTTTTTATTATTGTATAGAATGCTTTGTAAAATATTTATTACAATTTTAACACACATTTTGGCAAACGTTTATGTGCTGCATTTATATCAGATAATCATACGAGGTGCATAGTCACGTCTCGTAAATTTCCTTGTTACACAGAGAAAAAGAAACGTAGTAAATCTAACGATTTTCACTTTAATTTAACTAAATATTTTTAGTATTTATAAAACATTTGAAATTTGCCCGATTTTGTTATTTTTCAATAACATTTGCAAGGTATTCATTTGCAAGTGTACACAATCTATATAGCATCAAAATCGATTAAATGTTGTAGACGTAAAAGGCTTTAACAATCGTCACTCACACATCGAGGAAAGCATGTGACTCTACAACCGTTTATCGGTCGTGACCGAACGTAGGATCACTATTTTTCCATCATGTCGGCCCTGAACTTTGGCAGGAGCTTATCTTATTATCCAACCGAAACGAATTTCTCCTTCTTCAATTTCATTAATTTTAAAATTTTTTGGGTAAGAAAGCGACCTGTATTTGAGATGTTGGTTGTTCGACTTTATACTCCTTTTGAAATAGCCCGAAACGGAATATACAGTATACACTAACAAACTTTTTAAACTATGTATAAACATAGTTGTTAGCAAATGCCTTGAAATTTAATGGAAAATTATAGTCCTATGCTAATTCACTAAAATTCAATAGTTTATAACTTAAGGCTTAAAGCAAACATAAATTTAAATCACATTTCCAGCAAGAATATTTGGCTTCACTTGCTTTAGTTCACGTTCTATGTGTGTGCAAGAAAGTAAAAGCTCTGTAGACCATTATGCATGTAACTGAGCTGCATTAAAAAAAATGGTAGAAAATAATTTGTATAGAAAAAAAGTAGAAAGAAGATCTGCTAATGAGTCTAAAAAGTCGGCAACTGTAGGTTATATACCCATATGTGCATAGAAGTCTTCACAATATGAACTACGTTGAGTGCATGTATGCCAATTTATAGAAGCTTGAAAGAAAAAAAGTCTAAAAGAAAAATTAAAAGTCATATGAAAATAGAAAAGCAAATGAAAATGCTATTTGTTCGACTATAAAATACACTGCATCAAAAAATTCGTAAAAGAATTGTATAGGCTAGAAACTATTAAATAAATATTGTTTAAATTTTAGGATTGTAAGCATAAGGGTATTTGATTTTCTGGAATATCTATTGTGTACATATACCAAGTTTAATGCCATTAGAATTAGTTATAATCTCTTAGAAGCAAATAATCAGCCAAATTTAATATGTTCTTCAATAAGACTCAGATACATTGAAGATTGAGGTACATTTGAGACTCAGCTACATTCAAGATTCAGATACGTTCAAAATTCAGATACATTTATGTTTCAGTCCATTCCGGACTCAGATACATTCAATGTTTAGATACATGAAAGTTGCAGATACATTCAAAATTCAGCTAAATTCTACAATCATATACTTTTGGGATTCAGATTCATTAAAGTTTCAGATTCAAATAAAATTCAGATACATTTAATATTCAGGTATTTACAAGATACAGATATTTTCAAGTTATATATACATACATTTAAAATTTAGATACATTGAAGATTGAGAAACATTCAAGTTTCAGATACTTTGAAGATTGAGATACATTGAAGATTGAGAAACATTCAAGACTCAGATACTTTGAAGATTGAGATACATTGAAGATTGAGAAACATTCAAGTTTGAAATACTTTGAAGATTGAGATACATTCAAGACTCAGATACATTCAAGATTCAGATACTTTGAAGATTGAGATACATTGAAGATTGAGAAACATTCAAGACTCAGATACTTTGAAGATTGAGATACATTCAAGACTCAGATACATTCAAGATTCAGATACTCTTATGTTATAGATCATTCCGGATTCAGATACATTTAATGTTCAGACACATGAGAGTTGCAGATACATTAAAAATTAAGATAAACTATACAATCATATACTTTTGGGATTCAGATTCATTAAAGTTTGAGATTCAAATAAAATTCAGATACATTTAATATTCTTGTATATACAAGATACAGATATTTACAAGTTACAGATACATTAAAAATTCAGATACATGTAAGACTTAGATACTTTGAAGATTGAGATACAATCAAAACTCGGATGCATTAAAGATTCAGATACATTAAAAATTGAGATAAATTTATGTTTCAGTTCATGCCGGACTCAGAAACATACATTGTGCAAAAACATGAAAGTTTTAGATACATTCAAAATTCAGCTAAATTCTATAATCGGATACTCTTAGATTCAGATTCTTTAAAGCTTCAGCTTCAAATAAATTGCAGATACATTTATGTTTCAGGTATATGCATGATACAGATATTTTCAAGTTACAGATATAGATTCAAGAATTGTATAGACTTATGTTTCCGATAATACCGGATTCAGATTATTTAAAGATTCAGATATAGTTTAGTTTCAAAGTAAGTTAAGCATTAGATAAATTCTACAATGAGATACATTCGAGCTTCATACATACATTTCTTATATATACAAGATATCTTGAAATAAAAACAATATACCATTTCAGATAAATATATGCGCAGGGTATAAGTAAGAAGTAAAGTATGAAGATGTGAATTGTCCCAGTTCCATTGTGTGCATAAAGCTCTATACAAATATACATTTACTCAGTTTCAGTGCATCTATCTTTTACGCTACAATTACGCTTCAGCAATTAAGCAGACACTAAACACATACATTGAAACAATTTTAAAACAAATGAGCTGCGTAGGCGTACTCTAGCGTGATAAGTTGTAATAGAAACCGACGCTATATAAATGTAATTCAATGAAATGTAAAAAAATCGACGAAGCGTAAAATCTTAATGTCTGTCTACGGTTTGCTTTTTGTTTGAAATACTCGTATCTGTATGTACGTATACATGTGTGGATGTGACATTTTAAAAGATATATCATCTTTATGCTCAAGTTCAATTTATTGCTTATTTTAGTTTGGAAAATGGAATACTGCGACCTCCAAATCAGCCCAAATTTATTTACGCTTTATTTAATGATTAGGGTCAAATAAGCAGAAATATTAGTTTGTTATTAGTTTACGCAAAGAACTTCAGAGCCAGCCAGCCAACCAACCAGCCAGCCAGCCTGCCCGCCACCATGCCTGTATTATACGTTGCCTATTCAAGCTAAACTTATCTTTGGCACAAGTGATATTTTCTCACGGAGTATTGCTATGAGTGGCGTTCTAAGTTTTTTGTTTTATCAAGAAAGCATCAAACGCGTATTGCTTTTAGAGTGCCTCGCAATACGAAGAAATTCTTTTCAGGCAGGCAATGCACGTTTTTAGGCGCTACGAATAAAAGCCAAAACCACATTACTTGCTAAAGACCTTGAAATGTGAGCTCTGCTATTTGAGTATAAATTGTTAAATCGCAACTATAATACGCATTAAAGTTACTGGCAAAACTTTAATATGACTTTTTTTTAAATGCAAAAAACTATGTAAAAGAATTTCTACTGCTTTAGTAAGATACACCATGCTTTCTTCAAGTAAAAACCCATGAAACACCGTAAATTTTAACTTGGCGGAAGCTTTAATACCCGTTATAAGTTTTAGCAATATATTATATACATAGTCACATAATGCACATGTCCTGCTCAATTTTAGGGTGGTCTCCAATGAGACCACTTTTTTTTTGTGTCGTTATTTCAAGTTTAGTTGAAAAATTTAACATCTCCTTTGTCTTTTTCATTGCAAGACAAACTTTTCGATAAAGTTAGAAAACATATTTTCTCGCTTAGTTGGAGTGCAAATTGCATCAGAACTAATTGAAAAGTACTTCAAAACAATTGTGCTCAGTTGTATTTGAATAGTTTTACTATAGAAATCTTCGAGATGCATGTATGCAAATGTGCCAAAATTTAGTAGTAGCAAAATAAAATATCACATTCACATCATCATCATCATCATCAACATCAACAACAATATAAAACTGCCCAAGTTAATCACAAATGTTGACAGCATTTAGCAAAAGCAACATAAATTTTGTGGGGTAAGCAGCAATGCATTCAAGGACTTTTAACTTCTAATAACAATAGAAATTTGAATAAGTTTATACATACATCCATCCATATAAACAAAAGCAGGCACATACTACTCGCTTATATGTGTAGACCAAAAAAACTACTTGGTATACTTAAATAAGTACCACCAAAAATGAAAAGAAAGATGCAATAAACAGCAGCGCCAGCAGAAGCAGCAGATACACCAACTAAAGGACAAACAAAAGTTGGCAACGGAAGTCGAGAACAGCAGAACATTGCATGCATGAGAAGCGTTCATGCATGTATGACGCTTTTCAACTATGTATGTGACGATGTACGAGATGGCTTATAAAACTTCGGTAAAGTTTCTGTTAAGACGAAAATGGAACGCTGGTTACAGAACCACATGAATTACTAATGCTATAAAGAAAACACTTCTCTAACATACTTGAAGGCGACTAAGATATCAATGAATATGACAGAGAAGTATTTCTTGAATCACTAATTGATGAAGTAAGTAAGTAAGTAACTAATTGTTGACGAATTTCTTGCAAAGCCAGCGGACTATAAGAATAACAACTTGGCAGGCTCAGCTGTGCTGTCAGTGGTGGCGAAGGGTTGGTAAGGCATCGACTCTCATGCAAGATATGGTATGAATGCATGCACAATGTTTGGAATCTAATTGTTCTTTATCATATCTTCAAGAATGACGACCCCGCAGTCTGCGCGAACTACCATGGAATGAATCTCCTTTCAATTTGATATAAAATTCTGTCTCGCGTACTGTGTAAACGATAGGTGGCACATACGGATGCACGGATAGACCAGTATCAGGTTGGCTTTCAACTTCCACTGGGGTAAGAACGAAGTTCTTCAAAACCTTGACTTTTTATCCCAGCACTAATCGTTCGTCTTTGCATGATGATACTATTACGCACACAAAGTATCATCAGAATAGGAAAGTACTTCTCATACCAGGCATCATCGGCATACGACAATAACACCTGAAGAGTTACATGCAAAAGTCAAAAACAGTGAAATGTGAAATCAACTCTTGGTGACGAATTTTTACATTTTAACCGTGTTAAAGAAGCTCTATGAACCGGCTAACAAACAACGGAAAAATGATACTCATCAAAGTCATCACTACAGAAGAGGCTTGTCTGATGGTTTCGAGTATTTAAAGCGATATTCTACGGGATTTATCTTTTGTGATGTTTTTATTGAAAAAATTCGCGAAAAGGAGTCTTTATCTTGATCTCAAATATAATATATAAAAAATAAATTTATTTTTGTTCTTTGTTTAACATTTTATCACTTATCGCTTAACATTGAAAAAAGGCCCCCACGATTATCTATGGGCCCAAGACACTACAAACCAAAATTCGGCGCTGATGGTGTATATTAACTTAATTTTTAGACAACGACCGAGAGAGCATCCATGCCTGCGTTGGAAAGACCTAGTCTCTGGGAAGATCTCTTCGCAAACTTGATATTAGCAACAATTGATACCAGCGTTCACTAGACTATAGGTTCTGGTGCGCCTTCCTACGTGCATTCATGACCGCCAAATGACTGTTGTCTAAGGCTACTTATATAAACGATAGATAGATAGATAGATATAGTTGACTAAAGATACATGAATTTTCTAGCTTACTTAACAAAATTCATACAAAAAAGAAATGGGGGGCAGGTTTGTATGCGAAATACCCGTTATAGTGCTCCGATGTGAACCTATGTGGGATGTTTTATTAGAATTTACGTAGAAAAACAAAAAAACTGTAATACAAAAACTTAAAAATGATGGGGGTATGCTTGTACGGGAGCTACCCCATTAAGCAAGGTTCATATTCACTTAGTACACTTCAACTGAAGAGGGAAAAGAAGAGAGTATAAATATTCAAACTTGAAGTATCTATCTTTTATAGTCATCGTTTTTATATTTCGTTTTTCAAACAGACGGACGGACAGACAGACAGGCAGACGGACGAACAGGCGGACGGACGGACGGACAGACAGTCGGACACATCTATATCGACTCGACTTTTAATGCCGATTTCTATAAAACTATCATGATAGTTGATTATCACAAATTTACTAAACTTTTATTTACCCCCTCATAACTATGTGAGTGAGTAGCTTTCCCCTAGCTAACCACAACAAACAATGCCAACTACTATATGTAGATGCCAGCATGTCCGTCCGTGCGACATTATACCTATTTACTTGTGTGTTGTAGTTGCGTGCAAGTGCTCAGGCGTATAACGATGCTTTAAACTGCTTTAAATTTTAAATTAAATTTTAAATATTTAACATTGACTACTACCCAAAAAAAAAAAAAAAAAAACCCGCATAGAGCCGTTGGCAAGTAAACATGAAACGCGTTTGACAATAAATTTTCCTTTAGCTAAGACCAAAAATTGACCATATAAACTATTAAATTTGTTATACATTTTCAATTAAAGCGCATTACCATGAACGAGAGTATATGCCATATACAGACGCCCGATTTGATTCTAAGCTGAAGCTGTTCCATGTGGGCAAAGTACGCGTCCATTCATTCGTGCCTTGGTTGCACATTCAGATCTGCTTCATTAGTTGCGCCATGTGGTGAAAAATTGCGCGCAGAAAACAAAGCAACAAACCAGGAATACAAAGAGAGGCAGGAAGTGCACACAGAAGGATATAGCACAACTGAGTGCCAATGGCATCGAGGACATATTATGTCCTCCGATGCGGGCACCGTGCATGTGTATGTATCTGTCTGTCCGGTTATGTTTGCGGTCATGTTGTGTGCTGTCGAGTTCAATTAACATTATGTGTTAGTAACTTAATTTATATGTCGCTTCGCTTGTTTTGCAAAGTTTTGCATTGAGCGTAAGTTATGAAATTTTATTTTTTGCACGCCATTCGATACTGCGGCAATGTGCCATGGACTTGCAGATACAGTATCTGTTAAAGGTCAAAGTGTATTTTGCTGAGGTGAAAAATGTTGTTAGTTTGAAAAAGTCAAAGTAATATTGATACAATTTTAATTGGCAAATTTATGTGTATTACATACATTGCATTCAATTTTCAAGCACTTCTGCTTAATAAAGTATAAAATCTGACTACAGCGTACAGTGTATGTAGCTGCCATGCACATGAACTTGAGACAGGAGCAAAAAAAAAAGAAAATATCCTTTCAAACATAAATCACTCATACGTCAAGGTGTGCGCAAATGAAAGTCTCGAGCAGCAGCAGCTGGAACAGCAGCTGTAGAAGCAATAGCTGCTGCATGTCCTTTATTGTAGTTGTTGTTATTGCGAGGCAGCAAGTCAAAGCCAGCTAGTCAAGCTTTGAAGGTCTATGACAAGAGCAAATAATGATTTATGAACGCGAATGAAATACAAATGTGACGAAAGAGTAACATGTAAGTTTATGTATTTGTAGGTACATTTAAGCTAGTTGAAGCGCATAAAACACTTACGTTCATCTGAATAGATTCAACACTATTAAACCATGCATGATGTCTATAGCATGTAGTACGAGGGCAATTTCATAAGGCAGTGAAATGTTTGAATTTTCTGCGTAGTAACTTTAGATGCAACACTGCTCCTGTCAACTATCATCTGCTAATACACTACTGTAAAAGTGTTGCATCATTTAGTTTCTGTTTGGCAGCCTTTAAGAAAACATGAAAGGCAGACAGACGGACAGAAATCAGCAAGAAGACACGGTTAACCACATTGTCTGTAATTGTCCTGCACACTCAAGAATAAGGTGATTTTTGGTTGAGAGTGCTACAGTAGAAACTGACAGACAATTCAAAGGCTTTACTGAAAACTTACCGAGCTAGACGAGAAATCACAATTTTAATTCAGTTAATCATCGCCAAACACGACCTTGAAAATGCTACATAATCGCGTTTATTGTGAATATTTTGCAGTTACTTTTTAATCTTCGATGATCCATATATATTTTTTTTTTACCATTTCTGGTGTGGTGATCTCTTTTGTTGTCCCTTTCATGTTTGTAACAAGAAGCAATTGAAACAACAAGAAACCAAACTGCTCCAAAAAAAAGATGGTATCGAAGGACACCCGAAAAAAGTTTCATGACATTTGCTAAACTTGCAGCAGAGATATCGCGCTTAAAGTGACAGTCGGTTTGAAGGATGAACTCCAAACAAAGAGCAAATATTAAGTTCTGTTTTAAATTTGGTAAAACTTTTACCGAAACAATTCAATTGATGAACCAAGTTTATGGTGAAGATTATTTGTCGTGTACCGCAGAACTTTATTGGTTGAATAAAGGATGATCATGAGAACATACAGAATGACGAACATCCATGACCTTCTCAAAAACCCTGGCTACTAAAAGTAATATTGAAAAAGTGCGGGTATTCATCAAAAATAAGTCGAAATCTTCATTGCGATACATGAAAATGTTATGTTCAAATATTTCATTCATCGCATTTTGACGAACAAATTAAATGTACTTAAGCTGCTTGTAAGATTTGTTCCGATGCATCCCAAAGTGAACAGAACTTTTTCTTCAAATCAATCTGCACTTTTTACTGATTTTTCTACTCAAAATTGCTTTTTAACCATAAACCACTTGCTGATTCGATTGATTTTACACTATGCAACTTTTACCTAATCGGAAGAATGCGTTTTCCGATTAAAGGAAATCGTGTATTACATTTCGGCCGACGACATCAAGTCCCTTCATTACAATTTTAAAAAACCTCAATGGAAAGAAATGTAATGTACTATATTATAAATTTAGTGCGCCGACTTTCGTATGTAAATATTTGATTATATCAGCTGTTTTCATTGTTGTTGTACTAAAAAATCCCAACAAAACTGAAAAGTGAAATCTCTGCAAACATTGTAATACGATATGACTAGACGACGCAAAATAAAACGAGTGCAATTGCAACTGGTTGACAACTAACATCAGATTATGTGAATGAAATATTATCATTTCACTTTATAATACTAATTTTAGAAATATACTGAACCTATTCAGCTGAGCAGCAGTGTACAAGCAGGTGTAAATTGTGTGTGCAAATTCATGTTAATCTAATGATTGTTTTAAAACACATTAAATTCGCTTTGCATATATTTACATGCCTTTCTGCACATACACATTTCAACTTCCTTGAACATGTCCTTCAAACTATGACTCCCCAGTTTAATATAAATTTGATGAGCTCCCAAGCGCACCGTGCTTTTGTTTTGTGGTTCAAACTAACAATCAAATGCCATAATAAAAGCATTTTTTGCTCATATACTCACTCGTATTTGTCATGTTAAAAATTCACTGCGACTTTTGTGTCTTGTTTACACAACAGTCGAAAACCATTTTCCAGTGTTTTTTCGCCAGGGATATTATTGTGTTCGACTGGTTGTACACTGTACTCATTGGGTAAAAAGGTATATTAAATATGCGCAAATGTATGTAGCAGGCACAAGGAGGCGTGGTAGACCTAATAAAGTATTCAGGGGTGCCACAGGAATCCATTCCGCTCGAATTTCACTTCAATTTCAATCCACCATGCCACAGACCTCATTTACTAGCGAAATGCAATTCGCCTGTAATTGAGCTAGCGATTTGACTAAATACGCCTCTAAAATATATTTTTTAAATACAAAGGCCTATCGTTTGTTTTCACTTGTTGATTGCAATTCACCGCGATTCATTTGTTTACATTGTGTGTTGCCACTCACATGCCACCGTAAAAGTAGCGCACAGCTGTTAGAGTTACCGGGTATACTTTTTAGTTTTTCGGGCAATAAGTTTACATTTTTTTGCTTGCAAACTATAAAAATAATATCACATAAATGCAACTAATTTTCATTTAACTAAATAACGCTGTAAAATATCAATTTTTCAATTGAAAAGTATCAATAATATAGCGGAACTAACACTAGACTCATTTATTCTTCTGTGACGTTTACTCTATGCTGCTAAGTTCGAAAAGGTTTGTGAAAATGCTAAAAATTTATTTTATGAAGGTAAAGCTGCGTTAAAATTCTTTTGACTTTGAGCTTGGTAGATACAGGGTGTCATTTAAAGCATATGAATTTTTCTATAACGTTTTTAGTTTGAAAAATATGTACTCTGACAAAGACAAAGTGAGTAAAAGATAGTATTAAATAGTTTTAAATTATAATAAGTAGCACATTTTTATTAACAATATTTACTATATTTCAGTTCATATTTCTCCCTTCACATATGTACCAACTCTCATCAATATGTATGATATAAATGCTGAGATATGACGAATTTTGTTTTTCTCAATAAGGTGGAAAGTTTGCATTTTCTACTTTATAAAACAATTAAATTACTCTTCGAAAGTCTTCCCCCAATGAAACTCCCGTCAAAATCAGTTCAGCCATTTCTGAGATTTTCCCGGACAAAAAAATATACAGGTTTGCAGACGCAGATAAAAAACTTTAAAACGCTTGTTTGAGTTTAAGTAATTTGCAAATGTCTTGAAAAAAAAAACAAATGATATATCACAGACAGACACTTATTTATTTGTGCAAAAGTTTAAGTTTGATGACACATTTCCCTGTTTGGTGCATTTCGATGACAGTATTCTAAAAGGTATGGAAAACTATGCGGAGTACTTTCCGAAATGGTCAGCTCAGTGTCATGCGATCAGCTGTTTTCAGAGAACGGGTTTTGGGCCGCAACAAAGCAGTATTTATTCTTCCCGATTTTCTGTCTTACTCCATGTTGGAGAAAGTAATTAGATACATTTCTTTTTAAAACTCAGCATAAAAAGGCATTTTATTGGAATATACTTGTATGTTCCACAAAGCTTGACAGGGAAATCAATTGCTGCCATCGACTATCTACGCTAGAAAACATTCCTCAATCTAGATGCGGTTTCTTTTTCTTTTCTTTTTTTTTTCCTTTCAATATATCGATATATAGGAGTTTTTGATGCGATATATGGAATATCAATATAGCTTCATGATATATTTTTCAATAAAAACATCTATGTGTTTTTGGGAACGATATATCGACATGTATCGATATAGTTTCACGATATATTTTTCGATACTTATACCGATATATTTTTGATGGTTTACATACCTTGTACAGAGTAACTCGAAGTCGTGCACACTCAACAGCAGCGTTTTTTGTATTTCGACTTGATATACTTTGCTTTATGAAAGCGAAAAAAAGTGTACACGTGTCCTTAGGCGTTGAGTGCTGTCACAAATAACACTCTTGCCAAGGCGCTTTCTATTATACTATAAAAAATGTTTTCTTTTTTTTTTTTGGAAATTTTACAATTCGTTCCACTTTTCATGCAATTTTGTTAGCATTTTATTTGGAAAAGTTTCACCAAAAAAAAAAAACAAAATAAAACAAATAAAAAAGTTTTGAATAGTTTTATTTTAGTTATTGTGCTTACTCTATTGTAAAGTTTAATGAATCTGTAACTAAATATATACGTTTGTGGAGGACACGTGTCCTTAATTGGTCACTGGTTATTTACAGCGCAAACATTTAATTAGGCAAAACAAACAGTATTAGCAAGTGAAATGTCAATTGCTGAGGTTGAGCATTTTGTTCAAGTTTTGTGTTTGCAGAGGATAATTAGATGTGTGATATGAAGTTTAATTAGTAGATATTACAAAGGTAAATAGTTGTGCTAATAAAGTGCAAATCAGATAGCGCAAGATTAAATTAATATAAGCAAACAAATTAATGCTGCGACACACTAAGGCTATAAAATTGAAGCCATGGTCGATCGACTGTGATGACATCTTCATACTAGTGTCCCACTCCTACGGTAGCAAATTATTTGGAATTTAATTCAATTAAGCTAGCCATTAAGTAAATAAATCTAGCAGTTTTTAAGAGAATATCAAGAAAATACTGTTTCACATTCCAAAGTTTCCACTGAGCTAGCTGGGAATATAAAGAACGATGATAAGATACAAATTCGTTATACATATCAATGTATTGAAGGCGATACATCGAGAAGAGCCGATATATTTTCGGTTACGATACATCGTTGACGTATCGATATATGTTCGATGTATCGATACATTGCAAATGTATCGCCACTTTTAATTAGAAATTGTTTGCTCTTGTCTAAATATAAAAGCGACATGCTCCGCTAACTTTAACACAAAGTTACCTGACCAACAATTGAATATAAGTAAAGTCATATGGCACTGTGTATTTATTTAAATGTATCTCGCCTTTTTTTCCGAAAATGTACGCTTTATTAAGAAAAAATGCTTACAAATACAATGTTCAAAACATTGTTTACGTTTTGCCACCAGCGTATGGATTCTGCATCGTAATCCAAGTTTTTCCAGATGATTCATTAATCGGAACAAGTGTCAAGTATATCATCGTGTGGAGTACATCATCGTATTTTAGCGTTTTCAAGTATGTTTTACCTCTTTTGCGACGTGCAGCTGTTTTTCCTTTAGTATGTAGCTTAAATGAGATTCACACTCGGATTCCTTGATAAATAGTGTTCATAATTCATCTATCAATTTCGATAATTTAGTTGCATCCTGGAATTGTATATGAATATTTCAACTGATTTAAAGGTATAGAAATTACTAACCGTAACGGTTTATAAGCTCCTCAGCAAGTCCAAATCTTCCTCAACTCTCTACAACTACAGAGCTCTGGTAACATATGAAAATAAGATTACTTTAAATTCAGTTCTTCCGAGAGGATTCCTTCCTAGACACAACCGTTCAGTTTTCACCTATCAGCAAAATAGTTAGTATCGTGAACTCTCCAATTATTCACCATTTTTTGGGTGGCATTAACAGCGGTGCAATTACTCTACTATTTTATTTGGCTCTCTATCTCCATTTCTGTCTCTCTATCTCTAGGGCTCTCATCCTTGTAGGAACAGAGCGAATACGGCGCTTTACATTAATCCACCATGGGCGATGTGTTTCATCTATTGTCTGTTTCTTTAACAATGGCGGCGTGACTGAAAAATTGCCAATTGATAACATAGGTACATAAATGAAATCATCCAAGCGAATTGCTGTACCAGTTGTTACATTTTTGTGTATAAACCACTCGGTTCCCGCGGTATTCTCAGAGAGCAAAACAATGCAAACCAATAACAATTGTACAAATTCACCATATCAAGTTGAATTTAAAATGCATGGTGTATATACCTGTAAATATACATGAATATGGAAATTTATATGTATTGAAGTCTGTAGCTCTTATACTAGTTCCTGAGATCTGTTGTCTCATACAGCCAGGCGGACGGACGGCCCGACAGGCGAACATGACTAAATCGACTCAGTTTTCGATGCTGTTCAAGTATATATACACTTTATGAGGTCCACCACGCTTTCTTCTACCTGTTACTATATTCGCACAAATAATAAAAATGTTGAATAATTGCAAAAACTCTACTTCTCTCTATTAATTTTAAACTCACTGCTTTTAACTCATATATCATTTATTATATTATTATACACCTATTTTTATAAATGTCATTTAAATATATTTAAATCAGTCTTTTTATTTAAATTTCAATATTTCAATATTTCAACTACAAATGAAGACATAAAAAAAAAAATTAAATAAAAATCTTCTTCGCAATGGCAGCCGCCATAACAAATTTATGCAGTCGCTCGCTTACTGTGCTCGTTCGTTAGCAATCAACTCTCTGTTCAATTTCGTTGAAGCTCATATAATTTCGATCTTTATTTCGAAATATTCATAGTTTTATGGACGCAATGTCATTGCTGAGCAACGAGAATATTGAGAGTAACATAAAAAAAATGCTATAACGCATATATGAATGGCACATAAAAAACAAATATACTCATAGACAGAAAAAGAAGCATCCTAGTAAGAAGCACGTGGCACGATTGCAGCCGCATGCAAGGAATCAAAACGAGGTATGAAACCTACCCGTATAGTCCCATTGCGAGTATCCCTTAAGAATGCGCAAGATGATTGCATGTGAATAGTTTTTTTTTTTCGTCTGATTTTCTTTCCTCTTTTTTTTTATTTTTGGTAGCTACTTCAAACTATGTGTGAAAACGGGCATTATTAGTTTAGAAAGAAGTTTCTTACGGAATACTGTAGATATCCGAAGTTGTAGTAAGCTAAAGCGAGTATTTATATATTAGATATACCTATTGGTAATGAAATTTTAAGCGATTCAGTCTTTGCTTAATTGTCTTGCCGTCTATATTCGTTTCTTTTTTTACTCCGACAGAGGTAAAATAATTGGACTATAAATGGCTTATTTTTAAGAAGGCTTTTTTAGAGCAACCTTGATTGATATTGTTGAGAATATCAACCAGCTGGATAGTTGCATATACTTTATAGAGAGTTCGCATATTCCAGGTGCTTATCCGTAAAGCAGCTCCATTAAATTTCTCCAAATGATATGTAGTCAACAGTCTTCTCTTTATCGGCAGTAATACACTAGAAAATGTATCATAACGTTCGGAAATGATCTTTCCAGAACAGGTTAGTTTGCCGTTTTAGCGATTCATGATGGCCGGCAATTCAGCTGCTCTGGTAGATACCTGATTCTGTATGTACATCTGGCGTTTTATGCGCTTTTATTTCTTGATTATATGCATATACTATATGCATATATACATATACTATATGCATACTACTATAAGTGAATTCAATCAGCAGAATCCTTTTGAAAGTAGAAAACGGATCAGTGAACGTGAGGAAATATAGTGCTTTGGAATTAAAACGGTGAAACGAAATTTCGAAACTTGTAAGAAAGACCCGTGCACATCTATAGTTTGAACTAGCAAAGCGTATATATAATTCTGTTCTACTGAAGTTTTTTGTTTTCTATTTTTTTGTCTTGTATAATTTTGTTATACTCGTACATGTATGAAGCTGAGCGTTATTATTACATTACGAAGGCAAATTGTACGCCGGAAATTGTCGTGCACAAAATAAAACAAATAAAAATGGCACATGTATATATACTCGTATGTGTATAAAGCAGGGCAAAAGAAATCATGGCGACAATTGTTTGGTATGTACATATATAAACAGTATCTACATATCTACATATATACATATGTAAGTAAATTTTAATTTAAAGTTTTGCATTCAAAGTTGGCTCACTTACTCTTTGACTTTCTTTGGCAAACTTTGCCTGAATAGTTTCTTTTTTTATTTGAATTAAATGCATTAAAAAATTTGTCTACTTGGGCTTGAGCAAATTTTTGACAAATTTATGTAGTGGCTAGAAAGTTAATTAGTTGTTTTTATTGTATTTAGCTGAATCGACAACAAGTTAACTAATTAGCAAAGTTCGCGACACAAATTTGCCTCAAGTGTGCAAACTGCAAAGTTCATTGTTATAATTGGCTAGAACTGTGGAGCGGTGAAAAAAAGCAAAAGAAACTTTCGCCGTTTTCAATTTTTATTGTAGACAAAAAGGATTTTTGCTGTCAGCAGTTCTTTAGGTCAGCTTCAGCTCTATTAGATAGCTACTTGAGTTCATTAAATGGAAAGGTCGAACAAATTGTAAAGGGTGTGTGATTCTTTTTTCATTCTTTAGGTATAGCACTCTAAATTGAATTAAATTACTAACTTTACATGATCTCATATTGAAAAGTTGGCTATGTTAGAATGTCAATATTACGCCTTTACTGTTCAAGTATGATACCGGACATGTTAGTTCGGATGTGGCGCAATCTGCAAGTCCAATTTTCTATCACTTTTCAAGCAATGTGTTCCAAATCGTCCAAAGTTACTAATTTGTTGGCAGAACCCAATGACTTCACTTAATCCCAGAGGTACAAATCCAAAGGCTTTAAATCGCACAATCACGTTGGCCAAACTACTGGTCCATTTTTTGAGAAACAACGCATTTGCTAAAGGTTTCCTTCAGTAACCTTGCTTATCATGGCTCCATAGCTCTCGGCGTTTACGTTCCCGCCGATCTCATTTTTGAAGAAGTTAGGATATGACGGAGCCTGGAGAATATGTCGTGCATTTTCTTCGTTCCAAGTGCGACAAATTTTGCTTATTGACATGCCCATTAAAGTAAAAATGAGCCTCATCTCTGAACATATTATTACGATAAAACAGTGGCTTGACTTTCAGTTGATTTTTCACCCCATTAAACGAACGTACGGCGCAACTGATGGTCATTCGGCTTTACTGATGCACCAGCTAGATCTTATAAGTAGATCGAGATCTGTATTTCAAATATTCCATAAAGTGGATGCGCAAAGCTCTAATTGCTGCGCGCGATGATGGATCGAGCAATTGTTTCTACGGTGCGCAATGTACGACGTCTTTGCGTGCCACCATATTTTTCATATGTATTATGGTCCGCCAAACTCGAAAGTTATATTGAAAAAAACATTTTTCTAATGGGTTTTCGAGATACCAAAAATTTAAATTTTCTATTTTTTTCGTAATTAATTTCACATTTTAGACTATAACTCGAGTCCATCCGGTCCGATCTGGTCGCCAAGAACATCATATTAAAACTAATAAAATATTCAATGGTCAATTCTAACACTGTTTTCCAATCGCTTCAGTAGTTTAAGTGTTATGATCCAGAACAGTTCAAAAATGTAAATTTTATTGTGAGAAAAAAAAATTTCAAAAAAAAAATAAAAAACGACAAACTTTATGCACTAAATTATTTTTTATTTATAGCTCGTACTTTTACGAAAAAAACAATACGACTATATTGATGAAGAAAATCGATGAATAAATACCGAAGTTATGTTTAATTGAGTGAAGGTATTCAAATTATCATTTCAAAAACAAAACACCCTGTATTTATATATGCGAATATTAATTGCCTGAGCAATATACTTTTGGTTGACTGACTGCAATTGTCTTTCAGCATACAAATTCGTAAAAAGTCAACATTCGACAAATTTAACATCATCGAAACGTGCTAGCAAAAGCATCGCATAGCAATGAGTTTCAAATGTGCTACAAATAAACATGAATGAGTTATGTGCTCTGCAAGCAAAACTTGCTTAAAGTAGTATTTCAACATCAACAAAGAACATAAAATGTAAAAGATACTAGTTAGTCGTACAAAACTTTAGCCTAAGTTGCCGGCTGTATCCTTCGAAGTGTTCACATTTGCTGCCTTTGGCAATTGTGTCCAGTTTTAACTAAAGTGTTGTTTATCTAACAGTACATTGTATGCCATAGAGTTAAAAGATACTCGTACACACACACACACACACACATACACTCACAGTTGTATTATATCTATGTATCCACTCGTATATGTTTGTTCTATGGTTATAAACTGTTTTGTTGTTTGTACTTCTATTTAAGCTGCATTACAAAAGCGTTTTCGTTAGTCTTTATACTTCTTGGTTTTTGGCAGCCAACCTTAAATGTCATTGTGCATTTTACAGGTGAAAGATACTCGTACAATAGTTTCACAAATGATCTTTTTGCTGAGTTTTGCTAAAACTTTTAGTAAAGTGAAGCATGAAACTAAAAATGGCTTAGAAACTTTGCTGTTCAGTTTTGTTGTGTGGAAATTTGCTGGGATAACTTCTGCAAAAAAAAAAAAAAAATGGAATCTATCAACTATTGTGAATAACAAATTTGTTGAAAATACATTGTACAAACTTAATTTCATATATTTTACTTGTATTTATTAAATTTGCAGTTTACATGCAATGGATGTATTGAATAATGTCATATTTTACTAATTTATTGCGTAAAATGATTATAAAAAATAAAATTGCATGCATACAATGCTGTTGTCCGTACAGTTTTATTCTCCTCTATGTAACAAAATAAAATGAAATGCATTCTTAAGGGATTCACAAGGTATCGTAACAGTGCAAAAGTGTAAAAAAAAAATTGTGCAGAACCAACTAAAAAATTCCACTAAAAAATTATGCACTACCTTGCTCGACACAATTTTGGTATTTTTTTGTGCATTTGGTATTTTTCTCTGCTAACACTGATAATCATTCACAAGGAAGGAAAAGTAATAGCAGTTCTGTAACAGCTGACTGTACAGAGTTTCAACACTTTATTTTACACAAGTGTGCATACGGCATCATTTTTGCAATTTTGCACTTTTGCAATATTACGAGACCTTGTAAACACCCTAATGTATGTCTTGGACCATTTTTGTGTTATGTTGACAATGCTCCCACATGTGTTTTTTTAAATTTATTTTAATGGATCTCATGAATGCATATCGCAAGCCGGAATTTCATACATCTATCCGCAAGATTACCATGTATATAATATATAATGGTGTATATCGTGTAATGATATTTGGCATGGATTCTGCTCCAGAAATTGTTCAGCGAATGCTATGATGTCGCCTAGTCCAAATGCATTAAACTATATAGAAGACATAAATATTTTTGATACCAACGAGGCAAAACACGACAAAGCAGTCAAGCAGTTGCAGGGGAGAGCATTGAAGATGAGGAGTTAGTGAACGCGATGACGGGACTAACAATCTAGCTACCACAAATTTCAACTATCCATTTCGTCATGAGTTATCTACGATAGGTTGTATACTTCTGCGCAGAATTCCGCCTGGTTATACCAAAAATTCTTCGCTCGAGAGTTCCGGAACTGGCTCATGAAGGTCAGCCGTGGGAATCAGCAATGAAACTACTAAAGATTGCCAGTTTAAACACAAAACAAAAAAATATAGGCATGAAATTGAGAAGTTGGATTTTCAAGCGAGATATTAGGGACAAGTTACCTGGAATTCAAGATTTGACAGACGAGTTTCTTGACTCGGCCGAAAAAGATTATTATTATCTCAACAAACAAAAAGTAAAAGAGGTACCAGTTGAAACGAGAGCAGCTAAGGATTCCGACATTGTAGTGGGTGATAAAGCCTTTCTGAAAAAAAGTAATACTTCCAGACACCGAATATAAAATCACCGGAAGGAATGAAAACATTGTAGAGGTTTCAAGTGACTTCAAAACATTTACTCCAAATATAAGCCATGTGAAAAATATTCCTAGAGTAATTGATGCGCTGCTGCCGTCTGAACCTAATTCGGATTTGTGTCTGGAGTCGACCCAATTTGGAGGCGAAATAGTTCAGTCATCACTACAGGATATACATCAACCAAGCGAAGAAAAGGGAAGCACAGCAACATATTAAATAACATATACAGCCATTACAAAATTTTTAAACTGAACTAAATTCCATCAAAGAACCGAGAAAAATGCAAGTGTGTAGAGTATTGAAGCTTCGGTGCCATCGAAATTAGTGCTTTCTCTTGTTGACATTTAAATCGACAGTGTTTCGTGAATTTACTCGTTTTAAATTAAATCTTCTTACACTTCAACAACTAAAAATTAATGGTGAGAACTGACTTATTGTATTTTTGTTGGCTTACGATATCAAATCCCACAGCGCCATACAACAAAAGAAACTCATTTATTTTACATTAAATGAATACTTAATGAATTGAATATAAATCTTATACGAGTACACAAGTAAAGGAAATTTTATACAATACAATATACGGCACAATCTACTCATACGTTGAGTTTTAAGTGGGGCTCTGACAAAAGCAATTAAAATAATTTAAGCCCACTCAAACACATACGAGACGAATACATTTAAGCCTCTTTAACAGCACGTCTTATGCAAAAACTCAACGGCAAATGCAGACAATGAATTAAGTTCCTGAAAATGAAATACAATTGACAATACCCGAATCGGCATAATCAGTGCAAAGAATACAAATGGCAAATGGTATTCAAATTAAGTTCAATAAAATCAATATAAAGCCGCAAGGTAAAGACACACGTGCTATACTCGTAAAAGGAAGCTACAAAATATAACACGGGCACAAAAGAAAACAAAACAAAATGGCGCTGAGAAATGAAATACAGATTAGCATAAAGGGTGTTTTTAATAGCTATTCAAAAATAGTTATACACTTCTATTATAGCCGTCTGTTGCTAAGAACGACTCGTCGATCTCAAGCTGCTCAAGCATACTTGTATATTTTATGGGATCTCTGTCAGAAGACTTTACACACTCAATGGAGCGCCTCTTGTGATTTTAAAAACCTATCGCTCAACCTGCTTTCCATGATGAAGGTACTATTTTCTTTATGGCTGCAGTGAGAATCATAGGTGTCAACGCCTTACTGCCTCAGATGCTTTGTCAAAACCATTTAGAATGCTGTTGATGGTTCGCCTTGTAAAAATTTTAATTTGTGCACAGTCTCAAGTTGTCGCACGTTAAAAAAATTTAGTTGCAATAATTTAAAGCAGAACAAGTTTTTTAAAGGGAGCAGTGTCTTTTAGTGGTCAAGTTTGAAACCAATATTTCAGGACACTAGTTTTCGATCTTCCAGACAACAGACAGATGAAAAAGTTTATAAATAACCTACACAAACGGAATTGGTCATATTGACACACCTTGTCGAGTTGAATTGGAATAGATGGTCTATGGTGATTATTGGAATACAACAAAAAATGTTTATTTGAAAAGCTCTTCGAACTATCGTTTACAGTTCCGTGGCTGTTCAATTATTTCGACTGTTCTTAAAGTAACTGTTTTTTCAACCTGTTCTTTCACTCATAGTTGACTCTGAAGAGAATTTTCACCGGCCTTTAATATGGTTTTACGCGGAAATTGATGGAAGTAGGTATGGGATGGAGTCTCTAAGCTAATAAGAGGTTTTTGACAGGAGGTTCACATCACAAAGCAGTTCATCTTTTTCGTTGCAAATCTTCTTGCTTAAGTTGCACTATATGAAGTAGAGTGCCCTTACACCCAATTCTATATAAAAGTCTATATTCCATCTGTCGGTTTGTTTTTACAAGCAAAAGCTACGCTATAATATATCGCCATAGGATTCACATGTGCCTGTCAAATTTCAACTCAATCAAAAAAGTTGAAGTGGGTTAAAGTTGAGTTACACTATTTGAACATAGCATAGAAACACAGATTATTATCTATTCGATGACTAATATAACAAAGAGAGAAGTTTGTGAGTTCATATGGCAGGTGTAATTTCTGGTACTGGAACTACTGAGCCTATTTCAAGTGGTAAATAGTAGTCTTAATCTTCCGATTGAATTGACTACAATTCTCTCCTATATAAATGAAAACCCATAATGGTTATATCTTTTGAATTATTTCATGAAGGAGATTTAGATTAGAGATTTTGTACATGTAAAATGGGTGAATTATAAAAAACCAAAACTGTGTTGGTGGTTCTGTTATGTATGTGCAGAATCCCAGAACAAAGAAGATGTCCTATTATTTTTCAAGTTTATATTGTGTGTAATAAAAAACTTTTACGTACAAAAAGTACAAATTGGGCGGGTAGTTTTTATGGGGGTCACACTGTGAACTTCTCTCCATTGACTTCAATACAAATAAATTCATAGCAACCCAGTTACAGCTGGATATCTTCAGACAGACATATACCGACAGACAGAGGAACATGGCTAGAGTGACATGTCTCAACGAGCTGATGAAGAATATACATATTTTATGTGGTCTACGACATCGCCTTTATTGCGTAACAATCTATCTGAGAATCTGATAATATTATTTCAGACACTATCGGGGGTGTCACAGAAACCTCTAGACAAAATTCCGCCTGGTGATTTAAATTTCGCAGGGAAATTTCGAAGTGTTTATACACAAATTCAAAAACGGAGGGCAGTTTTCCATTTGGACTGTTCCTTATAGTCGCTCATTTTTCTGCAAAAATATGTGTAAATGTGAAAGTTTGGTGACTGCATCTTTTATAGCCAGCGAGATCTAAGCGTTCCTACAGACTGGCGACTCGTTTTTTGATGCTGAGCAAGAATACATATTCTTAATGATGTCTGACACAACTCACAACATTTGCATAAACTTAGTATACACTTGGACCATCAGGGCTGTATAAAAGTGTGAAAAACGAAGCCTGAGGTGTGCGATTAGGTTTTGTCTTTGTTTCTAATGTTGCAATTGCGAAATCCTTTTAGCAAAAAACCTTACATCAAATAAGCTGTGCATTGTAGAGTGAAATAAGTAATTTTATGCCGTATTACTCAAACTGACAACGTTCAATTTTATGTTAATTTATATATTATAAAGTGGTATTAATAATAACTGCGCATATTTGCGCCATTTTGAAATATTCAATTGTTTTAAGACAAGACTGAGTTTTGTCTTGGAAAAATGAATATGAATATAAACTTCAAAGAATTGTGAAAAATTAAAGCCTGGAAGATATACTAGTATTAAAAAGCACACCCTTTTCATACAAATACATGCAATACATTTAAAAGCATGCGCGCACATATTTCCGCCTGGGAAATTAACAGATTATGCAAGATAAAAACAAAATTAAAGTTGTTTGAATTCTTATTTGAATTCATTTCTATGCTGTTTATTTTCAGGATCACATTTTTTTTTTTTTTTTTTGCACTGCTAAAACTTGATTGGTTTAGGAAATTATAAACGTACAACATCCGCTTTAGATAGATTTTTTCTCTTCGCTCTGAGGTAAAATTAAACGAAATGAAAAACGTACAAAGTTTGGACAGAATGGCGACCAAATTAAGGCTGCGCGTGTCGAAATGATGTATGAAATACCATTGAGTAAATTGAGTTCGCGCAAAAGTTACTCAAAAAAAAAAAAAAAAAAAACTACAAAATCAAGTTGAATCTGTCTGCCACGGTCTTTCATTAAATTTGCATATTTAAATTTAATTGCGACCAGGCTGGACACACTGTCGTAATTAGTTTTGCAAATTAGACGCGTTAATGGTGTTTGAACTAAGGCAAGCAAATAAAAATAAAAATATAATAAAATACATTTATAATGCACAAATATGGCGAGAAGTTACTTTACCAAAAATTTCAAAGTACTTAAGGCAGTCTACGAACTTTCCGAGCGAACGCATAAGATATGGTTTCTGAGACTGGCGCCCTTAAGCAACGCCCTAATAAATCTTTTTCAGCTTGCATAAAATATTCAAATTGATTTCATTACAAAAGTCGCATACTTTTTAATGACTTTTTGCATAATAAAACAAGAAAAAACGCTGCAGTCGAGTCTTTTCGACTTCGAGATACCCTGTAGCTTGTTTAAGGGTTCTTATATGAACCATAGATTATATTCTTTAGTGATTCGATTTGGACATATGCAGCATATTTTGTTAGAATTGATGAAAATTTACATTTATAGAAATTAAAAATAAATACATTTCATACAAAAATCGGGCCGATTTTTAAATGGGCTACCCCTTGAAGTGCTCCGATTCGTGCTTATATGGAAAAAGTTGTAAAGATTGACATAAGATATATTATTTTTGGTATTTCTAGCTTAATTAAGAACAAAAACCAAAAAGTATTTCTACACAAACCTAAAATTATAGGGTAAGTTTGTATGGGCGCTGCGCTTCTAGTGGTCCGATCTGATCTTATTTTGTAAGGATTTACATAAGATACACAAAATTTGAGGTTTTTAGCGAAACTAACCATAAAACCAAATAAAAATTTCATACAAAAACCTAAAAATAGCGGGTGTTTTTGTATGGGGGCTACCCCTCAAAATAAACTTGGCAGGTTAATTAAATATTAGTTATCTGAAGAGGGAAAAAGGAACGTCTAAATATACAATATATCTCTTAAAGTCTCCGTGATATGTTTGTTTAAACAGCCGGACAGATGGACATGCCTATATCGACTCATCTTCCAGTGCTGATCAAGAATATATATATACTTTATAGGGTCTCCCAAGCCTACTTCTGCCTGTTACATACTTTTGCATAAACTTGATATACCGTTTAACTTTATGACTACAGGGTATAAGTATAACCAAGGCGTTTATTCTACATGAAAGAATTTATTTAATAGCGCATCAAAATACCACGAAAAATTTCAGCCGCCTTTTTAAGTCTGCTAATTAACCGCTGACGTATCTAATGCAAAGCATTAACAGATATATTAAAATATTTGAACGCCATAAATTAATTATTAAAAAGCGTGAAATAGAAAAAAAATCTTTGGTAAATGCATTAAAAAGGCATATTTTATGAGCTTTATTTGGCCTATGGCGAAGTATTCTAGATATGCACATTGAACCCGAACAAACGGCTGCCATTTTTTAGTACATTATTAAAAAGCATATGTTTGCTCGACTACGATATACGCTATACACGATAATTATTTAAATCATGGATATGACAAGGTTGCTGCAGAAAGGCATCCTGTGACATAGTAGAATAGTTCCTATTAGCAAGAAACTATGATATTTCGTCTCCAGTTTCGTAGCTGTTGATGAACGCGTGGCCTCGATACGTACCCCGGCACTTTAACTCAAGTAGGTCAACATTAGCATAATTTGTGCAAGCGCCCCGACGGACGGAGAAACACTATGCTTCCAGCAATGAGTTTGAAGCTCTATACAGCGCTGCTCCAATCACGAAGTCAAAATCGAGTTTAACGATTTTTACGCCAAAACTGGGAAGGAAGGAATGTTTGTCCCAACAGTTGGAAAATTTAGCATTCACGACGCTACCTACACCAAGGGAGACAGGTTAATCTACTTCGTCCCAGGTCAGAACGTGGTAGTTAGTAGCACCAGATATCCAGTAACGATCAAAACACACATAATCGAATTGAACATGTAATCGACGGAAGGAATGCAGGATCCAATATCAACTCGGACAACTACCTTGTCGCAGACACTACGCTCAGCATGGTGGACCTCATACGTCATAACACTCAACGAAAGCTAGTCGTCAAAAAGCTTTTTCAACCAGACTCTACCAACTGTGCCGGGAGTCCTCTCCGGCTTCAGATGATATCAATACATATAAATGAGGAGTGGAGGAGACATATATCGCACGCTATGAATACAGCTGCCAAGGAGATCAATTTGACAGTCACTCTGTGTGACTGTCAAACACAAACTTAATAATGCAGTTTGCTCAAAATTTGAACGTAGTCTAATGATATATGGTATCTCTCAGAAATAGAAACTTGTTTAAAAGCTGGTGGAGCCAGCCGACAAAAGATCGGATATATCTGAGTCTAGGTAAAGTAGCATTTCTATCAAAATTAACGAAGAGAGTACGGTATAGGGTATAAAAAGTTTTACCTGTCATTTATAGCCAAAACACCAGCATTATTGTTGTATATATTGAATTAAATTATTATTATATGAAAATATAATTAAATTTAATTGCACTTTATCATTATTTATTAATTTGACCTAAAGTCGTTCCCTTTTGTAACTCATTTTATCTATTTCTCTATAATATTTCATACTCGAATGATTTTATTGCATTAAACATAGCAATTAAAAATGCTGGTTGTTTATAATAAACACAAAAACGCAACGAAATTACTGTGTATTCAAATGAAAAGCTGCTCGAATTTATCATATTATGAAAATAATGCTACCTAATTGTGGTTTAAGTTGTTAAATAATATTTTACGACTAGTAAAGTGTTTAAACTAGGACCGTATGAAAAATAGATAATTAAGTTGTCATTTTTGTTTGATATACTAGTATATGTAACCAAATAATAATATACTCGTATAATATGTATAGTAGATAAAGCAGATGTGTGTATAACAGTTATATATGATGGGCATACATGATGAGTATAACAGATTTAACATTCACGATGTTTTTTACATTAGTATGAAAGGTGCTTGACCTTTTTCCTGGAATATAAATCTGCTCGATCGTCCCCATGAAGTTTATAGGTATGTACGTGTATATTTTCGATCAGCATCAAAAGTCGATTCAATAAAGCTATGTCCGTCTGTCTGTATTTCGATTGTGTGAACAATCAGATTTCGGTATCTCAAAAACTAGAAAAGATAAAGTCCCCAAACTTAGATATTTAGTCTTTTCTTATCTATACGCCGCAATTTGTCCTTCTATATGCATACTTTACTTTGATGACGATTCCGTTGGAGGTCGAATTCAACGGTATTTAGTTCTGTTAGTACCATCGAGTATTTTTTGGTTTTGTTTATATAATTACTTGCGAACCCGGCATGCGTTGCTAAGTCCCCTTTTGTTGCACAACTAATTCTTCGATTACACCTTATATTTCACGGTATACCAAATTTAATCCAGCTGCCTTCAATTGTGTAAATCTTTTTATTCTCCAATATGAGGGAAGGGCGGTTATGGCATTTTCTCCAGTGAATTTCATATTTAACGGTTCTCTATACGTAGTACTAAATCTCATTCTAAAACTTCCTAGGGAACCTGCCTGTCTATTCGTGAAAACCAATTGAAATCTTGTATGAAATGTATTAGTTTTTGAGACTGGAGGTAACATACAGACATGAACAGCAGACGACTTCAAGTTATGTATGTATAGATACACACTAAAAAAAAACTTGTATAGTCTGCATAAGAAAGTTGACTAAATATATCGATTTAGTGCACTCACGATTGCAGCATTCTTAATTGTTACAGATAAGTCCAATCGGGACGCGTTAAATACCATTAAGTAGGGTGTTGAAACGATCATTCACAGAACGATAAAAACATAAAAAAATGAATCACCCCAGTCCGAAGACTACTGTCTTCAACTATTAAAGACTTTTATTATATGAAAAATAAAAAAAACTACTTAAAAACTACATATCTACGAGTATAAGTCTGCCGGAATGAATATACATATAATGCCATTTCAACTCAAGCATGTCATGTAGTATGCATAATAAATGCAAACAAGAACTTAAATATATATGTATATATATATATATAAACTTATATTGTAATAAACATAACTAAGCATGTCTGGCTATTTACTTATGCAAACCGCGACAAATTAACGCTAAACACATGCATATAAATCGAGTTGCAAGCAAAAAATAGCAGAGAAGCTGCCAACTCGTCACATGCAAACGTCGCATGCAAACTGCAAAACGTTGCATACATCAAGGCGCACAAACACGGAAACACTCGCAAACGAACATAGTCATACATAGCATTGCATACCAACACAGAGACGCCTTCATGTCAGCCAACCTCGTCGTAATAGTAGTATCTGCATTTACTACTAAATATGTATCTGCAAGTATATACGATATATATAAATATAAATTTGAAGGGCAACACTAGTAATTTTCTGCTAGTGCACTTGTTATGATGTACTTAAGCTGTTGAAGAGCATTTTTTTATGTCTGTGCTCCTCTGTGAAAATGTGGATGTTGTTTGCTGCAAAAATGAATACTTAAAAGCAGAAGATACTCGTACTAGCATTTATAAGTACTCATATACAACGATACATGGCTGTGCAATGCGACATTTTATGCATCGCCTGTGTACACAACTCACAAGTCGCTGTCTTTATAAATAATTTAAAAGTGCATAACTACTTTTCATTCATTCACACAGCAAGTTTGCAGTAGTACTGCACCTTCATGCTTCTTGCACGCGTTTGCACGCAGCTTTCGTTGCAAAATGCACGCTTCACAAACGTTTATAAATACATTTTTGTAACTAATAAAGTGTTGGCAATAAAGTGAAATGACAGCTGTATGTATATATGTACTAAAGTGGCAACTTAAACTAGTAGTAAGTACACAGAAAGGAAAATTTTTAGCTTATATCTATTAAGATCAACACCAAGTTTATGGTAATATTATCTGCTTCCCAACTATTTCGACTTTTAAATTAACCTACAAAAATGGTTACTGTTTGCGGTAGTTTTGTATGGGAATACCGTTAAAACACGCCCACTTATATATATGAAAATCGTCCATCTATAAGAAGCCACCATATCAATTAAAAAAGTCTTCCAGTACATTCCAAGTTAATACTGGCAGCAATACTAAAGTTATTAGCAGTAAACCCTAAAAAGGACTTTCTATAAGGCTACACCAAAAAGAGAATGAGGTAATTCAGCTTTGGAATCCATAACTAATGCCAGCTTTAGAGAGTCTCCCGATTTGTAGTAAGCTTGTAAGAAAACTAAGGGTCTAGTTTCCGTATTTATACATACACAGACAGACAAGAGGACAGACTGGCATGATTAGATCTACCCATTAACCATCCTCATCAAACCACCTTAAAAACAAAATAATAAGATAAGGAAAAATGTGAAACTATTAACTTATTCCAATCCTCCGAGTGCCCTAGACCGGATGGAAATTTGTTTGGAACAATTACAAAACACCCTTAAACATGTGGAAAAATAGCTAATCCTGTTATTTTGAGAAGGTCTCAAGCTAAACCACATACCCAACTGTTGGAAGTAGGTGAAATTGATTTTCATACTCAAGACGAGCAAGACATCACATATAAGCTCCAAAGACTTCAGACCAATAAATGTTTCCTCATTCTAGCTAAGCACTTTGGAGGACCTTCTAGTCCTTAACACATATATAGAAACACATATATAGATTTTAACCTACGCGCAGATACGTCAAGAGTGGAGGAATTCTCTCCCCTCTGTTATGAGTCTTGGCTATTGAAAAGATGCTCAGAGGAATAAAAGAGTTATTTCGTATGCCAACGATGTTTCCATAGCAATAAATGACATGTTTCCGCAGTCTCTTAATGGAGACAATACTCAAAATACGTTGTAAGTGGTCAAACTACTGTGGTATGATAATGCATCCTATTAAAACAGAGCTCTTTTTCTTTACAAGAATGCACAAGATACCGAGCCTGATACCCGCAAAACTGAAAGGAATAAGTCTGATATACGAAGAGTGCACGATTCGTAGGCACTTTACTTGATCGAAAACTTCGCTGGAACAAAAACTCAGCAGAGAGTGTGAGAATTGGTATGAATGGGTATTTCTCCAACAATAGTCTATTGAATATATATTTCTGTAGTAAGGCCCATACTTATGTACGACTTTCTAGTATGGTGGCCAGCTCACAATCAAAAACCGACTTAGCAAACTGCCAAGATGTGCGGAACTATACGTCATTGGAGCGTTATGCACCACAACGTCCGTCGTCACAAAACACAATTTTACTTCTATCCTCATGTGATCCAGTGGTCAAAGAAGGCTTAGAGTAAACCACTCAAGTAAAATGATAGGGGTCTACCACAGCACACTGACTACTGTGTTTCAAAAGTAGTTTTTGACAAAAAATTTATGTTAAAATCAATCCAAGGCCAGAATGGCAACGCCAACAACAAGGGGTGACCGACTCCTAAGCATATACTCAGTCGGCTCGAAGCTGAACCATAAAGTCACAGGAAGCGTACGCGCCCCTAAAATGGAGGTAGTAGTCTTTTTCGGTCTTCCAAACTAATGCAGCGTCTATTAAGCTGAGATTGCAGACAACCAGGAACCCACACACACATTCATAGAACGCTTCCTATACTCATATAGACAAGCAGCGCATAAAGTAATATACTCTTGCATAATGATATCAAAAACCATCACCGAATGCCGCAGATCTAGTCACTATTGGTATTTTTAAACAAACTCTGCCAGGATAACGCAAAATAAGAACCCGTTAAATTTTGTATTTAAGCAGCACCGAAGTGTCGACTCTAATTGGTGTCTTATCTGGACACTGCCTAATAGACTGACATGCTTGGAGTCAATCAACTAGACCTATGGAGAAGTTGTCAAAACAGTGAGCAGATCGTTCAGCAGCTGCTATGTAGTGTACAACAATATAAAAAGTACAACATCCATAAGGGATGAAAATGATGTAAATCTCAACTCACCCGACGCTCAATTCGCTGCTGATGTTGCTTCAGTTACGGATAGCTTCTAATGGCAATCTTGAAGACAAAACCCATACAGAGCAATCTCAGTTGTGTTTCCATTTCCGAAAAATTCCGAATAACTTGAGTGCCAATGAGAATGGTAAGGCAGCAGGCCCTGATCTGTCTTGCAAACAAACATCATTACGGAAGCGTGAAAGGAAGGCATTGTGGTCACCCTATCAAAAAAAGGGCAATCTAAACTTCTGTCGACATCGAAGATCTATACAGCTTTGGCTCTCTCATTCTCCTCGAATGTATTTTCATATTTTGAAATCTATTCTAAACAGCGATTGTTGCTAAATTGTCAAAAATATAGTTTCCAGTGTATAGAAAAGCATGTCACTAGTGTATAAGATTAAATGGCATAGTCTAAGTTAAAGATAAAAACACAAAGCAGCACTCAAAATAAGTGTTTATATCTTTTAATCTAGCACAGCCACAAGCTAAATGCACTGAGTACAACGCTGCGCATAAGCAATTTTCTAATTTTTCGTACAAAGTTACTTAAACTTACTTACTCACTCTAATGCATTTTGACAATACTTGTTGTATCTAAAATCTGCTTAGATACAAGTATCTATAGAAAATCTCTTAGCTACCTATCTATGTGTTAAGTGCTTTTCAATGCTTGATTTGGATTTGTGGCAAATGCAATTTGATTTGCAGCTGTCTTTAATTAAAAGTTGGTAACTATGTTTTACAAATGCAATTAATTAAAATTTTATATACGCAAACATTTTATATGCAATAAATTGCAAACGAAAATTAATAAAAACAACAAAAAAAAACAAATTATTCATGTTACAAAGTCTCGTAAAAAAACTTGTTTGCAAATAAATGTCAAAATTAATTTTAAATTGCTTTTCATTGAAAAAAGTAATCATAATAATATAAATACTTGCAGATACATTTAACAATGAAGCGCTTTATAAAACAGCACAATGCGTCATAATAAAAGCCATAACAATGCCATTGTGGTCAGCAATTTGCATAAAAAATAGCTACGAATCTGTTGTTGCACTGTGTTGGCATATAAACCCACATGAATGTTTATCTACCGGATGTGCTTTAGAGTCTCAGTTCATTCATGCTGTGTACATGACGTTATGAGTGTATATGCAAAGTATATACAAATCTATAATATAAAAGTCCTTGTAAAAACAATATATAGGGTTCTTAAACAAGCGTACCAGATGTTTAAAACTGATAGAAAGCGATATTTTGGAGATACAGAAAACTTTCTATTACTTTCAATGTATAAAAGGTCTGGCATTTCTCCCAACATGAAAAGTCCTATAAACTCAAAATATTTCTTTACTGACTTACTTATTTAGATGACTCTACAACCGTATATCGGTCATGACCGCATGTAGGAAAGTGCACCATTCGGTGTAGTAAGGTGCGCGCCGTCCGAAGCTTCTTCACGTCATCATAGACCTGGTCTTGCCTTCGTAAGCTCGGACTCGGTGCAGGTTTTCGTCTTTAGTGCTGAACCTTCGCGGTTCATCCGGATGAGCTAACTAGTCCCTCCGGATGAACTGCGAATTTTATGCACTAGACTATGTCAACCTTATCACACACCGCTTACAACTGTCTGATGAGGTTCTTAAACTAAACACAAACTCTAAGAGGACCATAAACCCAACGAAGAATCTTTCTCTAGAATACTGCTAAAGACGCTGTATCCGATGATGTCAAGGTCCATGCTTCTGTGTTCTACTTATAATTTGCTTGGTGAGCCTAAAGTAGCAGCGTGATTACCCGTCTAAAATCCAGACTGACGTTGTTGTTGCTGGCTATCGTACCCATGTAGACCAAGTTTTCTACAACACTGATGTTGAAATTCTCCACAGAACGTCCAAGGCGCACCGATTATCCTATCCTATCCTCTTTCACCGACGTGACTGTTACTCAATCTTCAAGCACGCCATGTTAACTCGCCGTTCGTTCATTATGTCAATATTAAATTATTATGTCAATATTAAAAGAATACGCAACTACCATCACTTCCTTATGAATGTACTCCATCAAGAGATTAAAAAAAGTTGTACAATAAAGCAGCACCTTGCCTGAAGTGATGTGCTTCGAAACGTTCTTCCCTAATCTGACGACGCTCTGGATGAGCTATGGCTTTGACAAACTACATTCTTATCGGTGTACCGAAAACGGTTGTATATTCGACAAATAGGTGGGTAGTGTGTGTCTTTGTTGTGCTCACGGATCTTCTCCAGGATTTGTCGTAGAGTGAAAATCTGGAAACTTGTGGACCTTTTGGTTTGAAGCCGCACTGATATTGTCATATCAGTGCATCCGTGTATGGCTCCATTCCTTTCTTGAAGTTAGGTCAAAGAACACTGAGGTTCCAATCGTTCGTTGGGCATGCATTCATCGGACCATGTCTTGCATAAGAGTTAGTGCATACGCCCTGCAAACTCTTTGCCTCATGTCTTCAATAATTCAGCTGGAGTCTGTTATGTATCAGCTTTTTAATTATTAAGTTGACCTTGTTATAATCCGGTAAGATAGCCATGATCATTTGCTTCTCTATTGGCAGTATTGTGCTCTTCATCGTGCCCAAGTAAGATACAGAAGTGACTTCCCTATGGTCTCAGTGATTCCTGTGCATCTATAACTCTACTTCCATTGTCTTTCTTGCAGAAAAAAACTCCGCACTTTAAAACCTTCATTCGGTTGCTTGATTTTTTGGTAAAACTTTCGAGCTGCATTCCTATCAATCTTCCATCTTGAAGTTCACGCCTTTATTTTTGATTTATACGGGGCTACGCTCAAAATCGGCGGATCACAGAATCCACCATGTAAATTTGATATTGACTGCAAAGACGAACGATCTTTTCTGGGATACCAGACATGGCTTTGAAGAACTTCTGAATATTGATCATTTTTTTCACTGTGCAGTGGCTTTTAGGCACGTAGACTTTGTTAAGTTCAGTCAAATCTATTGAAATACCCTTTAAAAACGCGCAACAGGCGTACAGAAATATGAGGTAATAAAAAAAATAGCATCAAATAGTATACGTACACATAAACGGATTTATTTTTAATTATCATAATTAAAATAAGTAATAGAAAAACACTGGGTAGAAGGAATCAAAATGGATTTTATATAATTTCATACTCTCTTCACATGTTTTGTGAATAAAACTTAAAATAAAGTCCACTACTTGCATCCGCCCCTCGTTCTTACAATTGACAAATGGATGGTGTGTGTCTTTGTTGCACTCACTGGTCTTCTTCAGTATTTGTCGCAGAGTAAAAATTTGGTCACTGGTCGACCGCTTTGGTCTGAAGCCACACAGGTACTGTCTGTCGGCGGCATTGTTTACTTCATCGCCTCCAAGTTGTTTCGTGAAATGAATTCTCCATAGTCTCAGTGATTAATATGGATCTGTAACCAGATATCCATCTTCCCACTTTCTTACAAAAGGAAAGACCAAATTTGCTATAACTTATTCAAAAATCTTTGAGTAAACTTGCCGAAGTGAAAGCATCCTCTGTAGCTTAGCTCAAGCCAAACTTAAATATTATCGATGGCAGTAGCATCTCCTATTTAAATGCAATATGTTGAAAAGCCTTAACAGTAGCTTTAGACGATTTAAATCAAAAAAATCTAATTAAGTAATAAACCCTAATTATAAATGTTTCATTGGCCATTCAACACCAAATCAGATCTTTAACAGCACACAGAATGACCTGAGTCGCCAATAGATTCTTTTTTAATATGCGCCATTACGGCCTCAGCTTTACAAAACATATTGTAGAACAACAAGAACCATTTGAGCAACATTTTGTTTACATTTTAAGAAAGTTTTTGCAATAATTTTTTACGATTATGTATGTAGGTATGTATGTGTCTACGTAAGCAGTGCATACAATAAACTACACAAACATACAGACAGAGCGAATGCCGCAAGCCAGATGCTTCAATACAGATACTTTTGCAGATACATTTTACTTGCTAGCTTAAGCTACGATTGTATGCGACGAGTTTCTGTCGCGCGTGTCCTTAATGTTTTACTTTTGATTACCAATGTGGGCGGTAAGAACAACAAAATCAACAACAGAAATCGCCGTAAAATAGAGCAACAACCGCAACAAAATTTCTTAAACGCGCACTTAAAAACAAATCACAGCAACCGCTGACGCAACCGCCAAACGCCAAACGCCAAACGTTTACGGAAGCGGAAACGCGAATGGAACAGAGCCGGAAATGCGCTGCTGTTTTTAATGTATATTCGTACATGTACGGTAAATAAACCGTTTTAAGTTGCTACTCAACAACAGCGGCGAATATTTTAAGCAAAAGATAAAGTAACTCAAAAAAAAAATAAAGAAAAAGTAAGAAAATATGTTAAATGTTGTGAAACAGAAACAAGAGAAATTTTTAATAACTTCGGTACAATCGAATAGTTAATACTCATCATATGATCTATAGTCAGTATTTATTTATAGTATTCAAGTAATCTCTCAGTTTACTTTACAATTTCGGTCAAGTGGCATATCTGCAATGCGAACCATACAACTGCCAGTGATCTCTGTAGAATCTCTTGGTTATAATAGCCAAAACTAAACCAATAATCAGAATGAAATTGGCTATACACCAGAACACCTAGCTGGACCTTAGTTTTGTATGGAAATATACTCGTACAACTATTCCAGAAACTATTCGTTACATTTTGTTCAGCTGCCAACATGTATGTAACATAATAACCCTTTAAAGTATATATGTAAATTCCTGATCTATAGAGTGATATCCTTTCGTCCGTCCGTGAAAAGTTCTTAATCTAAAGAAGACTTACACAAACTAAACGCACGGTATAGGCTCTCTAGGTACCGCACTGCTACAAAAGTAACTATATTTCCTAATATACCTTGATTCTCTCCAAAAATTTATTGGAAAAAATATTTCTAGATAGAATGGTCGATGTTATAGGCACTCAGGGATACAGGGAGTCTCACCACACCACCAATTTGGTTTTAGGGCTCAGCATGGTTGTCCAGAGTAACTTCATCGTGTGGTCCAAAGTGCAATGGAGCATAAGCAATACTGCTCCGCGGTATTCTTAGGTGTGAAGCAGGCATTTGACACAGTGCGGCTGGATCTACTTCACAAAATTAAGCTAATACTACCGACAGCTCAGTCTCTAATGCTGAATTCATATCTGACAGATCGCGGTCTCTTTGTGCAAGTTCGAGACGCTAAATCTTCAGTACGTGATATTCATGCTGTTGTTCCCCAAGGCAGTGTTCTTGGTACACATGACACCGCTGTACTTGCAACCAATCCATGGCCTGTTTGCATTTTCGAACAACTTGCTACAAAATAGACAAAACGATGGAACCTCGCTATTAATCCAGAAAAAAGTATTAAATGTGTCTTTTCTATTAGGCGTGGTAGTCGTATGTAGCATTGCACATGTCACCCAACTGCGCTATCTTGGCTTGATTCTCGACAAACGACTCACATGGCGATCTTACATCTCCAGTGTTTTAGGAACATCTGAAAGCTGAAATGGCTTAATGAGCTGTTACTCAATAATAGTAAACAGTCTTTGGCAAATAAAGTACTAGTTTATCGTCCACTTTATTATGGAGATATGGCATTGAAATCTGGGGCACAATTGCTAAATCCAATTTAAACAATGTTCAAGCGATACAGTCTAAAGCGCTTCAAAAAAATTTGTTGATCCGATTGGTTTGTGCGAAAAATTCTGTCGTTAATCATCATTCATCGAGATAAAATGATCGCCTTGCTCATCATTCCAACCCATTGGCCTAAACTCTGCGGTCGAACTTGTCTATAATATGACGAAAAATGTGAAATTGACAAGCGAAGATTAAATTAGTCTTGATCTTTTTTTTCGTTGCATACACAAGACCAATAATTACGTATCTATGTCAAATATGATTTAATATATCTCAGGAAGTAGATTAGAAACTATGAGAGAAGATAGTTAAAAGCGTGCACACCGTTTCACAGGACACCGCGGAAAGCAATTACATAAAACTCCATCCAAACAATAAAAGTTACAATTAAGCCACCATTAGCAGAATAGACAATTTTATAATGAACATAATACACTACATGAACTTCGAATCGAGAAATATGCTAGCAGCTCCATTTTACACAAATGGGGCTATTTAAACTGGCTTTTTGTGATGTTCTTTAGTAGCTGTGTCACGGCTGCTTGTATGGCTGCAATGTCATCATAATAAGAAAAATTAATCTTACAATGATAGATCAGACGAATACGGTGTGTGGTCAATGGGACAAATCTGTTTTTTCATCAAAAATTCATTGACTTTTTGGTCTTGTGAGGTGGTGCATTATCATGCAATAAAAACAGCTGTTTTCCTTTGCAATATTAGCGCCTAACACGTAGAACTCTCGACCACAAACGATGTAAAACTTGTAAGTAATATTCTCCATTAACAGTTTGAACTTCAGGAACAAATTTCTTGTGAAATATTTCTTGTCAAATTTCCCTTGGCAACATAGAAAGTTATCAACATTATCTTGATTCTGGACTTGTGAAAACGCAATTTTTTAGGTTTTTGCTCGTGTTTTGACTTTCATTCTGCAGATTGTCGCTTAGTATCAGGATCATATTTCACCAGCTATGCTCGTATTAAGAAAATCTGAACCGTTTTCAGCTGTTGAAATGATGTATTTGCAATGCTGAAGTGATTTTTTGATCACTATTTAACTGATGTGTGACAAAACGTGCAAACACCTTTCTTTTACCCAAATCTTCAGTTAATATTTTGTAGATTGTACAGTAAGTTGAATTGAATTCTACTGCCAGCAGTGAAATTTGCATCTATAGCGATTATTTCACTTACTTTTTCCACTAACTCATCACGATTAGAAGCTTGCATATCTTAGATCATCATTTAAATTATTACGACCGTTTTCAAATCGTTTAAACCACGTGTAAACTTGAGTCTCAGCAAATTTTTTACCGAGTTTAAAAATGTAATATTTTCTCTTTTCTTTTTACGACATAACTACAAAAACTGCTGTTATTAGGATGAGCTTAGCTGCTTTCGAAAGAAGAAAGATGTACCTTTCTAATACAGCCAACATTTAATAGATGGCGCTACGTGTTCTATGATTTAAATGAAAAGTTCGGTTATTTCTAGATCAAACCTTGTAGCTTAATCGACTAGCCTTCACGAGTTGCTGGATTACCGTTGCCTTCTTAAAAACATGACAAACTTGCTGAGAAACGTTTAATACCCTTTTCACACTATGCATGAAGGGTGCAAAAAGTATTTGAGTATTATTATACTTAAAATCCTTCAAATCGTGTATGCTTGTAATTAACTTGATTTTATAAACTTTTTTTTTGCGTTATGAAGGCTTATACGGTATGGATAAGTCTGACAGTCTATGAATACATTGCTAACTTTTGGTAAAAGTTACAAAATTAATTTCTTTATTTAGCTTAATTTCACTTTTGCTTTTCTATTTTCCCAAAAGATTTTTCTCTTGTATATATATATATATATATATATATATATATATACATATATCTATGTATCTTTTTTTTTCGTACTTTTCTAAGCAAATATTTTTGTTGCATAGCGCTTTCCAGTTGCTTCTTCTTTCGCATCAAAGTTTCACGCAACAAAATTGTCGAAAATGAGCTACAAAGTTTTTGCTACTTTTTCATTAAATTTACCAAAGAAAGTAAAGTTCTGATTTTGTTGTTGCATAAAAAAAAAAGTTGGGCTTGCTTTGTGCTCTGTTTATTAAACAAATATTTCGAAAAATTTGCCTTGTATACTAGTTAGTATAGGTGGCAGTAGTACGTAGAACTCTTAGTGCTATAAGTACTTCAAACAGTTACAGCATAAAAATGTATCTTATGCGCACAATTAAAAATATTAACAAGCAAAATTTTCATCTTATGCATTTTATTAAATTGTATTCGAAATGCCAAGGTAGGGAAGACAAATTGTGTAGGCAATTTGGTTAGGAAAACATTTGGCAGTTTGTTACTAAGTCAAATAAATCTTTGTAGATGTATCTTTTTGTTTGTTGAAATATTACTTATATACAATATATATGAATATGTGCCATATATTTGCTTGCCTGCGGCCAAAAAGTACATAATTGTTAGTGTAAATAAATATGTTTTGCTCTTTTTGTTTGTTGTTTTTATTTGTGTTGTATAAATTTCATAATGAAATCTAATACTCATATATACTATAACACACTACTAAGCAAATCAAATACAATATGCAGATAGCTTTTCATACCCTGCATGCATAGAGTAGGAGTGCATATTAAGTTTGTGCAAATGTATGTAACAGGCAGTAGGAGGTGTGGTAGACCACATAAAATGTGTATACTAGATCAGCATCGGAAACTGTGTCGATTTAGCTATGTCTGTCTGTTCGAACGACGATATTTTGGAGACTATAAGCGCTAGATACTTTAGATATTTTTACCCTCCCTCCCTCTATTCAGATAAAGTGTGTGAAATGAACTTGTTTGTTCCATTACAAATGCTAACCCCCAACAAAACGACTACTCACTTATGAGTTTTAGTGTGAGCAAATTGTTTGTCATTTAAGCTAGAAATGCCTAATTTGGTAAATTTTACGGCAACCCTAATAAAATATACCACATCGGTTCAGATCGGCAGTAGTATGTAACCCAACTCCCCCACCCCCTTACCAATGGTTGCAAATAATGAGCCTTAATTAAAGTACAGTGTATCTTGAAGTCGAGCACATTCGACTGCCGCGTTCTTTCTTGCGTTATTCTATTTTGGTGTTTTGACTGTTTCATATCATTTTATTTCGGCTTCATTCTGTCTAAATGAAAAGCTTTGGGCAACCGCATAAAAGTAGAGTAACCACAGATAACCACAAATAAAGCAAGGAGGAATGCTGTTCATGACTTCGAAATACCCTGCTGCATTTCATAAACTAAGTTAAATAACTCATTTTTGTTTTTAACCCCAATACTGAGATCAATGAAAATTTTTGCTACCGAAATTGTAAATTGTTACTGCTATGTTAAACAAACAAAAAAATGTGTTTCCAATTCAACATGAAATACTAAAATCAGATACTTATTAGGTGAAACGTCCACACACATATGGATTTTTCTTTGTTTTTTTTTTTCTGAGAAAAATGCAAAAATGCCCACTCTTTGTCAACTGTTATTTGAGTATATAAAGTATTTTCGGCAGCAAAAATTTGTGTTATCTGAGTACTCGATGAAAAACAGTTCGTGCCGAAAATATTTGATTACAGTTTGACAGCGTTTTTTCATATGAAGTTGTTTCGGTATGAAAAAAATTCATCCATCTCAATATCGAGCTATGAACAAAAAATTTGTTTAGTGTAAAAAAAAAGTTTTTCTGAGTTTATAAATAAAAACCGAGACTAAAAAAAAAATTTAAAAATTTTTTTTTTTTTTTTTTTACTTTAACAATGGTTTTAAGGATATATAGCCGTATTGTAGGCGTGGAGTTCAAGTTCAATTGATCTGTGTACGTATTAGGTGAATTTAAGAGTTCGTATTTGAATGCTATACTTTCAAACATGGACTTTCTCTCCGAGATCTCGTTGTTCAAACAAACAGACGGACGGACAGATGAACATATCTAGAATCGATTGAGCTTTCAATGTTGATTACGAATATACATGATTTATAGAATATATAGGGTATATAGGTATAGGCCACGCCTCCCTGTGT
The DNA here is from genome assembly GCA_035044765.1 of Leucophenga montana. NCBI lineage: Eukaryota > Metazoa > Arthropoda > Insecta > Diptera > Drosophilidae > Leucophenga > Leucophenga montana. Next base: position 138,873 of record JAWNNQ010000932.1, on the reverse strand, counting down.
TTGTAACATACATTTGCACAAACTTAGTATACCCTTGTCATTCACGGCTTTGTATAAACTGTTATACACACACTGTACAAAATGGCAAAATTATCTAATTTCTCCGTATGAGCGCTCAGCCTGTGGAAGGCACTAAAACTTCATTTGTATATGCATTTTTTATATCTTTCCACATTGAATAAACGTCTAGCTATAATTTCAGGATTATGCGCCCAATACTTCTTAAGTCAATCAATGTTGCTGCTGACAAAGAGCAACTACAGCAATCGAAGATAGAAGCTCTGCCGACATTAAAACCGAATTTGTGTGAAATGTTGTTATGAATTGTGCTTGCATGAGAAAATAAGGGAGCTGATCCTACCTCATGTGTTTCTTTGATCAGGACCGCACTTGCCCTTTGCATGGCAATGCTGAATTTTACTTCAGTTTTAAATATGGAAAATATTACTCATATTTAACCATTTTAGATTTATATGCATACATATATTCATACATATTTCATATTTTTGATACATATTGCTAGAATTATCCCTTTTCGGCGATTATGCATTGGATAAAGCGTTTCGGTATATTTTTGTTAGGTATGAAATAATGAGAAACGAACACTTTCTTTTACACTTTTCAGAGTATTTGGGCTGACTACGAAAAACATACTGGTTAGTTTTTCATATGGGCTATTCACCTAGATAACGGTATATTTGTGTTTTTCGAAGTATACAAGTCTTGTTTACAAAATTGTGAACAAATCATGTAAATAAAAATGTTATAACAAATTCTAACCATAATGTATTTTTTTACCACACTGTATAATAAGAATTGTACCTTGTACTAGTCTCAAATTAGATCTTATAATTCGTAAACAGTTTATACACCAGCTGAGTAAAGTGGGGACAATTTATACAGTCCTTGAATTAGTTTAGTTGTTTTTAATTTTTGAACTCTTTATTTTATTTCTTAATTTTCTACTGCATGATATATAATGTTACGCTTGGTACGTGATGCTATCGTGCGATGTATGTCCCGATGAAATTTTTGTCTCGTGAATTTTGTCCAAGTGAATGGCAATCAATTACGCTAGCCACTCATGTGTGTTCTTGTGTAAAGAACACACATGAGTGGCACTTGCCCTTTGCATGGCAAATTTTACTACAGTTTTAAATATGGAAAATATTACTCAGATTTAACCATTTTAGATTTATATGCATACATATATTCATACATATTTCATATTTTTGATACATATTGCTAGAATTATCCCTTTTCGGCGATTATGCATTGGATAAAGCGTTTCGGTATATTTTTGTTAGGTATGAAATAATGAGAAACGAACACTTTCTTTTACACTTTTCAGAGTATTTGGGCTGACTACGAAAAACATACTGGTTAGTTTTTCATATGGGCTATTCACCTAGATTCAAAGTCATTCAAAGTCATTATCAGCTAAAAATGATATAAAAAGCTCTGGTGTTGTTTCGCGATAATGATCTCCATTAACGATGACGGTCGCAGACAAAAAACACATTAATGATAAAAATAATTTCGAACGTTTGACGAACTTCATGCTGGAGGTCTAATTTTCCATCATCTTTTTAACCACTTAAGCAGTATGTCACAAATAGTGAGCTTGACATTGGCTTACAAGTCTAAAATCGATGCTTGACTTGTCTGCATAAACAAATGATTTGAAGTATTCCCACAGTGGTATTAGATCAATGAGTCCATTTCTGGAGATTATGTTGTCGTCAAACTCTTACAACAATAAAATAATAATCGATGGTTGCCTCAGAAGTGTTGCTTGTGGCAGAAACATGTTGAAACCAAAGGCCTTTCAGACCATTTTCACGTGTTTTTGGAAACAAAAATCGTTGAACATGGCTGGTTATTGTACTCCAATGAAGGTGACTATTATATTCTCTTCCTAATTGAAAAAGTGTGATGATGCCACCAACGCATAAACCGCACGAAACCGTATAGTTTTCGAACTTCGGTGGAGGCGAAGCTATAATATTCCACACACTTTCCCTTTTTGTTTGGTAGCGCTGGTATTTTACTTTAGTTTTTGCAATTTTAGATTTGAAATTTGTAAACTAGTATTATGTAACTACATATGCAAACGGCTTTTCGATAAACGATAAAATGTTTGAGTGTTGCCACATTAAACAAACTTGCTCATTAATGAATTGCAACATTTTCAGTAACTTCATACTTTAATTATTTTGTTGACTGTATGACTTTTGTTCCATTGCGATTTGCTGCTAGTAGCTCTGTGTATATTTGTATAAATACATTTTATATTTTCTTATTTATTATGAGGTGCTAGTGTGAACTCAAAGAAAACAAATACAAAAGCCCTGACACAAAACAAACATTCAACCAAATGCGAACCCGCATCCAAAGAAAAACGGATCAACATTAAATAGAGTTGTGGTGAGCCACATTTAATTGCTTTCTGCGGTCTTGAACTATTTATTGCGTATCCTGCAAATAGTATAACTAAAGTTATTTTCAGTAAAAGCCAGAATGCAGCTAAGCTTCTGTTTTGCCTTGTGCCAAGTGATCTATATATGTATTTGTTTAATGCCACAAAAGCCATTTAATTACTTTGAAGGTTTTTGAAGGTGTTTTATAACAAAATCTAGCTTAAAACTTTAATTGACTTGCTTCGCACTCAATCTTAAATATAAAGTAAAGAATAAATTTTATACAAGTATGCATTACTTATGCCATAGCACCTCTGTATCATAGTTTCTTCAAAATAACTTACCTTTAGGATACAAAAACAAATTTTAAGTGCTGCAGAAGTTTCTGGATACGTTACAAAGTATAGGGTGTTTCTTTTTTTTAGAAGTGTACAATTTTGAATTGAGTTGAAATGCTGATATTATTGTACATACTTTCAAACTGAAAATTGGCTATATTAGAAAGATAGTTTTTTGCCATTAGTGTTTAAATATGATTTCGTGCATTCTGGAAGTACAATTTTCGATAAATTTTAATTGGAAAAAGGTTCCTTAGCGCACGTTACACACCTGGCGAAGGAGGGCTAGAAAAAAAAGTTTAAGATGAAGAGAACAGAGACTGGATTTAGAGGATATGCGGAGGAAGGGGTCATAGAGGGGAGGACATGGTTGGGTGGGAACCTGGAGAGATGGGATAAGCAGTTTGATGTAAAAGGTTTATTTTCATAACTTTATATCTACGCGTATAAACTACATTGAACACTACTCAAGAGTGGGAGGGGAAGAAGCAGCAGAGATATTAAGGGACGGTGGGAAGAGGACAGGGAGCAAAAGGGTGGCAAGGGGAAAAAATGCGGGCAGATTGCTGTAAATTTAGTTTAATTACTCTCAAACGTTGTCAATTTATTTTATTGTGTCTGTTATTAAATACATAACATACAGCAAAGGAACTTCCTGCCATTCGAGTGTCCAACGACAACTCTATCTTTTTTTCACTGTATACATGTTGCGAAATCGATCCACCGTTGATCGAATTAGTCGCTCAGATGAACGATAATGTCGACCGTAAAATGGATGTAGCGCACGGTAATATTCCCGAACTGAACCACGAATTTCGAAATTGGTTTGCACAATTTTCAAGTGTTCTGGCTTTAGTCCATTCACAATAAAATGGCAAATCAAACTTAACACAATTGGCAATAGAGTTGCCAGATCTAACCTATTAATGACAGTTTAATCCATGCCGGAAAATGGAACCGCTTAAAAAAAGAAACACCACATATTAAGTTGCATGAAAATCGCAAACACAAAAATTGTTTCAAGTTTAATGCCAAACAAAATATACTATTATGGAATATATTGTCAACACATGGAGCAAGCATATTTTGCATGCAAGCAACTTCCGGCGTATATGCAAAACCGTAAGTGCGTTTATCTTATGCAGTTTGTGGCATTTTCATTTTGTTTTCCTTTAATTTTATTTCACATTTTCGCTCATTTTTCTTTTGTGTCTGCGTGTGTGTGTGTATGTGTGTGTGTACGTGCTGAAAGCAAATTTTCTGCATAACTTAAGCGTTGACAAATGCGCATATGCCTCGAATTTATTATATATATTTATAAAGCATACTTTTCGGCGTTATAGCACGGTGCAAAGAAGCGTAAGAATTGAGTGCCTATATTATTATTTATGCTTAAAACACATCACACACTTTATTATATTGAACAATGCCAACTTTATGAAAACTTAATTGGCTCCATTTAAAAAAGAAAATGTGGCAGAGTCGTGGTTCAAAAGGTGAGGTTGGTATTTCCCAAATCCATGATTTCGTGTGTAGTTATAACTCGTAGATGATACGAGTATTGGATACACTGCAAAGACAACTTTTTCGATGGAAAATATCCGACAATGTACTTCAATTTCAGGCGAAACGGTTCAAGCAAATTCTGATAAAATTGGAAATCAGAACAGCAAAAAATTCCATCGAAATTGAATTGGTACGAAGTTGAAATTCATGAAATAACTGAATATTACGACAGATATTTTCATTTTTATCAAATTCACAAAGTTCGTAAACAAGTACATCACTTTTTTGTAAATATTTACATATGAGAAGTGTTATATATAACCCATATATAGATTTTGAATGAAACCCGCTTTAGTATTGACGATTCGAGAGCAAATTTGATAAGCCCAGATATAGTTTCACCTGTTCCAACAAAGATTCGATCAAATTAATGCGAAATTCAACGAGTTGGCAGATGGAGGCGTGACAGACCCTATAAAGTATTGATATTCTTTATCATCATCGAAAGCTAAGCCGATCTTACCATGATTGTGACCATGTGAACAATAAGATCTTGAAGAATATGAAAGTTAGAAACTTTCCTGATACGTACGCAGAACAAGTGTACACATAATTTTGGATGATATGCCTACAAGCTGGCTATATGTTCTTAAATAGCAAGTTCTCCATGGCACAAGGTTTTCTACACTGTTTTATATTTTTTATTTAAAAAAAAAAGACTTTTTGCGCTTGAGGTTGTGTCAATGGATGCATTATTTATCGTCAGTCACAATTCCATGCAAAAAACACTTCATTTTATGTCGTTTAAGAATTTGTTTATATATGAACAGAAATGATTCACACTTTGGGAGCTCTCCTATTGAACTGCAATGAACGCCAACATGTTTGGAGTGCGCCCACAACAGTTTCGAGCATTACGACATGCTCTGCAATGTGAATTGCCCATTACAGCGCGACAGAGATAGAGAGACAAAGGGAACCAAAAGAAACAGAAAATTTAGCAGCTATAGCAAATTGAGGGAGCTGAGAGAGAGAGAGGGAGAGAGCTTTCTGAGAGACAGTCTTTGTGATTGGCCAAGAGCGTTAACTGGTTTTTATCTACCTTAGACGCAATACTTTAGAGAAAATTTGTGTTCCGTGCTCTTCTTCAGATTCTTCCCAACAAAAACAAATCAAGCGAATATGTTCTGAGGGTTAAAATGGGTGTGATGGATTTGCGTCTACCTATTTACATATAGATAAAAATACCACCTTAAAAAAACTTCGTAAAAGGATTTATTTTTTATTTTTTTTTTCAATGCCTATTCTAAAATTTGACTCTGTGCTTCAAGACCACAAACAGCACTCGCTCCTTTTAATATACTTCATACGGACGGAAAACAAGTGTACACCACACACTTAACCACTCCGACAACTAATGCTATAAACTTGTTCAATATCAATAACAATAAATATATTTCAGGCACGTAAAAGTGACGTCGCACGAAACAAGGACTATGGATACACTCATGCTCACGCACGCACGCACGTATGCACTGATCCAAGGAGCGAGCGAAACAGGAAGGAGTTGCATATAAGCAAAAGTAGCACAGGAAACGGAAACAGCATGCTGCACTGCGAACTTTGTGCGGTGCCCATTTTCTTTTCCCACAGCTTCAATTTTATTTGTGCCGCTTGGTCACACGGCAATTTATTGGCACAAGCGAACGATTTATACGTTTTTGATTATGCCTGCTTTGTATTTTTTTTTTTTTTTTGTTCTTCATACTTTGCTTTGATTTCTAGAATGTTTGTTGTTGCCGTCGTCATTGTCGGCATACGTTCATATATCAAATAAACAACAATGAGCAATGTTTTGGCTGCTTAGCATCATTGATTTCTTGTTCAGCTATTTAGCAAAATTTAGCTATTTTTGTAGTAGCCGGAGATTGAAGTAGCGAAGCATTGATTGAGTTGACAAAACATAAACCCTATGGATATTTCGAGTTTGAGTTAATGAAAATTAAATAGAAATGATTCGTGCAAACGGAAGTTTACACATTACAAGGTCTATAATCAAATTGTAAAAGGTTTTTATATGTCTTCATTATTGGAATAAACAACTGATGTTGTACAGAAAACTTTTTTGCACTGTAGAGATGAGCTTTGGAAGCGCTGATAACTATGAAGTTGAATATTAGTTCTTAAATAAATATGTACTCGTACTTGTAAAAATATGTCTATATGTGGAACAAGCTCTTCACAGAAGGCCGATATGATGTTAATTACGAAAATAATCTCCGACTCATTGAGCGCAGAAATGAAGAAGCATTTTTTTATTAAAAGAAAAACAACTGCAATGACTCGAATTATCCTTTTATGCTCCGCTTGATGAGAGTAGTAGAAAAAGAATAGTATTATGCAACGAAATACAGTTATTCCTCGGTCTCCGCTTGATGCGATCGGGAGTGATGGAGTTAGCATTATACTACTGTATATATAGTTATAAATTGGAGTAACTTTTTATCTCCGCATGATGAAAGTCAAAGGAATATAGATAATTATTATGCTACTATCCTTGCTTTACTACTACTATCCTTCTCCGCTTGATGAGCTTGGTGATGTAGGTGGTTCGTCTTATACTACTGTAACAATACTTATAAAACGGAATATTCTTTTCCTCTGCGCTTGATGAGAGCCAAAGCTATAGAGGATATTATACAATTATTCTTCAAGTGGAGACCACTTGATGATGTCGCGACTGAAGAAGGTTAGTACTACTACACACTACTCTACTTGAAGCACACTAGTTCTATTTTTTAAGTAAAACCCACTCACTCAGATCCTTGTATCCTTATTCTTATAACCTACTATCATAATATCCTTACGCAGTATTCTGCCTTTGTACCACACGCATCTTTTTTTACCGAAACAATCGAATTGTTGTCGTAAATGCGGTTGCTCCAAGACTGCCTTAAAGGATCCATCGTAGAACCCACAAAGTATGTATATTCTTGATTGGCTCGTCAAGATGAGTCGATCTTGCCATGTCCGTCTGACCGTCTGTTCCTGCGTCTGTTTTTTCAGACAAATATTTTAGATATCTCGATGAATGCCGGTATTTAGCAGTAACCACATTGATATGCCATGCCCACTTTTTGGAGTACCCACCATATAAGCGAACCGCTCACTTTTGTGTTTTTGTATGGAAAACTTCTTTAGTTAAGTCAAGTCAATTCGATAACAAAATTGATGATATATATTTTTCATTATTCCCCTGACTCTACTATTGACCGTAACTGCGAAATGGTATACTGAAGACTGCTTACCAAAAGATTTCGAAAATTTTTTTGCAAAATAGCGAAAAAGTGGAACTACGTTGCTACTTTTTACATTGAAAATGCGCCAGCTCACACTTGTAAAAGAACTACTAACTTTATTGCGGTCATTACAAAAAATTCGCCCAGCACCATATTCACCACATCTGGCGAATTGCAATTTTTGGTTATTTAAAAAAAAAAAAAAAAAAAAACAAAAATGAATGGTGGAAGTACAGATTAAAGAAACGCAAAAGATGTGCTAACTGCAAGGAATCCGAAACCGTCTATGTTAATACACCGGATTGTCTAAGAGTAGATTCAAGCATCTGGGGAACTACTTTCTAAATGACACATCGGATTGTGAGTTGTAAACAGGCTTCAGTCGCTTGACGTTTTCTTCGTCAATATGTTTTTTTTTTACACGGTTCGGCACTCGTAGCGTTACCAGCCGTTTGGTTGCATTAGCAATCAAACGGCTAATGATAGCGCACTCATGTTTTGTGATGCATCAGTCTGTTATGTTGTTTACAAGCCTATGGAATCATATCGTTTTACGTCGCAGTTAAAAAAAGTTATCGAAATGGAATTCAATTACAACCAGTCATTGTTAATGAGCTAAGTAGTTTACGTGTGAACAAAATGTTTGTGTATCGGATCATTACACGTTTCAATGATACTGGTAGCAACAAAAAACGCCATGGAGGTGGACATCCAAAAACAGCCACATCAGCAGAAATGGTTAGAAAGGTGAAGGCCAGAATTCTACATAAGCCAAGATAAAGCGCAGTTCAGTTGGCGAAAAAACTCAATGTGTCTGCTCGTAGCATAAGGCATATATTAAAATATGAACTACGATTGAAGCTCCACAAAATACAAAAAGTGCAAGATTTAGCAACTGCACAAAAGGCTGTCGCCTAGCAAGAACAAGGTGTTTGAAAATGTAGTCTTTTCTGATGGCACAATTTTTACGGTTCAGCAATACGTAAACAAACAAAACGATTGTGTATGGTTACAGTGCAAATCAAAAGACAATTTCGACCAAAAAATTGCTCTGCGGAATCAAGCGCCTGCATCAGTGATGGTTTTGGCCGCGGTAACTGCCACAGGACGCTCACCACTCGTTTTCATTGAACAGCGCGTAAAGGTTAATTAATTAAATCTATCGTGAAAAGATTTGAAACGATGCTTTATTATCTTGGTCATGCAAATAATACGGTAGAAACCATTGGATGCTTCAACAAGACTCGGCTCCACTACATAAAGCCAGAGAAACCCAACGTTTTCGAACAAGCTAACGTTCCCAGCTTCACTTCTTCACAACAATGGACAGCATATTCGCCAGACTTAAACTCAATGGATTTTCACAAATGGTTCATTCTGTCGACCAAAGTATAAACTAAAAAATATGAGATGGTCAACGCATTTAAGATTTGTCTTCCCAGAGAATGGGACGCAATACGATCGTAGCACATTCGTGCAGCGTGTGAAGCCTTCCCGGGAAAAATTGATGCTATTATCCGCGCTAAAGCTGGCTACATCGAACAATAGCATATTTGTCTTAAAATTTGAAATGTAAAACGTAAGTATTTGAACAGCAAATAATCGCTGCACATCAGCGAGATGAGCACGTGTCATTAGAAATATATTATAAAATGTTGGAAGTCGCATAGAAACTGGCGCCCAAAATACACCCACCTGAAGACCATGAACATCGAGGGCGGTAAACACTTGCCCCACACACACACACACACACACACACACATACACACAACGACTAACACACATATTTACATAGAAAAAAAGCGCGCGCAGCATGTGATGCTGTTTGAGTTCAAGTGCAGCATGCTGAGATGCGAAATACTTATTATAGTGGGAGAGAGAGAGAGAGGGCTAGAAGAAGCAAGCGCGACAAGTGGCAGCAAAAAAATTTCCCAAAACAAAGCAGAAACTGAATAATTTCCCAGTTTTGCTCTTAACAGCGTAAACAAAACAAGAAAAGAGAAATATATATATATATATATATATATATATAAATATAGAGAGAGATTGAGAGGAAATTGCTCTTCGCCTCGTTAGCCGGAAAATTAACAGCTGTGTATGAAATAATGCCGACTGTCGTCAATTGACTCTCAACCGGACGACGACGACGACGACTAAACTAAATGAAACTGACTGAACTCGGTCGGCTCGACTTGGTCGGATTCGGATTCGGATGCGTTGCGTTACGTTGCGTTGCGTTGGATGCGCTTCAAACCCAGACCGGACCTCATGGACCAGTTTGGAAAATTCGCAAAGTTAGTTTTATTTTGAAAATCGTCGCGAAATGTTTGCTTTAAACAAGCAGCGCGGAGTGTTTTCTTTAAATGAAAAACAATAATATTAAAAAAAAAACCTATTTTCTTGTTCTTGTTCGCGAAAATGTTTCCAAGTTGCTTATAAAAATAAAATAAATGCTGCACAAACAAATCTATGAAGTTTATATAAATAGTTTTTTTTTTTTAACTGCATTGCATAAAGCGTGAATTTTCATATTATAAAAAAAAAAAAATAACAAACTTAAAAAAAAAACTTATACAACAAAGTATTTCAAATTCAAATGTAGCTTAAAAAATAAAAACAAAAAAACTGCATATATTTTTTATTACCCACAATTACGAATTATCTCAAAAAATAAAAATATTTACAATAAAAAAAAAAAAAAAAAACAGTTGTGTGTCTTCTTGCATTAAGTAAATAAACTATCCAACTATATCCATTCTGAATAATATAAATAGGTAAAATTTTTATGCATAAAATTGCAAAAGTTTTTCTACAAACTACACAAAAAGGGGTTAATGAGCCGCATTTTTTACGCTTTACAAAACTTTTTCCTTTGTAATACTTTTAGTTCAAAAAAAAAAAAAAAATAATATTAAAATTTTAGATAGCGTGCAGTGCATAAAATAACTTCAAGCGCCAACGAGGCAGCGTTTGGCAAATAAAAGAGAAGTACAATTTCATATATGAAATAAACTTCAAACTAAATAAGTTTAACTTTGGTAAAGGAAGAAAGGTTTGGTAAAAAGCAGTGTTTTAAATGCTCAGTGTTTTATTATTTTAATGTATTAATTTTTAATTTTTAATTAAAAAAAAAAAAAATGCATGCAATGATACCATTAAGCCGATGCAACCAACTCTGTCTGTCTATTTCCTAATACACGGTGAGATCTAAAAATAACCGAACTTTTTAGCTATAAAATAAAGCAAGCATGGCATTATGTTTCAAAGCTAATATTTATTCAAAATACGATCCATTTAACTCAATACAACGTTTGGTAGGCTCAAATAATTTATCCATAGACTATTTAAACTAGCTTTTTGTGAAGTTCTTTAGTAGCTGTGTCACGGCTGCTTGTATGGCTGGAATATCATCGTAAAAAGCCACTTTCATTGCAGTTTTCATTTTTGAAAAGAGAAAATATTCGCAGATCAGGCGTATACGGAGGGTGATCGATGAGACAAATCTGTTTTTTTTTTTTTTTTCATCAAAAATTCATTGCCTTTTTATTGTTCTTGTGAGATGGTGAATTATCATGCAATTTAAAACCATTGCTTTCCTTTGGAATATTCGGGCCTAACACTTAGAACTCTCGACCACAAACGATGTAAAACTTGTAAATAATATTCTCCATTGACAGTTTGAACATCTGGAACAAATTTCTTGTGAACAATACCCTTGGAATCATAGAAAGTTATCAACCTTGTCATGATTCTTGACTTCTGTAAACGTAATTTTTTTAAGTTTTGGCTCATATTTTGACTTTCATTCTGCAGATTGTTGCTTAATTTCTGAATCATATTTAAAACACCATGTTTCGTCATCAGCTATGATCGAATTAAGAAAATCTGTATAATTGTCAGCTATTGAAATAATGTAAGCTCTACAATGCTCTACAAGAGCGATTTTTTGATCATCATTTAACTGCTATGGAACAAAACGTGCATACACTTTTCTTTTACCCAAATCTTCAGTTATTATAAGATGAATTTAATTCTTCTGCCCGAATTCTCACAGTGAAATTTGTATCTATAGCGATTATTTCACTTAGATTTTCCACTAACTCAGCACGATTAGATGCTTCGGGTCGTCTTGGATCATCTTGGAACCATCTGTAAACCACTTGTAAACTTGGGTACGACTTTCCCATAATTTCTACCGAATTGTTTAGGTGCCCAAGGTAACAGAGCATCGTTTCAAATCTTTTCACGATAGATTTAATTAATTAACCTTTACGCGCTGTTCAATGAAAACGAGTGGTGAGCGTCCTGTGGCAGTTACCGCGGCCAAAACCATCACTGATGCAGGCGCTTGATTCCGCAGAGCAATTTTTTGGTCGAAATTGTCTTTTGATTTGCACTGTAACCATACACAATCGTTTTGTTTGTTTACATATTGCTGAACCGTAAAAATTGTACCATCAGAAAAGACTAAATTTTCAAGCACCTTTAATACCTTTGCTTTTGCTAGGCGACAGCCTTTTGTGCAGTTGTTAAATCTTGCACTTTTTGTATTTTGTGTGGCTTCAATCGTAGTTCATATTTTAATATGTGCCCCATGCTACGAGCAGGCACATTGAGCTGCTGCATATTACAAATGAAAAATATAAATATATCGTCACAAAATTGATATCAGAAGTTTTGTGAGTTGCTTTCATCACTCGATTTTTACCTAGTCAATTTAGAGCAAAAAATTTAAAAATAAAATAAAATTTGTTTTGCTTTTCATCGAATATGCTGTCACTTTCAATGGAAGTTTGTTTTGCATTGCAGTAAGTTTCGAAGGTAAAATAAGTGAAAATGAGAGCACGACTGACTAGTTTAATAATAGCACTGCTAACGTCTTCGAACCTAATATCAAAGAACATGAAGGGTGTGTCATCTACTCGTATATGTTGAATAATAAATTAGCAATGTGAACAAGAAGCAATGAATTTTTGCCAAAGAATTTTGCTTTATTTGATTCAATGTTTCTACCGATTATGTATGGAGAATGAGGGGATGTGCTAGTTTGCAGAAGTTCACATTAGTGGAAAGGTTTTTTACAACTGACAACAGGTACACTGGTGCGCCTTCCTACGTGCGGACATGACCGATAAACGGTTGTAGCGCTAAATAGTTAATGTATGGAACTTTTTTGCATTGAAGTGAGCAATTCGGCTGGTTCGACAGTAACCCTTCCTGGAACACCAATTTCGAACACTCTGCCAACAGTTATCCGCTCAATTTGTGCAGTTTGCGCTTGAATGTTTTGCTTTAAGTAATCAACTGTTCCAGGATTTTACGCATAAACATTATCTTTCAATGTGACCAAAGAAAGAAATCGAGTGTTGTTAAATCGCAACTCCAAGGTGGCCAATTGACTTCTCCGATACGGCTAATGGTGATACGCGTGCCGGTGTGACAAGTTGTTCGTCTTATTGAAATCAGACCGTCTCAAGATGCATATCTTTCATTCTTGAAACATGAAAATCCACTTTGGCTTAACGTGACCGCCTGCCTCATTGGCTTAAGGTCACGGTGCTTTTAATACTTATGATTTTAATGCTGATTTTAATACTTATGATACGCTCAGATTATTAGTAATAATAATAAATAGTAATAATAATACTGAGCTGCCAATTTTGAGAACAATGTTGTTTTGGACATTGAACTCCCACCTTGCTTATATAGTGGTCGGAGACTATCTTAAACTCCTTCTGTTCATTAGTTTTGTCATTATATAGAACCGGCTTGGTTGCAATGCAACTTCCCATCGATTACCCGAGCATACTCTCTCTGCAATGGATGCACAAGCCTCCAAGTTGCATCTCACCGCAAATTAAAGGCTTCATTGAGCCTGCTGACTTCCCGTGGCACAGAATATACCATCTATACGGTGTCGTACGATACGTACTTGCTATTTAGTGTCCAACCACACCTGACTTTTTGGCACCATATACTTTTTTCATGCAAAAATAATTCCAATTGAACAACGTTAGGCAAGTGAAGAGATACACGGCTGCCTAAGCAGTCTTAATATCATTTCAACTTTTCATGAAAGACTGTTTAAGATTATAGACCATACACATCTATAAATTCCGTTAAACATCAAAAAACTTCATGAACCACAAAGGTAACACTTTTGAAACATCGTTAGAACATCTGACCTGCTTCCAGCATGTACCCAAATAAGTCAACTCTTACGGGGACACCATTACACATCTCTGCATGCTACCACAGACTGAACACTTCTTGGAGCATCGATTGAACAACTTAAGTCCGTAGTAGCCTATAGCTACCTAGGAACCCTCATTAGCTGCAAACACAGATTCCTTCTTCAACGAGCTACCGGCAGGTTTTGCCAACAATTACCACCAAAGCAAGGAACCATTCAAAAAATCAATTGAATGTTATTGTATAATGCCCATTTCCATATACCGCCATAGAGTTTGTAATGTAACTACCAGTATGTATACAGAGTTACGGCATGTACGCTCGCAAATCAACAATTGTATATGTTGTGTGCCTTATTGCAGACAAAGTTCTAGTTTTATAGAATTTATTCTCTGCGCTAGGCTACTATTAGCCATCACTGAAGGCTTCGGTCAGGCCCTTCAGTATGTTTCCAACTAGCGCTGCGTGGAAGATTCCAGCGGAGTAAACAGTAGCATAAAAATTAGAAGGAGTGGTCAATTTCCCTCATATTTTTAATAATCCGTTCGCTATTCGCTGATCCCTTCTCGGCCTTATGACCAATATCAAAGTGTAGTATCTGTTCCTGCCACATAAAGTCAGTTATCATGGCTCGATAGCGATTGCCATTGTTCGTAACGGCACGACCCGAATCATTTTCGAAGAAAAAGCTTCAATCACGCCGCCGTGTGAATTTTCTGTGCCGCAAATTCTAAAGTTTTGCATACTTTCCGTCTCATCCGAAAAGAAGATTTTCGTCTCAGCAAACACAGAGCCAAAATCAAAGTAAAACAAAACCACTGTTAACAATTCATAACGCTCAAAATTCAACATATAGATAGCACATCCTTAATAGTATAGATAGATAGTATAGATAGTACTTCTCCTTAAGTAGTATATGTAACTATTATTTCAGTTTGAGGTAAATTGTTGCATTCCATTTGCAAGCGTTTTAAGTTTAGGATTTCATAGTATGCAGTTCAATGAATGTAAGTACAATTCTAGACACGTAGCATAAGTGCTATAAATCTGTCAATTAGGCACAGAACACATCAAACAAATTTAGAATTTAGTATTGAAGCTAATTAGTAAACGGGTAGAGGAGCTTAAAACAAATTAATTAAAAACTAAAGCCGCGGCAGCCAGAATACAATTTAAATTCTGCTCAATAAACGCGCGTTCATAAAATTGATTCAATGCCAACAAAATCAAGCATTATAATTTCATGATTACAGAGCATTTCATGAACTGTCCAAGCGATCAAGAGCGAACAATTAAAAGCTAAAACATTTTCTCAGTTAAATTTGCATAAAAAATGCTACAAAAAAGAAAACTTAATGGTGTGAAAAAATGCGAAACGTGCTGCAAATGTTAAAATAAAGACCAAAGTATGTCAACCAATGTGAATAGATATCTGTTAGATACATAAATACAATAGCTAAACAAAAGCCACAACAATACGAATTCGCGTAAAAAATAAGAAAACAAATTATAATTGCAATTTAATTAAAAAGGACAAAAGCGCAAGGAAGCTGAATACGTGCAAAAAGTAATAGAAGCATAATAAAAAGCAAATAAACAACAACAACAACAACAAAACCTAAAACAAAAAATGTAAATTAAACAAAAGCTACAAGGCAGAACAAGAAGGAGTCAAGTAAAACAATATCCATGTCCTTATACTAATGTCGGTGTTTTAGATGTACTATATAATTAAATGCAAATTTTACGCGTCAAGCACAACAATGGAAACAGGAAATGTATAGAACCGGGAATCATGTTTTCGCATAACGGAAAAGTCAATGGAATATAGAAGTAAAGCATCATAAATCAACGCAGCATACACTCCAACAAGGATTAATAGCAAAACAGGTGAGTTTATTTCGGCTAACAGAGTAGCTAATTAGTTTAAGACTTAAAAGAGTTTGTTAAATAATAACATAAAAAAAACGAACGTGTGCATAATTAGGAAAAAACAAGAATAAAAGTTTCTACAAAGCAGGGATTTAAAGCGAAGCGGAGCAATGAAGTTGTATGGACTATACATTGCGCTCAAAATGCTCAACATTCACATTCTCAACAATTCCCATCTCAACGGGCATTCCATCTCTCGTTAACATGTGAGTGTCAAAATGACATTCGCTTAACAACCTGACACCTGTCATGACATGTTGCGCTTAACATAATTTCTTAAATTGTACGAATAGTGTCCTTTTGTTACTCCGCCTTGCGCTGGAAGATGTAGGCATTTTTTGTGCGGACCAGAGTACTCAAAATTCTGCTCTCACAGGTCGCAAAACGTAGTATCATGGTAGGTCTCCCATATAATAATATGATTATAAATATGAAAGAATATCGAAAATTTATCATTTCATAAAAAAAATTTAATTCATGAGGTGTGAATGCCAACATTCTTCGAGAATGTTGAGATTGTATAGAATATTGACTCTTATGGGAAATTTTAGAGGCGACATGCTATTAACTGGAATGTAAACAGCTTTTCAGAAATGCTAGTTGTGTTTGCTACTTCCTTTCTATAGTAGTTCTCTGTATTTAAACGGGATATTACACATCCATTGGTTTGCACTATGTTTGTTATAATGGGTATTTCAAGCAGTTAAATTTTGCAATGTGACAACACTCTAAGAGTTTATCGTTTATCCAAAAGCCAATTACATATTTGCATACATAATTTCAAGGCATTAATGTTGAATAGTTATTTCGTCACGGCAGTGTGCGTGTGTCTTTATCGTCGTAGTCAAATTTTCTTCTTTTTTATTCTACTTCCACATTGGAAGCGATCTTTCGTGGACTTTCCGTTATCGAAACACCTTTAAAAATGTAAGGTTTGGTGCGGTTTATGTTCCATTCTTTTTCCAAAGCGAAAAAAATGCAACAGTCACCGTCAACGGCCCCTGGTAACAAGCCACGTTTTTGTGTCTCCGATTTTGTGTCTCCAAAAGTACGTGAACAAGGTCTGGACGGCCTTTGGTTTCAACAGATGCCATACTTCTAGAGCAACCATCGACTTAGTGAGGAAAAACTTTGACGACAACATAATCATACCAAAAACATGCCTTGTCCACAGGATCGTGTGATCTGTCATCGCTGAACTACTTTCTGTGAGGATACTTGAACTTGAAACGATAAAGTTGTGTAATGCTGCCACATTAAAAAACTTACCAATCCTTTACTTTATTAATAAATTGATTATCTTGGCAGCACGGAGCAACTGTGTCGATAACAACATTTACAAAACTTGGTAGCTCTTTCTCGTTTTCTAGTGGAAAATTTGGTTCGAATAGAAATTTTTAAGTTCAGTTTCATGACTTGGAAACATATTAGAAAATACTTATTTGCAAGATATGCTATTTCTGGAAACATATTTAGTAGTCAATTTTATTGTACTAAATCAAATTAGAGTAGTATAAATCGATTTTTTGGCCTGTTATCGTTGAAAAATCGGTTACTTTTGTCTCATTTATCGGATGAGTCCAACAACTGCTAAATGCTGATCAAGTGGACAGTCCTTGCATTTGCACAAACGCAGACGTATACAAAGAATAAATTGGAAAGAATAAATTGGAAAGAATAAATTGGAAAGAATAAATTTGGATAAAATAAAATTGGATAAATCGCCGTCACAATAAGACAAAAATATCACCCAATTTTTTAAAATAATATGCACATTTGCGTTCCATGGTGCCAAATTATTAATAAAAAAATTTCAATTTTGTCTGTTTTGTTTTTGTTTTTTGCTTTTGCTTTGGTTTCGCTATCGAAATTGTGAAGTCCAGTTGGCAGCTCTAAGACTAATATCTTTGATAGATATATATTGGGTGGTTGAACTTAGCAGTACGTTTTATAGGCTGAATAACAGTAGTGAAATTGTAAACTAGGATATAGGATGGATAAAATGCGTTATAAAGATATAGGCAAGTCGTAAAAATGGCCGTTAATGTGACAGATAATTTGAACGATAACAGCTGGCTGTTTTGCATTTGTCATTCACCATATTGTTACTACTTAATCTGTGAATTGCATTAGCTCGCATATATTGCTAAGCTTAGCAAGTTTTAATTGAACTGTTTATGAATAAGCACTTGTCTAAATACTGACTAAGGTAATACCCTAGTTAACCAGTCTATTATCAACTCTTGAAACATGTGTTTTAGAAAAGAGAATGCAACGAGAATGCTTCATTGTAATTTCGGTTTGAAAACAATAATAAGTACGTTTAGTAAAAGATTTTAAATATCGAAAAAATATACCAAAAATTGGATTTGTAAAGAAGCATTTCAAATCCTTGAATATATGAAATCCACTATGACTTCTAGAGTTGCATCTATTTTGCAATGTTATTAAGATGTGTACAATACACTGCCGTATGATGGTAATCAGAGTATGGTGCGAAAACAGAGATGCTTCTCCGCAGGTGATAGTAAGTAGTAGTAATTTAATGAAGAGGTCATCATAAACCTAAAGTATCTGACAAAATACGGCGCTATATGAGAGGTTTGGCTATTTTTCCATTTCGACACGTTAGATTTTACACAATTAGCCGACTAATGATGAGAAAGACTACCATCCACAGCGTAAAAATTTAAATAGTACGGAGCGGAACAGAGCAATCGAAATATTCTGACTGTGTGCTGCATGTCCCTGGTGAATATCATAGCAGACATTCAGCTTGATTTTACTCTTCATCTACTAGTTTGAAAGCTAATGAGATTTCACTGTTTCAGCGGTTGGCCACAAGAGACGGAATAATATATGGGTGGCAGGCTAACACAGATGCCAGCGAAGTTTTCGCTATATGCGAGTAAATGCACCACGTAGACATTTATTTCCATACGAACGACCAGCAAAAAGTAATCTACCTGTGCGACATACTGAAACCCACAGCGCATATTTTTAGAGTTAAGCATAAAAATGTTATAATAAAAGGATTCAAAAACACAACTACGTACATAAAAAGAAAATGCCCGTATGCTAAATCCATATGGCATATGGCTTCTGTTTCCAAAAAAAAAAAAAAAAAACGTAAAAAAAATGCCAACCAACAGCTTTATTCTTCTACGCTGTTGTCCTGTCAGCAGGAGATTTATTATAAGCCAACATGATGCTTTGTTCCTTCTGGTCGCGCCCACTTTCACTTCCTGTTGGGGCAAAATGTGTGATACTCTGTGTAGGTGTTTTGGCTGTATCTTTTATACAGGTATATATTTTTTTTTGGTAATTATTCTTTAATTTTTTTGCTTGTTTTTTTTTTTTTGTATTTGATGACTGTGCTTTTATTATACTTGTAGAAAAGAAAGCCAAATGATCCTGCACATTTGCTGACCATTTTTTTATTTTTGTTATTATAATTTTAAATTCGTAGAAATTGAATGCAGCAACTTCGTTTCGGCAAAAGGGTTTTGCATATGAGAAGAATACGACGGCACAATTTGACTCACTTTATCATCAGAACTTAAAGAATTCGGTGATATCACATTCACTTAGTCAGTTTAAGTACTCCAAGACTTTGTCGTGTTAAAAGTAACGAGTTTAATATGTTGGAGTTACTTAATTATCGGGCAATGACAGCATAGGTGTTCGATAATTCGTTAACTCCGTTTCTATACAGGCCGATATTTCCAGTTGATGAGGTTAGGGCGAGCTTGAGCTCGAGCCAGTGATACGAGTTTGTTTGAGAATTTTCTACTTGATTTTTTGAGAATATTTCATATTCTAGATAACTTCAGTTAGGTACTGATAACGAGGAATATAGTTACTTTGCATGCTTTACCAAACCCATTAAGGTAAACATAATACCAAAATTGACCCGGATTGGTTAAAAAAAACAACGTTTTTATTTTGAGTCAATAGAAGCAATTTAGTTCCTTCAGCGAATTTTATTGTATTTCCTCAATCGACTTATGACGTGTTCTCCGGAGCGATTATTAAAGTTTCGGAAACAGAAAAAAGTCACAGGGTGTCAAATCTGGTGAATACGATGGTTGTGCGATGACTCTTGCTTCATGTTTGGTCAAAAACTCCGTCACAATCAAGCTGGAATGTGAAAAAAATTAAAAAAAAATCAGGTTTTTTTTGGTACGAGTCTGGCGGCAACGCATTTCATACCAAAAACATCAACCAAAATGTGTTGAATTGATCCATAAGAGATGTTGAGTATCTCGGCTATCTTTCTAATGCCAACACGATGATTTTCGAGCACAATTTCCATCACTTTTTCGATGTTTTTGTCGTTGAAAGAGGTGGATGAAAAATTTGCATGAGGCAAGTTTTCTACAATTTCACGACCCTCACTGAATGCCTTATGCCACTCAAATACTTGCGTTCTCGAGTCCTCAAAACACTTTTATAACATTTTGAATGATTCCGTTTCCGTTATTCTATTGGAAACACAAAGTTTCAAGCAAACTCGTTTGTTAAATTTTTTTTTTCCATGTTAAAAATCGTCATACAAACTTTTCGCGTCGTAAACAAGCAGCTGTCAAACATAGACTAAATACCGCATCGCGCTCAAACTTAGCGTGCATGTCAATGATAGTGAGAGCCAGCTTAGGCAGAAGAACCGAACCGATTCGGTTTACCGATTCGGTTTAAATCTACCAGTACGGGTCAATTTCGTTCCAGAGGTGTACCCAAGGGGATATGGTCCCGTTTTCGAATCCAAATAAATTGTTTGGAAGTGATTTTCGATGAATTTCGAGTAACATTCCAGCTAACATTCCCGAGGTCGTGGGTTCAGAACCCAGGTCGATGGTCACTTTTTTAAATTTTTAACTTAATTACCAGTTTTTTAGAATTTTTCATGTGCAACAAAATTGTACACAACGTTCAAACCGTCTCACAATCTCCAAAAAGGCGAAATTCATACCAACTCTATACATCTATATATATAAAAATTAATGTTTGTCTGTTTCTAGTTTATAGTCGTCAGAACAAACAACATATCACCTCAAAATAATTGAAGCAGATGCATAAGATTTGGTACATATGTATAGAGTACCGGGAGAAATATGATCTAATGGAAAATTGGCAATGCCACGCTCCAGTCCGCCATCCATATAAGAGAAAAACCAAATTCTTTACATCTCAGCAATTATTTAACGCAGATAGATGAGATTTTAAACATATGAAAACGGAAGAAATATGATCCATTATAAAAATGGGCAGCAACTAACAACAAGACGCAGATGAATGAAGTTTGTGCTAAAAGTAACAAAAATTTACCATGAAATTCGGAGCACGGCAGAAATGTGAATTGACAGTAAAATTGGCGGGCTGAGTACTCAGGTCAAATGGTCAGTCGTCTAATTTACTACAATGGATTCATATACGGCCATCTCCGTAAAAGATAATAGATATATTTTAAACTTGCTCCAACTTCTTTCATTATGTTTTTTGACATGTATTTCCTCAATGCGAAAGAAGAAATAATGCACCACTTTTTTGTTTACACAGAAAAATGTTCAGTTTCAGATACACGTGTTTCAGGGCATGTCAATACCCATCATCATCATTCGGATTGACTGCACATTGCTAATAATTGCTTTTATATCATGCTTAATTGGAAAGCGTCTTGTGTATCCCACGAGTTTCTGTTATCCAATGATAACGAAATAGGAAGGACGTTATACTTTCCAAGCAAGTTCTGTTGCATATTTGTAAGTACGGCTCTCTTTCTCTTTGATTCAGCACCATTGGCTAGTAACGAACCGTTACTCGAGAGAATGCCAAATGGTGCGTTTTGATAGTTTTTGTTATTGTTTGTTATACAATCAAATGAAGAATGTTTTTCATAATGAATTAAATTTTATTATCAAGTATCAGTCTGTATGCACATCGAGATACTATTTGTGACTATATAAGAGATAAAGCCTTCTAATTTGAACATTTAAACTTGGTTATGTTACTTATATCAATCCATACATAGGTCTAGATCGAATCTCTATATAATATAGATCCATCTATATTTAAAATGGTATCTCTTCGTTGCTTCACACGACAAAGGTGCTGTAGAAGGAATATGATTGAAGTCTAATTAAATTATTGTAAATATTAACCGACATGTCGATCATCGTGGAAGGTAAATTGCTGGCCGCTACGTTAGGCGACGATACGGCAGACGTCGTCTGCCCACTGGCGGCATCAGCAATCCTTCAAAGGTAGCTCGACAACTCCAATACTTGGCTCAAGAGTTGGAACATTGTGGTGAATCCTGAGAAGTCCACTCAAATGACTTTTTCACTTAAAAGAGTAGACTGTCCCCAAATTCATCTCGACGTAGCAACTATTTCAAGCAGCGCTACAGCCAAGTGTCTGGCCCTGGGCCTTGACAGAAGGTTAACATGGTGTCCTCACCTTCTCACCAAAAGGACACAGCTCAACTAAAGGTTAAAAAAACATTTATGGCTTGTCGGTCGAAGGTCAACTCTCTGGCTGAGGAGCATGTTTCTAGTCTATAAAGCAATAATAAAGCCTGTATGGACCTACGGAATCCCGATATGGGGCATTGCCAGCCGGCGCCTCTGCTCTATAATTCAAAAGTTCCAAAACAGGACGCTCAGGAATATTTCCAACGCTCACCTGTTTCACATCAATAAAGTGATCCACGAGAAACTCGGGGTACCTTGCATTCACCAGGAAATTGCAAGACTAAGCAGCTTTTATCAAAATCGGCTCAACAGGCACAAAAACATCCTCGCCATCAACCTGCTCGACAATAGTTTCAATATAAGAAGGCTCAAAAGGCTTCACCCGCTTGATCTCCCTCATGGGAGGCAATAACACACTCACTTTTACTTTTTCTAAACCATTCTCCTTTCCCACCACCCCAAAACCTTCTTATTCCTATTCCCCAACGGCTCCGCCTACGCATTGTCATTTGTTTCCTTTAACCTTACAATTTGCTAATTGCCTTATACAGATAGATTGCAAATAAAGTTTATCTGTTAAATAAAGAAAATGGCTATATATACAATTTGTGGATGCTTTTATAAACAAACTGATTTATTAGTTAGTCAAAGAAGCATTTTTTTATACAAAGCCTAGTCTTATACACCAATTAGACATCACTTTGTCGTTCTACATCAATTCACATAGGAATTCTTCAACAAATAATTTTATTTACAACAATGTTGCAGCGTAAGGAAACTATAAATTCCACATTAAATTCCACGCCGAAAGATTTCGTATATCAATTTGTACTTATTCTAAACATGTCAGATTTGTGGCAAACAAATTTTAGCGCCAACGAATTTAACGAAATTTATTATCTACTTGGCATGCCAATCACAAGCAAAAATCAACAAACAAAAATATAAATTTTATTAATAATTTATATGCCAACGGATACAAAATACATAAGCGGAACTTTTTTGTTTTCACAAGATAAAAAAAGAAAAAAAATTATGAAAATCCAATTTGCCAAATTGAAAAAAACTCAATTGAAGCTTATGAAATAAAATATTGTAAAAAAACAAAATTAAATTTAGGCTAAACCAAATGCGGTATTATTTTGTTAGGTAGCAACATTGATCACTGCGGTGTGCAATAAAAATAATCACAAAATTGAATAAGTAAAAATCCGATTTTATTTGAACCCACCTGTTCTACGAAATTTTCTTTTCGTTTTTTTTTCGCTTAATTTTTATACTCTGCACACATGGTGTAAAAAGGGTATTATTAATTTTTCGTAATGTTTGCAATGTATTAAGGGAAGCATCGTAGAGCCTTCTCTTTGCTTTTTTAATCCCTTGTGGGACATGATGCATCAACCACGCCTCTTTTCCAAGCTTTATTCTATTTGTCAGAGACCCATTCCTTCGCGCTATGTGAGTAGATCCATTAAACTATACATGAATACATGAAACACAAAAGTGGGCGGTGGGTTTGTATGGGATCTCCCCAGAAAATGGGCGGGACATGTCCATTAGTCTATCTATGTTAAGTGGCTGTCCATTAAAGCGCATCACATCGCATTTCAGCCTAATATTGGCTATAATAAAGAAGTTTTCTTACAAAAAGTCAACGGTGGGCAGTAGATTTGTATGGGAGCTACCAAATCTACTGCCAAATAGTTGGCAGGTCCCACCTATTAATGTATATGTCAAGCATTCGTCTACTTTAAGTTACTATATCAATTATTAAGTTGATATTAACTACAATAAAAAAGTTATTTATACAAAAACACAAAAGTGAGCAGTAGATTTGTATGGGGCTACCCCAAAAAAGTAGGCGTTGCGGGTCAATCTTGATACTCTATTAAACAACAATAAAATGAAGTGTATGTGCTAAATTTCCACTGTATAGGATACAAATTGGTGCCCAACAACATTCAGAGAGACAGACGGACATGGCTAGATCGACTCGCCTCGTTGAGCTGATCAAGAATATATATATTTTATGTGTACTACGATGCCTCTTTTCATGCGTTACAAACTTTCAGACAAATCGATAATACCATTTCACACTATGTGTGAATGTTATCAAAATAATTGTGAGCTACAAGCTCTCATCAGTATATTGGTCGCACATTGCAAATTTTTTATGTTTATATAATGCCTCTCAGGAAAAACACGCTTTGTATCATATGAATTTCTATGCCATAATATACATAACTGTTTCCTAAGAGGCATGATACAGCATACTGATGAGAGCTTGTAGCTAAGTTCGAAACACGTGTCTATGCGTTGTCAGAAGTAATGAGTGGCTGTTCAGCTGCTTAATTTTGAGCCTGGCCAAGGCCAAGGTACTCTGATACCTTCTCATTGAGGCTAGCATGTACCATCTGCGAAGCTTACATTACTGAATCCAAATTGACCTCAGTGTTCTTGCTTATTGATACGACCGTGCAGATCTGCACATGTTTTGATGCATTTAGAGCTCCATCAGGCTCGTTTATTATTATTATAAATGTTATTATAAATGTTATCCATAAGATCTCACGAATAGACGGGGGAGGATGCCACAGGAAGTCTAAGTTGAAACTGTAGAACGATAAATAACGAAAGTTCGCATAACTATTCATCCCTCGGTTATGCTGTACCATCTTGGATTTGAATTTTTCTTTCCTGGAAATTGCATAAACACAGCTATATTCTGAGATCCAACAAGTTGAAATCTCGCACTGTCGGATTTTATTGAACCTTGAAGGGAATTGTCCTTCCCTCGCCTGACTAAGTTAGCCTAGCCATCAACAGAAACCTGACCTTACTGTTAACTTATTTCCAAGGGCCACCATGCTGGAGGTTATACTCGTATTCGCCTTTTCCAATCATACAACACGTACACCAAATTGTACTACGTCTAATTCCCCTGCTGGATTCTGGAGTGACCCTCAATAGTCACACAGTTTATCTGCTTAGTCAACCATTAGTTCGTAATTGATTCTGACATAGAAATCCAAAAAATTAAATCTCTCGAAGTTTTGTAGCACCGACGGTTATAACGAACCAACTGAAACCGCAATCTCCACAGTTTTCTGTGCCATCCCCTATTATGTGTCTTTTTATGGCTAACTTAACATTAAAATAGTTTTTTCAATGTTCTTGAGTTGGTTTTTTTTTGCAACTTCTTTATTTAAATTCAATCTAAAATATTGTTTAAAGTGTATTAAAGCTTCGGTTCACCCAAAGTCTAAACTTTGTTCTTGTTTTTGTTTATTTTGAACTGATTTGATTGGTATGCAGCAGCAACGAGTTGAATCACACAGTCAATCAAACGGTTTGGAAAGAATTTTATACATTTATAGAAGACTAAATCAGCAGAGTGCTTTGGCCATTTACGACTACATAAACAATGAACAATTCGAACAGCTGGTTAAGTTGCCAAAGCGTTGAGTAAGGCAAAAACAAGCTGACAACTATGTACGCTGTCGATGCCGTTTGCAGCATATAAATTTGTGTAGGGTATTAATAGCAGCGGCGTGTCTAATTAATCTTGTTGGCTGCTTGTAAATGTTGTCGTTCGAGTGCTTCAAATATTTATGTTTGATTTACTGCCCCAATGCGGCGTATGAGCAATGTTTCATTTGTCAGCACGGGCGTTTTAGCTGTCAGTCTGTGCGCAGCTCAGTTGCAGCTTTTAAATGCTTATCTTTTAATTGCATTTCACATGTGAGACAAACACGAATTATGACAATTATTATTAAATTAATCGTATTTAATACATTATTTATCATGCTGCGAAAAATTCGATGGGTTAAGGTTTAGATCGAGCAGCATCAATACGCAGCAGCGCACAGTGGATCAGATACCAATATTCTTGCACATAATTCGATTTTTCTATGTCCGTCTGTCTGCTCATCTGGATGGTGTGTCGCATTTTTTTGGAACTAATTTTTATTGTATCAAGTTGTAAACAGACTTATCTTTTATTACAGTCAAATAGAATATTTATATTGACGCGCCACGCACATTCTTTGGGTAGCCCCCTTTTGGATGAACAATTGTCATATTTATTAATGGGTGTGATCTCCCACTTTAAGAATGCTTCACATAAATATCAAGGGAAGTGTCCGGGCCACATTTATTAGTAGCACCCTTACACACACACCGCCCCTTTTTGGGTTTTGTACAAGTATTAAAAAGATCTTACACCCAATATCAACTTTAAATTTGGTAAGGTTGCTCTTAAGAACGAACGCTTCACATATATAGAAATAAGTGTAATGCACCCTTTTAAAATTTAACAACCCTCCCCCCTCTCCTAATTGATATGATGGTTTCTAATGGACAGACGCTTCAGATATATAGCACTGCGTGTGACCCCCCCCCCCCCCCAACTTTTTAGGGTAGCTCCACCCAATAAAACTCAACGTCCATTTTTATATTTTTGCATGAAAAACTCATGACAGGAAAAATATGTTACGAAGTTGCGAAATTTTGACTTTAGCTCTCTATATCGTCGGTATCGCTTACTCAAGTTAAAAGTTAGACAATTTAATGCAAGATAAAATATTTTTGAACCACTGTGCAGCGTACAAATATTCAGCTACAATTTATTCAAATAAACATACATTCGTTCGCTTGAAGGCATAAACTGAATTCTCGTAGATACAGAGATAGACGGACAGACATCAGGGTCTTTGAGTTGTCTGTGTATACAAATTTCTGTATGTCAATATGTGCATTCAATGTAATTGAACAAACAAAAACAAAAAAATATAAAATAAATTTAAATTTAAAAACAAAATAATTCACAAACGGCTCATCAAATTTTCACAATTACTGCGCCGCAATAGATTTTTCAAACAATTTTGCAATTCAATTCTACTTATTCGTGAAAAGTACAATTAAATTTTAAAGAAAATGTAATGTGTGTTGAAACATGAACATGAAAAATCATTTAAAATCAAATCAGAATAAAAAAGAAAAGAGTGATTCAGCTATAAATATTCCAAACAACGACTGGCAAGAGCAACGCATGACTGCAGAAATCAATGCCATATCAAAAGTGCATACGAGTATCTGAATCGAGTGGCAGCTTAGCGATTTGTTTCTGGCATTTTTGAATTTTATTTTTATTCTGGCCATGCATAATTTTCAAATACTCGAGTTCAAAAAACAACAAGCAAAAACATTAACTTCGGTGGAAGTCTCAGAAAAACCCGAGCTGATATCGGATGGCGCTTGTAGTTTTTGAAACAAGGTTGCTTCTGACAAGAAAATAATTTGGGCCACTGATGCCATTTAGACTGTCATCTAGCTCTTCGAAGATCGTCGAAACCGGTTTGATCCAAAAAATTTATTGTCAAATTTATGTATAGGAAAAAATTTAACATAGAAGGAAAAATGGTCTACTATTTGTATGTTTTGACATGTGTTATCATACTTTGACAGTGGAACGACACCTTAAAAATTGCTATTAAAATAAACCCTCATTTATAAAATTTAAATAGCATGAACTACACTACGAGCTAAGAAAATGTCTTCAGTTTGTACCTCCTAGCCACCTGAACACTTGGAAATAGGACACCCTGTACACTCTCTATGAAATTGCTTATAACGGTATTTTTGCACGATATCTTTTTGCAACTATTCTTCTCTCTCTCTCTCTCTCTCTCTCTCTCTCTCTCTCTCTCTCTCTCTCTCTCTCTATCTCTATCTATATCTCTCTCTATCTATCTATCTATCTATCTATCTATCTAGCTATCTATCTATCTATCTATCTATCTATCTATCTATCTATCTATCTATCTATCTATCTATCTATCTATCTATCTATCTATCTATCTATCTATCTATCTATCTATCTATATATATACATCTATATATCTCTCTATCTCTATCTATCTATCTCTCTCTCTTGTATGTTGTTTTTTCCACTTTGTGTTAACATTCGTTGAATTTATGACAACATTTTTGGACCACTTGAATAGAACATGTGGGCATGTGGACTCATATTTTTCATTGACTCGCCTTGTCTATCTTAATAGTATTATATACGCGTATACTTTATTGCGTCTCTATCTAGCAAGGCGTTTTAAATATTGTGACTAAATTCGAATACTATTCACATACTGTGTGAAGTGTATAAGAATTTAAATTGCAACGATTGATTTCTACGAATGTAATTTGGCCACTTAATGCTGTCGCTATTGGAGCATGTTTAAGTTTGTTGCTTAATAGCTTGATTGACTTGACCTGATGTTGCTGCTTGTACTTGTTACTAAGCTCTACTACGAAGAAAAAAATACTAAAATTTAAATCAAATTAAATAAAAAGCGAAAGGTTTTTTCGCAATGGTTTGATTTGCTATATTCGCAGCAATTAATATTGGATTGCTTACAATTTTAGCATGTAGCACTACTAGATACGCATACTCTAAGCTCTTAAGTGGCGCCGTCAAAACATTTCATGCACGTCTTGTTGATTATATTGATACGAACTTTAATATTGCATAACATTCTGTTTTAAATATAGAGGTATGAAGTGTATTAAAGCATCATCTTACACAAAGTTTGAAAAAGAAAATAGTTTGACTGAAAGATTGCAACGCATCGCATGGAGACGTCGTAGTCCTACTAAAGTAGATATATTAGATTAAATTTGAATTTCAATCAAAAATTTTCGAATATAGAAAATGAATATGCATCAAAATTCTGCATACATAGATTGTGTGAAAATGTATACTCAGAACACCAAAAACATCGAAATATTATCTAAATTAGATCAACATGAAACATTGTTGCATGCCCTATGTTACTAAGTTATGAGACTTTTAGAAATATCTACATATATATATAAATGAATGTACCTATGGTTGTATGAGATAATCGCCTGACAAATGCCTCAAACTAATTTTATTCTTGTTTTCATTTGGTTCTTTAAAAATATTGCAAGCTAACCAAATAAGTTCAAACATACAAGTATGTAAGTAATGGTTGTTTGGCTCCATATGACTAAATAATCAAATCAAAGTTTGTCGTAGTTGTGAAGAGGAGCAGGGTATTGCGTCTAAGGTAGGCAAGAATTCGTTAACACCCTCAGCCAATCACAATGACCTGAGCACTCTCTCTCTCTCTCTCTCTCTCTCTGCTCTCTCAATTTGCTAAAAAAAAGTAACATCAAAAAAGTCAAAATGAGTGACGCAATAGAAATCTAAGCAACAGACGAAAATGTGTTGTTTTGGTTTGGCGCCGATGTATACGCATAATGAAAAAGAGAAATTTGATTTGTTCATTTTCTTATTTACATGTTTCTATGTACCGTAACGTTTAGCCCATGGTAGAGTAAAATAATAATGTAGCGTATTCCGCATAGTTAATCTCTTTTTTGTTTCTTTCGGTTCCTTTGCTTTCAGTTGTTGCCACTTGCACATGATCAAAAAAAATTACGCCACATTTGAATCGAACACTCTTGTTGGGACACCTCTATATATTTAATATCAAATTAATATTAAATTAAAATTCCTTTTTTAGCAAATCAAAAACTAAAATAATTATACTATATTGTATACTCAGTATTTTGCTCAAATTTAGGCTGAATATTGAAGTATTCATTGATTATATCATTGGATTATATTATTAAAACTACGAAATTATTGTAACACTAGATGGGCCCCGCAAGGTTGTACGCAGCCCTCCACTTTCCGCTGCCACTCCTTCCCCCTTCCCCACCTTCCACATGCTCCTTTTCCACTACCTCCATTCCATTCTATTAAAATTTGAAAAATCTAAAAAAAAATTTCTGTTTATCGGTTGAGCGGTTTCGGAGTTTATAGGGTACATACATACATACATACATACATACATACATACATACATACTTACATTTTTATATATATATATAGATTTATATTAATAAAAATTTCTAAAATAAAAGTAGCCTAAGTTACTCCTTATAACATCAGCTATCTGCCAGTGAAAATGCCGTCAAAATCGGTCCAGCCGTTTCAGAGATTAGCCGGAACAAACAGACAGACATACAGACAGACACAAATTTTAAAAAAATGTATTTTGGTATATGTACCGTGTATACATCCATATGCATTTAGTAAAAAGCTGTTATTTTAATATAATAATTCTTCATTGATATTTTTATTATTGGGTACTTTTAAGACACAAGTTCGAATTTCGAACACTGGAAGAACGCTAATTTAAATAATTGTGTGAAATGTTTTTTGAAACCATTTTTGCTCTGAAAACTTATGAACGGTGAAGTGAGTCAAGTTCAATCCTTCTGCGTTCAATCTAACTCAACCGCTGAACAATGATCAAGATAGACAAATTATGTCTACATGCCTATCAGATCTTCTATTGCTATATTCTTTCTTCTTTCATCTTTCTTCTGGAAATATGTTAGACCACCAAAAATCTGCTAAGATTTTAATTTCGAATTCGCATTGAGTGATTCAAAATATTTTATTTCACATGAAAAAAGTTTAAATTTTAGGAACGTTTAAAAAATATCTCAAATATTTTGCTACAATACACTACTCAAGTGCCAAAAAATATTATATGAAATATGTATTTGCAATTCGTTAAAATTTTATATATTCCAGCAACTTGTACATTTCCCTATACGGCAATTTCGAACGTTTTGTAAGGCATACATCATGTAAATCCCAAACAAACATGCTGCAACTATTCAAGTAGCAATCACTTCGCAATATTTTAGTAAGCTGATGTAGAAATAATAAGTTTTAGTGTAAAGAAAGTATAAATATTCTGCACAGTAGCAATATATTCAAAAGAAGTATATCTTTATAAAGGACAGTCTGTGTGTGTGTGTCTGCCAGAAGACCGCATGCTATGCGAATTTATTGTCGAAATTCGGTGCAATCAGGCATGCCACCCGCACAGACATATAGATGAATGGATCTACATGCAGTAGAACTATATATGAAGAACTTATGTTCGCTTGTGGCTGCTATTGCTGCTAGAAGGCAAAAAAAAAAAAAATAAATAAATAAATAAATAAAAAAATATGGCGGCATTGCAACCACAGCATGATTTACTGACGTGGCTCACAAAAATCGCCTGAATTATAACTAAAATAAAGGTAGAAAAAATATATATATTGTAATAAAAAGGCATATGAGGGTTACCTTGTATATTGTGTACCTTGGCTACCCAAAGGCTGACGTCAAAGTGCGCACTAGAAGGGATATGATAATACGGCGCTATATCGCGCTTCAAACTACTACTTGTACTTCGCTATGTGATCGCTCAAAAGGTGTTAAAGTGCAAGCGAAACACAAAACGTGTTCAAGCTGTAAAGCGATATCGAAGCGAGAAAGCCATTTTTAATGGCGTTTCATCGCCAAAACTCGAAGTAGGTATATTGATGCAGACAATCCAAGTCATAAGTTGTAGTAAATCAGAGTACACAAATAGTGCTCGCACATCAAAACGTTCTGCGTACGTTTATGCTAAAAAAATGTCAAGAATTTCCAATGGAAATGTCAGCTGGCACCTAACAACACTTAGTGCTACCAAATCGCACAATATACAAGGCAAACCTCGTGCAATCATAAAAAGCGCTGTGAAATTATTTCGAAAGTAGTTCAAGGAGTTGCAGCACGCGAATGAATTACATGATGCTTCTTCTACCAGCAGCCATTCGAGCAAGTTGTAGTCACGCCAGCGTCAGATGTTCTGAGTTGTTTGTGCAATTTTTTTGTTTCTTCGTGTTCTTCACCTTATCTTGTACACCCTCGTCAGTCAAATAAAAACTACCTTGTTATGCCGCCATTTTTATTTTTTTTTTTCGCTCACGTATCTTGTAAGCAGTGAAAGTAGAATATGTTGGAGCTATTCCAGCATTATTAATGCTATAAAGTCCCATGAATATGTTCTTAATATTTTGGTGGTAAGATTTTGGCTTATGAATTTCGCTTACTTTCCGATTTTAGTCAGAAAGTTAAGCTGTAAACTTAAACATATATTAAAGTTGAATTAAAGAAGAGACGATTTTATATGTGAGAGTAGTTTTATATTTAATGCAAGCTGTGAGTGTGAAGGAGTTCTGAAGAAATATTACTGTGGAGTTTAGTAGAGGATAATAAAGAAGTTCAGTTTTTCCAGAGATTTGGCGATTTAGCATAAATATGCGAGAGAGGGAAATGAGAGAGAGAGAGAGAGAGAAACAGAGTGAGAGAGAGAGGGCAAGTACTGAAAACAATAGGCAATGCAGTAATTATTTAACGGCGCTACAGTACACAATTGACGAATCCACTAGTTTGCTAGAAAACTCATCAGACCTGTTGTACATTACCGAAGACTAGTGTATTAACTGGCCATCTGTAATGCAATAGGTAGCTTAAAAATAACAGTTTAAAAACAAGAAAGGAAAAAACTTTTGTAACGACATTCAAGGTGAGGAGATACAAGTTTGCTAGAAGTTTTTAGAGTATTATAAACGAAAACCAACGACAATGCGAGCTCTCACACATCGGTTCACACAAGAGAGTTTTGAAGCACACAATATACATCGCCTACAGGCCCTACAGCCCTGACTTGGACTTGAAATAATGACAATGACAGCAGTAGTTGCTCAGGAAAGCGTGCTGGGTTCGCTGTTCTAGCTACTACACACAGCAGATATTCCAACTCTGATAGTAGCATGATCGGGACTTCAAAGGTTACCAAATTAGCCACTACTCAACTTCTACATAATCTTGACTCAACACTGAACTGGTTTAAAACAAGAAAAAACGTTAACTTCGGTTGAACCGAAGCTCTAATACCATTCACACAAAATTTTGAATAGTATTGTAATACATAAAAGTGAGGGTTTAAATAGGGGCTACAGTAATAAGTGGGTGCTACACGCTCACTAGTAGATGTGTATGAAGCGATGTAGTAGATGTGTAAGATGCCGCCATATAGAATTTCAAGTTGATATTGACGTTTTCCATACAAATGCATAAAAGTGAACTGTGGGTTTATAGGTGACTACCTCAAAAAGTGGGCGAGACAAGCCCATTTGTATATGTATATGAAGCGGTTGTCCATTAAATTCCACAAAATCAAATTTCAAGCTAATATTGATCTAAATGAAGGATGTTTTCATAAAAAACACAAAATTTCTCGGTGCGTTTATATGGGGGCTACCAAAAAAAGTGGGCGGCCCACGCCCAATTGTCAATGTATGTTAGGCGGCTGTCTCTTAAAAGGCACCAAAACGCATTTCAACCTAATATTGACTTTAATAAAGAAGTTTTCTTACAAAAAGTCAACGGTGGGCAGTAGATTTGTATGGGAGCTACCCCAAATAGTTGGCAGGTCCCACCTATTAATGTATATGTCAAGCATTCGTCTACTTTAAGTTACTATATTAATTATTAAGTTGATATTAATTACAATAAAAATGTTTTTCATACAAAAAGTGAAAAGTGGGCGGTAAGTTTGTATGGGGGCTATCCCAAAAAGTGGGCGTGGTGGGTCAATATTGACACTCTATTAAACTGCAATAAAAAGAAGTGTACGTGCAAAATTTGAACTGGATAGCATACAAATTGGTCCCCAAAAAATGCGCAACAACATACAGACAGACGAACAGACAGACGGACATACATACGGACAGATATAAGGACAGGCGGACAGACATGTGGACGGACAGACAGACTGGTGGACATACCGGCGGACAGACATACAGACGGATGTGGCTAGATCGATTCGAGCTGATCAAGAATATATATACGTTATGGATTCTATGATGCCTCCTTTAATGCGTTACAAACTTTCAGATAAATTGATAATACCACTTCACACTATGTGTGCATGGTATAAAAATCGGGCAACCAAGTAAATAGTGAGAAAACAATCTATGTTGACTATTCAAATAGACGACATGTTATATTTGGACAATTAACGGGGTCCACATCAATCCTTCCAATTATGCAAAGTATCTGAGTTTAAATATTTTTATTTAATTAATCTGAAAGATACAAAATTAAACAACTACTACACTGGCTCTTTGGCAGACAATCAAAACTAGCTTTATTCAACAAAACTACTACTGCTGAGTGGCAGAGTTGTTCTAAACGCAGGCAAAAGTGTAGTGATCTGCATGAAGAATACTTTGAAAAACAATAAACTTTATTTTGGACACTGAATTCAGTGCATCGTGCCTCTCATATCATATTAGTATACAACTAATAAGTATATAAAAACACAATATAATTCTCATGATTTGTCAAAACAGCCTTGCAGTATTTGTTAGTCAGCTTTTATATATTAGTCAGCTTTTATATATATAATATTTATTGTATAATAAATTTAAATCTATAGTTAACTACAACAAACTGACAGTGTTACACATGTATCTCTGTATCTGAGCATCGTACTATCTTCAATCTGCAGCTCAAACGAAACAAAACATCTATGTGTAGAAGCAATTGTTGTGTATGACGCATGTTGACAAGCAATCTAACACCATATAAGGTTTCGGGCACCACGTGCTGCATTTGTATCCATGTCTATCTCTGTCCATCTATAACTAAAAATGTATCTTCTCAGCTAACTGCTCAACTGCACGCCGCTTAATTGTGCTGTCAATCATTTTGCATAATTGTATACAAAAAAAAAAAACAGAAAATAAATTTATATTTTAAATTATAAAAACAAATAAACAAAAAAATGTCTGTCTAAAAAATATGAACAAACAAATCAGCACAAAAACAAATTCTTAGCAAATTTAGCCGCTGACAGGTGAGAGAAGAAAATTTGATTTGCAAAAAGAAAAAATAAAAGTATATATGAGCAAATTTTCATTTGAATAAAATGAATATATTAAAAATAGCAGCATATATATATATATATATATATATATATATATATATATATATATAGAGAGAGAGAGAGAGATATATATATATATATATATATATATATATATATATATATATATATATATATATATATAGAGAATATATATATATATATATATATATATATATATATATATATATATATATATATATATATATATATATATTATGTATAGTTTACCTACATTTAACTTGGTCATTTGTTTATTTAGTTGCCTAACGAATTTGTTGTCGACAAATACTACAGGCCGAACACAAATTGCAGTGCACACAAATTGCAGTAGTATATATTCTGAGCATTCTTCACCTGTGCACACTTGACAATATTTGCACCACAAAACACTTGTAATTGAATATTTGTTTTTAAATTTGATACATTTTTTTATTTGAGCGGAAAAAAGTGCTTTGTTTATACGTGACTTATTTTGTTTTGCTGCTGAACGCTTGTTGCTTAAACGCCCAATGCAGTTTTCTTTTCCTATAAGTATCTACACAAGTTTGTATCTTACAAGTTTGTATCTTACAAGTTTGTATCTTACAAGTTTGTATTATACAATATACAGGGTGTTGTTTTTTAGAGCTTATATTTTCCGACAGAGAATAAACTGTCATAAATTGGTTAAAGCTGGCAACGCTTTTGTTTGGTTTAACATTTCAACACACACAGACCAACGCCAGGAGAACACCTGCAAATTGTGCAAACAAATTTCGAAAATCGTGGTTCAGTTCAGGAATTTCACCCTGCGCTATTCTCCATTTTAAAATTGACAATAGTCGTCCATAAATCGTTTTTGTAGCACAAATACTCTAAATGGTAATACACATTCGCGAAAACTTCATACAGTGTGGACCGAAGTATCCAAGAGAGTTTCTCGAGGCACCGTTACATCCACAAATAATCAATTTTTGATTTGCTTTATGTACTGTAAATGATTCTGCTTTACTTCTTAAAAAAATTGTAGCCCAATTAAATATTGTGTGTTCGTTTTTTGGTGTTCAAAAATTCTATTATTTCAGAACAAAATGAATGAAAAGATTAAGCAAAGTGTTTTCCATCGCTGATTACTATTTTTTCTCACCTCTTCGGCAATTTTGGAATTCCATTTCAAAAATGTCTCGTCTTTAGAGGCGATTCAAGTTTGGAGAAAATTTTCAATATCTGCCAAAGAAAAAAAAAAACGATAAGCTTTGTCACATCTTTGCTCGTATTCCGGCCGTTTTTCTTGCAATGCACGGCTCAAACGAGTCCGTTGTAGCATATTTTCGTAATGGAATCGTCAGGTTTAACAGCAACCAATACCCTTTTGGTTCCACTAGATTCATAGCATGATAGTCGAACCATGAATATTTGGCTTTTGGTGTTGATGTTCATGTTGAGGACGATGGCAACGACTGAACTGGCTTAGCGTAGTAATTTTTCTGCTTGTGTTTGTCGAACAATATGCATTTCTTATCCCCAATCACAATTCGATGTAAAAAAATCGAAAAATCGCCTTTCAAAATCTCTCGGTTTCAGTTCATCAGGTCCCCATTTGCTTTGTGTTTCAATCATCCCATTGATCTCAAGCGTACAGAAACTGATTATGAAAGTTTCTCCTGCATTTTACTCGGATCTTCATCGAGTAATGCTTTCAATTCTATCTCTTCGAATTTTTTTGGCTGTTCTTCAACGCTGCAAATACAATTCTTGAAACTTCGAAACCATTCACATCATTTATCAGTTGGAGCATTGTCATCATAAACTACCAAAAGCATTCGATGCTCGTTAGCTGCACTTTTCTTCCAATTAAGCAAAGACTAAAACATAACGCAAATTTTTCTAAAACTCAAGGCGATATAAACTAAATATTATCGATAAATGTCTAACCTATCTGAAAGTACCGAAAACAGCTGTTACCATGAAACACTCACAGAAGCCAGAGTTGAAAACGGACCGAATTTGTACAGCAAATAAGACGTTTGGTTAGACACGTTACTACAACAGGACGGTACCACATTTGGCGTACGCGTTATATATCGAAATGGACCAATCAATTGGCCACCGAGATAGTGCGAGAGAACGCCCCTCTGTTATTATCTCTGGGGATGAAGTTATTGGTTTATGCGAACAAACCAGTAACTTTGGACGATTTGGAGAGCAACATTTTACGAACCATTGCCCAATTGCTTGAAAAAGTGTTCGAAAATTGGACTTCCCGAATGCGCGACATCCGAACCAGCCCGAAATCATATATGAATACCTCTTAAAAGAATACCCCTTATAAACTGCACTCAGTAACAATTAAAGCACTCGAGTGTATTTTAATTTGTGGTTAATTATGCAATTAATTATTAACACTACAATGCACTAGCGCGCGTCGCGGTTTGACTGCCTATCAAATTTCATATGTTCATTCTACCATTTTTTAGCTGAATTCGTTTACCTAACACACTTAACTGAGGTCAAGCATAACGCATAGTTGAGTTAAGTAAAGCAGAACATATTTGTGTGTTAAATTGTAGGAAGTTATTTACAAACTACTATTGGCATGGAAGACTCTACTAAAATTCTGTGGGGGAATGTTCCCCAGTTCCTCCCCTTGGATCAGCCAATGCTGCGGATTCAATTGCTATTTTTTTTATAAAGTGGGTTGAATAAATAAAATTTTCTTTTCTACAGTTTTGAAAATCAGATCACGTAGGTCGGCCACCCCTTCGTCTATACAGCGAGTGTGTTGCTAATTTCTGCATGGATGTTGGCATTCAGGTTTTGTTTGTTCCTTGGGTGGTTGACGTAAACTTCTTCGGAAATTGAAAAAGCCCACAAAAAAATCGACGGAGCCAAATCTACTCTCCAAATCGCCCCTTATTGAGATGCGGTGTTCCGGGAAGTGTTCCCTAAAAACAGCCATCGATGCAGTGTGAGCCATTGCTCCGTCCTATTGCACAAAATCAACTAAGCATCTTCATTTCATACGTAAAGTTTTGATCTTGTTTAACCACTGTTCTTCAAATATAAAGGCTTTATTACACTCGTTTTCTCTAAAATCGACACCACATCTTCACCAAAAAACTCAAGGCTACACAATATGCTTTAAAAATTATTTATATCAATATGTTGCGAACATGCAATCGGATGTTCGGCCTAATATTAGTTTGTGCATTTAGCAATATTTGGCCTTAAACAAAAATTATTTGTATAAACAATAAAATGGCAAAGGAAATACTTTAAAAAATTTAAAGCACGCCCGCACAACTCAACATCCGACAATCTGGCATCTTTGAATGTGGGACGCATGGACAGTGGGCACTTCCATTCATTCATTCATTCGTTCGTTCATTCATTCGTCCGTTCATTCATTCAGGCAGCGTGGCTCGTTTATATGACTTGGGCATAGACTTTTGGCCTAACACTTCAAGAAAAACAACATGCCGACACGTACAGAACGAAAATTTATTGACGCACACTTCCGTCAAAATAAGAATTAAAGAAAAGCTTGAGCAAATGCCACGGCGTAAGATTATATTGTATACAAAAACTTACACAGGCTACAACATGATGCGATGTATATATTGTAGTACGTAAATATTGTAGGTATATATACCACAGTATATATATGAACCAAGTCTGCAATTTCTCTTCATTAAGATGCTAAGATAAAATACCAACAGCAGAACAACAACAACAACAACAACAACAACACCATCGAATGTAAAACCAACAACTACAAATTTATGTTTACTTGTTTTCAGGCAATATAATGCCAAGGAAAGAATATGAAACAAAAATCAAGGAAAAATTTTAACTTCGGTAGTACTGGTCTAACCGAAGCTTTAATACACTTAACACGAGCTATCGTTAAAATTCAAATTTGTAAAAATTTTCTTCGATGTTAGAAACTGGTATCGATCAATCATACATACGAACAGCGCTAAGAAGTGTCATCGTCATAACTACCTCGACACATAGAGTTGCCGAATCAGAACCCATTACTTTTCCCAATTCCCAATTACAATCGGTGCAAAGAAATTAGAGCAGCTGAGAGAGTAAATTTGGTTTTGCTCTCTGTATGTTTTCCTCTAAGAGTTTGATATAAGAATTTTCTACTGGCTTCAAGTCAAAAAGTACTTATTTGACATTCTAAGACTTTTGTACTTGACTTGAGTACAGATTTTTTCTCAGAATTAGATTTTTATACTTATTTCCAGAATTTTATACTTATACTAAGTAATACTGCAATTGATTTATAAATCGATTCCGTTTTGTACTTGATTCAAGAAAATTGAGTACGAATCGACATGAAAATATTAAAGTACTTTTTCGGATAAAACCCAAAATTTCAAACCTATACTTAGTCTTGTCTTCTTTCAATCTGTGTAGTGGTAGCAAAAGTACGAGTACGAGTCTTAAATGAAGTTCAAAATACTTGTTACAAGAACGGTTTTTTTCAATTCTGAAATTCTTACATGGTGAAACCTTACAAAAAGCATAAAAGAATAACAACCGGTGCTCAAAACAAAGTAAGGCTCGATTGAACGCATGACTTGTTGCGCTTGCACGAAAGTGTCCAGTTGCCAAATATTGTTTTCTCTGATGAGAAGAATTGCCCAATTGAGCAATTTGTTAACAAACAAACTGATCGTGTCTACATTACATTAGATAATTTAAATATTCGAATGGTCACAAGAATTCAAGTGCCACTGTATATGATGATTTGGGTTGCTGTGATAGTGGATGGTCGGTCTCCACTAGTATATCTGAACCGTAGCGTTAGTATGATTGCCAATATGTTTCGGAAATGTGTTCTGAAAGGTGCTCTGTAGCCGTGGTCATGCTACAATTTCGGTGAAAGAGAATGGACATTCCACCAAGTCTAAGCACCGCCGCACAAAGCACGCGCTAATCAAGATTGCTTAAAAAACAACGTTCCGTCGTTCATTCCAACCTTACGTTGTCATTTAATTGAAGTACAAAGAAATAAGCAGTTCGAAGTATTTAGAAACAAAAATGATTACCACAAAAAAAACTCGTAAGTTGACGTGGCTATACTTCTTCTGATTGCAGTGAAAGATAGCCACTTTAACGCATATCAACATTCAGTCAAATAAACACACCTATAAATTATGAAGTCTTCATCTTCAGTACATTACAAACTTTCCGAAAAAACTAATAATACACTTTCCACACTATATGTGTAGGGTATGAAAAATGGATATAAAGAAAATAACTTTCCTAAAGTGGATTTAATGCCAAAATACTCACTCTATTGTCAATGAAGCCAAACATTTTACTACAGTCAACACTTTTTTTGTAATGGCTCACTTGACTTCCCTTAGCTACTCCATGGCATCAAATAGGCTACTTCCTTCCTGCTTGTTTCCTTCCTCCACCAGCGTCGCATTAGTGACAAACTGCCAAAAGCATTACTTAAGCATTACTTCGACTTTACTTGAGCATTACTTACGCAGCATAAATTTGAAATGCGTTGCCATTTATACACTTTAGTTTAGCACTTCGTGCTCATTGCTGCTCCTTGAGTTATATAATTGATGCATGCACGTACTAAACTAAACACAGCCAAAGTCGTCGTAGTTTGTTATCTAAAAGAAAGTGCCAATAATTCTAGACTAGATAAGCTTTGGTCTAGACTATAGATAACTCAATGTATAGGTGTTTTCAATAAGGGCATATCAATTTGGGGCATATCTTGTATCTGTCAACGTCAAATCGACAGTCAAGGTTTACATTTTTATCATGGTGAAGTTCACGAAAGAGCAATGTTGCGAATAAAGTAAAAAATACTACCGAAATTCTGCGTCGGTGTTCACCATATTTAGAGCACTTACTCCAATATTCTGTCGTCATAATTCTCCCTACAGACATTCTGACATTCTCTAATATTGTCGTCATAAACCAACGACTTAACGTAATCCTATAAAAATAAATCCAAAGGTATTAATTCGCATGAACGAAGTGGCCTTCCGATCGGACCATTTCTCGAGAATACACGGTTACCGCACCTACCCTTCAGTAGATCAATTGTTTGAACAGTTGTGTGGCATCCATATATTACCGATGTAAAGTTCATCCAATCAAAAATAAGCTTCCAAAATTGCACGCGATAGCAAACTCCATTAACCGTAACATTGCGATTATTGCGATCATCGACAAAAAAAAATATGGTCCAACCACAATTCCGGCATGAAATCCACATCGCTCGTTCACTTTTTGTGGATGAAAAACGCACATGTGGGTCTGTTGATGTCCAATAACGTATATTTTGCCCAGTTAGCGAAAAATGAGCTTCAACGCTGAAGCTGCTTTAACTTCACCATGAAAAATATGTAAATATTAACTGACTTTTTAATGTTGACAGATACTGAAAAAAATGTGGTTTAGTATTAAAATACATGAAATTGTTATGTTACTATTGATAAGCCCTTTATTTACAATCGTTGCATCGATTCTAACTTTATCCTTTAAAAATCTTTGCACTTCCGCTGCTTGTTATTTGTCTGCTATTGTTATCCTTGTCGTCCCCGTCGTAGTCTTCGTTATGATAAATAACTGACTCTTTGTTCCATAGCAATTTGCCTCTGTGCCAATTTCTAATTAGCGAAAATTACATTAATTTCTGTAATTAAATATTCAACATAAATTTTCCGGTTTTCCGGTTTTCCTCACTTTATCATTTTATCGCGCTGCATTTCCGTCGACTGGCGGCATAAATAAATTTTTCTTGAGGCTCAGCTATTTTTTTATTGGTCCAGGCATGCGTTTTAATTATTTATGGCTTGTTTGTTGTTATTTTGGCTTAGTTTAGTTAATGAGCGACGATTAATTGTTGTGGTGGTGCTTTTTTTCTATTAAATTAAAATTGGTTTAGTTTAAATTGCTTGTTAGAATACTTTGAGTATGAATTATAGTCGCCTGTTTTCTGTGCTTTCGTTTATTTATCAACTTACATTAATAACTTAAGACATGAGAATGAATTTATTTTGATCTAAAGCTAAGAAATTATTCGAATTTAATAGCATATGTATATACAGACCTATTCCGGTTCTCACTTTCGGAAAGTTTCGGTGTATTTTTCACTTAAATAATTGCATTTAACGTTTTTGGATATGCGAAAATAGCGTTTCTAAGATTATATACATCTTTTTCAGCTTACCGTAGTGCTAAAACTCATACACTTATATAGCTCCGGTGAATCCAAACATTGGGAACTGAGGAACACACCCTCTCCTTCCAAGAGCATTTTTGTTCGACATGAAAATAAATTTTCTCAAATCTTTGACCCGAATCTTTGAAATGGTGGTTTGAAAGTTGGTATGGAGACAACAAAAAATG
The DNA here is from genome assembly GCA_035044765.1 of Leucophenga montana. Taxonomy (NCBI): domain Eukaryota; kingdom Metazoa; phylum Arthropoda; class Insecta; order Diptera; family Drosophilidae; genus Leucophenga; species Leucophenga montana. The sequence goes on along the minus strand of JAWNNQ010000932.1, from coordinate 96,482 downwards.
TCCATGGTTTAATAAATCGATGGTGTGTCTTCCATAGAAAAGCCTTTTGTAAGTAGTTGACCAATTTAAAAACATTAGGTATTTTGAAAAAAATTGTTTTATTTCAAACATGTTCGATACAACAAAATAAATGCAATTATTTTGTTGTATCGAACAAGTTTGAATTAATGCAATTAATTTCCCAAAACTTCAATTCCGTTTACATTCGCCTTAAAGTAGATAGTTTTGTATACAATAGGCGACAAATGCTGCCATGTTGTACTCTTAAATAATTTGCATCGTAAAAAACATAACGAAGCAAGTAATTTTCTAGAGAATAGATAGAAATACCGCTGAAGCAATCCGACTTTTACACATTGGTGAAATTGCCTATATTTTGCTTATCATTTGCTTCTCAGTACTCTGACAGATAGTCGTACAGACAGATGAACAGACACACAGTCAGACATATCTAGATCTACTTGTCTCCAGAATGCATATATGTATATTTTCTTGGGTTCCCGATATATCAGACAACTGATAATACCATTCTTCATACTATGTTTTTAAAGTACAAATAAGCAAAATGAAGTATGCAGAATACCTTTGTTAAATAAATCATGAAAGATACACTCTACCTTGTCTTAGGCTCTTTATTTGTACCACTGATTTTTATCGAGACTATATTCTGTAGTGGTTCGAATTGTAGCGATTTGGAATGTTTTATTATACATTGACGTGAGATATACAAAATTTGGCGTTTGTAGCCAAATTAACAGTAAAAATAAATAATTTTCATACGAAAACTCATAAAAAGTAGGTAGCAGATTTGTTTGGGGCTACCTCTTATAGTGGAGCTAGCACATTTTCTTTTACCAAAACGACCCTTTTCTTTCTAAGAAGCCAGTACCTACAAGCTTTTGTTATCACTAATCGCAAACATATGTTGTAAGACGCTTTTTTAGGTGCATACGATAGTTAATTTTTACTATACCCTGCTCTGGAGGGCCAAAGGTATACTAAATTTATGCAACAGTTTATATAATAGGCGTGGCAGATCCCATGATTAGTTAATAATACTTTGTGCCTTCGAGCCGGATATAAATATTAGTAATTAATATTTTGGTCCTTCGAGCCGGATATCTATTACAGTCTATAATATGTTGGGCCTTCGAGCCGTGTTTAAAAATGTGTTCCCATATATTTTCAAAAACTTCTTGATCAGCATCCAAAGTCGAGTGATATGGGTATGTCAATCCTTCTGACTATCTGTTTGAACAACGAGATCTTGCAGACTATAAGAGATAGATACTTCAAGTTAGATGCTCATTTTCATTTTTCAGATAAAGTGTATTAAGGACACATGGCAACCCTACCATTTTTATACAGTTTTTGATTGTTTTCGATGCTAAGCACTACTAAGCAATAAACGCCAAATTTTATAAGTACGTCTTACGTCAATCGTTATAAAATATTTTATATATGCACAGATATGACCATCTTTTAGAGTTGAAACATAGGATCTTCCACAAATAACTTCGATATTTCAAACCAATTATAAACTTCTTAAAATCTCTTAAATTATATGGTTTGAAAAACTAGATTGTTAGAGTTTAAGTGAATATTTATTCTAATATTTTATTATAATGGAGTGTCTAAAAAAGCCATTAAATGTAGATATCTTAAATAATAATACACAAGCATTTATTTACTTAAAGAGTATCACTTGTTGCCAAAAATCTGTTCGACTTAAAGACATAAATAATTATTGCTTTCAGCACAAACTGATAATCTGTCTATCAATACTGCACATCAAAGAACTAGTAACTATCTACGACTAAATACAAAACAAACAAGCTAAAATTGTTCTACCTACTGCACTATATAATTACTTTGCCATAATAGATTCGCAACTTTCGGAGGGTTGCACATCACTTGCCAACAAGAAAGCAAAACAAAACCAAACAAAACCAAACAAAACAAAACCAACTCATAATTGTGCATTATTTTATGCTCAAGTATCTGCTGACAATGATAAAAGTGCACAAACGACTAAGTTCCCATAATGAGTTTGTTAGAAAAGCTGGCAGGCAGTAGTAAACTCTTAGAAGTATCTCAGAGATGTGAGTGCGCCAAAGAAGCAAACGGTGTTGCTTAGTGTGTAATTATTTCATCTGACAGCAGCAGAAAACCAACGACAGTTTTTCTTCTTTTTTTTTTTTTTTGACTTAACTAGGAGGAGTGTCTAAAAGCAACGAAATTGGGAAAAAAAAAGTTTTCATTGAATACTTGCAACAAACGCTATAATTATGGCAAATTTAAATGCTATAAATAATTATGACGCGTCAATTTTCAGCCACTCATTAGGAAAGTGTTTGATGCTGTTGGTAAAAGAAGATGTTCTTGAAAAATTCGGCGTTATGTGGGCCAACAAAAGCTGCCAAACACTTTGTATCTCTCTCTATATATATATATATATTAGTACATTCAATATTTGCTTGTACTTGTCTAAAAATATTTATTTAATTTTGTTTATTTTTTTTACCCCCTTAGCTTCATTTCATTCACTAGTTTGCATAGTTTCGATTATTTTGCTGTTGCACGTTTTTTTATAGTACAATTCGTGCTATAAATATTTCTGCGTGCGAAAATAAGAGATCTGTTTATTTTTTTACTATATATCGAAGCTTAATACACTTCATGAACCAGAAAAAACAATTAAGTAATTAACTATTTAAATGTATATAATTTAGCAGATGAAATGCATAAACCTGAAATTTGTTTACATCCACAAGAAGAATTTAACAGAAAAAAAAAAAAATGTAGTACGAAATGGTTCGATAAAAGGAAAAAGAACCAATGGCACATAGTTCAAATTAAAATGCCACCATAATTTGTGTAGGGTATTAATATATCCTAAGTACTATACTAGGTACTCTATTTAAAATCATCAAGCTAAGCCATAACATATGCTACCGTTAAAAATTTGGATAGATTTGTTCTTAAATTCATTTTATTTTGCTTGCCATAAAAAACAACTTAAAAATACCATAAAAAATTTAAATAACTTATAAATTATTTGAGCATGCTCACACACATGCAATTACTAATTAAGCAGCGCCAAACAAATTTTTGTATCTATATTTATATATCTATTTATAAAGAACGCTTTAGTCATGCTTGTGTGCATGACTACAAGATACCCTGTACAAAGCCTAAGTAGTGCGATCTTGACCTATATAGGGAATATATTATCGAGATTAATTTAAAAACTATGCATACTAAAATTTGTCTCCTATTGAACAAAAAACTTTGTTCTGCAAATACATAAAATTGGAGGATATGCTTCGACTAGGAGAGTCAAAGTTTCTTTATTCTACCGATCATAGTTTCCTGGACAGACAGATGAATAAGACTACATTGTCTCGACTTTTGATGCTGATACAATATAAATTATGTAAAGCCTATTACCTAACCGCTGAGGGTTTAAAATACAGGGTGGACCATCGAATATGTTAAATTTTGAATAACGTGCTATTAATGACGCTGTCGACTTGGGCGCCATGAATTGTTAACAGTAGTTTAGTTTTAACCTTCCGCTTGAAGAATATGCATCGCCTTAATTTGGATCAATATTCTGAAATACGAGGGCTGCTATTTATATTTCGGGAACTTTCAAGACTAATGTCAAAAGCTAAAACTGGCAACACCATAATAAAGTTTGACATTTTTTGGCCTAAACGTACTCACAAAGTTTTGATGTACAATTGTTATTTGTTTTGTTTACAGTTAGTTAAGAAAAGCAAGACGTGTGTAAAATCGTGACAGGTGACGACTCATGCATATATGCGTATGAGCCGGATACAAAACAGCAGTCGACCGTGTGGGTATTCCAAGACGAGCCAAATCCAACAAAAGTTGTTCGTGGAAGATGCCACTGTTCCGCTTGAGCAACGTAGGACGGTCAATTCTGAGTGGTACACGACCATTTGTTTGCCGGAAGTCTTCGGAGAAATTCGTAAAACCAACCGCCAAAGACGAATCATTCTCCATCATGACAATGCGAGCTCTCACACATCTCGTCAAACAAGTGCATGTGTGAGCAGTCAAAACATCGAATTAATGACTCATACTCTGTAAAGTCCTGATTTGGCACCCAATGACTTCTTCTTGTTCCCGAGTATCAAAGGTAAACTGCGTGGTCAACGATTTACGAGCGCCGAAAAAGCAGTTGAAGCGTTCAAAAACCATATTTTGCAGGTGTCTCAAGAGGAATGGAAAAACAAAGTTTAATAATCGTGTCATTTGCCGAGTAGCCCTAGAGTATAAATCGATTTTGGGTATGTTATCGATCACTTTTTTGTATGTTATCGTTACGTGTTTGTCTGTTATTGCCACTTTTGTCTTATTTATCAGTCAATTGCTACATGCTGAACAGGTGGACAGTTCATGCAGTTGCACAAATGTAAACGGAATATAAATTAGAATGAAAAAAATTGAATGAGAGTGCGCGCCATCGCAGTTGAAAAAAAACGAGCCAATCCATGAATATAATCTGCACATTTGTATACCAAATTTTGATAAAAAATTTGTTGATTTTCAGCTTAATTAACCTGACGTCACAATTTCGATAACAAACCAAAGCAAAAGTTTGTTATCGAAATTGTGAAGTCAAGTTGGCAGCTCTCTTTGAAATATATCTATATTGGTTCGTCGAACTATACGCTATACGAACTATAGGCTATACGTTTATAGGCTAAATATAAGTCGTGACATTGGAAACTAGATTATAGTGTGAAAAAAATTATCTATAAAGATATAGGCAAGTCGTGAAAATGTCGCTCAATGCTATAAACTTGTGCGTCAAATAGAGGATTGAAATTTGGGTTCAATATTTATTGTTCCATTACATTTTATATTTCGAACGTTCTTAATTGTCGATCATATATACAATATCTTTTGAAGCGTATTAAATCTGCGTTTCCACCGAAATTTAAATACATAAACGACTTCTTAAATGGCCTTTTGATGCCTGCATATATGCCAAATATATTATTCGCTTATTAAGAACGCATAAAAGTTTATAGAACAGAACGCATGCACAGCACATGCAACAAACAACAATATTAATTAATTTAATTGACTTTTAATATATACAAAATTACACTGCTCTTGTTTTTAATTTTTTCTTATTTTTGTTTATTAAATGCGCCCATCTGCAAGTATTACAGCGAAGTCTGCCTACAAAACTGTCAAATGTTCGTCATAAAATCAAATTTATTTCTTGCCTCACATGCAATTCGCGTCCGTGCATACAATTTTTTCCGAACTGCTGACATTAAAATTCAGCATGTGCCGATGAAAATAATGGAGGAAAATTCTATATTTTACAAAAAAAAAAAAAAAATATACACTGCGATAATTTAGCAGCACAATTTTTGGCAAAATGACAACAAACAATGTCATCAAACAGAAAAATTGCAGACAAAAAAAAAATGTATCCAAAATATTGGTGTGAATGAAATGTGTTTTGTATTATTATGCTCGTATCCATATAATTTATTTACTATATTCTTTTCTTTTTTATTCTGAATGTATGCCATAACAAACGACGACAAACAAACAAGCGAAAGAAAATAATTTGGCACTGTGCACATGTGCATGTTTACACTTTTACATGTGGAATAACTTGTAAAAAAATGTGTAACCAGTTTTAATTTGTATGGAAATCAGCACAAAAAATTCTCCAAAAAATACTATGCTGCAGAGTGGCTAGAAATAAAAAGAAAAACATTTTAAATTACTTTTTATATCTTTATGCGCTTGAATTTTCTACGGTAACATTTAAGTTATCTAAAGCACACACTCGTATGTGTTTACAATTTATAACAATTTGAAATATCTATTTTAAGCAACTAAATGAGATACATGTTGTTGGGAACATATCTTAACTACTTCTGAATATTTAATGTGTTTTAGTATAACAAACTCCCGTATGAAATTATGTGTTCTTCTCTTAAAAAATACAGAAGAATATGTACGACATTTCGAAAGATACCAATGTAAACCACTATAATTGCTTATGGATAAAGAGAGTCTAAATATTAAAGTTTAAAGTATCTATCTTTTATGGTCTCCAAGATATCGGTGTTTATACGGACTGTCAGACAGACAGACATATCTACACGGTAAGATCTAAAAATAACCGTAATTTTTAATTATAAAATAAAACTAGCATGGTATTACGAGGGGTACTATTTATATTTCGGGAATAGCAAATAATAGCAAATATTTTTAAATGAAAATGGCTTTATTGTTTTTCAAAATCTTCCCCTTGATGATCAATACACTTTTGCATTCGTTCAAACCATTTGTCATGGCAGTTTTTCCATTCCTCTTGAGACACCTGCAAAACATGGTTTTTGAACGCTTCACAAACTTCTTCGGCGCTCATAAATCGTTGACTACGTAGTTTACCTTTGATACTCGGGAAGAAGTCATTGGGTGCCAAATCAGGACTGTACGGAGGATGATTCATTAATTCGATGTTTTGACTACTCAAAAATGCACTTGTTTGACGAGATGTGTGAGAGCTTGCATTGTCATGATGGAGAATGATTCGTCTTTGGCGGTTAGTTTTACGAATTTCTCCGAAGACTTCCGGCAAACAAATGGTCGTGTACCACTCAGAATTAACCGTCCTACGTTGCTCAAGCGGAACAGTGGCCATATGACCAATTCGGCCGAAGAAACAGGCGATCATTTGCTTCGCTGTGCTTCTTCCACGAACCACTTTTGTTGGATTAGGCTCGTCTTGGAATACCCACACGGTCGATTGCTGTTTTGTTTCCGGGTCATACGAATATATGCATGATTCGTAACCTGTCTCGATTTTATACACATCTTTTGAAGCACCACGGTCGAACTTTTTAATCATTTCCTTACACCAATTCGTCGGCGACCGAACTACGACCACGAACGAATTCATTATACCAGCGATATACTGTGGTTTTTGATGGTGCTTTATCGCCACATAAAGAACTAGGTTTATTGACACATTATTGTTGAGATAATCCACGTCGAAAGTTGTGGAAGATAATCCAACGAAAACCTTCACTTGAAATTTCCATTTTTTTGGCCAAATTGCTTTTCTTAACTCACTGTGAACAAAACAAATAGCAATTGTACATCAAAACTTTGTGAGTACGTTTATGCCAAAAAATGTCAAGCTTGATTATGGTGTTGCCAGAGATTTTAGCTGTTGACATTAGTGTTGGCGGTTCCCGGAATATAAATAGCAGCCCTCGTAAAAGTAATTATATCGTTTGCTTGTTGGGTAAAAAATGTTACAAGTATTCTTAAATAGAACACAATTTTCATTTAAACATCAAAATGTATTTTGTTGGTTTGAAAATAGTTACAATTTGATGCAACACACATTAACCTGCATTTTTTTTTTTTTTTTGCAATCTTCGAAACACCTTTCATATGCGCTTTCCGGTATAGCCTTCATTTCATTCCACGATCGACTACTAATGCATTCCACTTAACGACCATTTTTGTTTCGAGAATAACAAACAAGTCAGACGGAGCCAAATTATGTGAGTACGTTCTCGCATTGTTGGTCTTGAATTCGGTCATAATTGCAGCTCTATACGATGTATCTACTTACTTGGCAGTACAATCTTTCTTCAGTAATGACCGCACCAGTGCGCCTGTTTAAAGTTATCGTTAATACAAGCTTGCGGAGGTCGTCATTGACTTGAACGCTCTCACGCACGTTGACCCGTGGTTCGTATCCGATCGGATTTTGAAGTGACTTCACTGGTAAAAATGGCAAAACCCACAAACTGAGCAGTTGGCCGATATGGGGACTATCTCTAAAACTGGTTTGGACACGTCCATTAATATATATGTGAAATTTCCGTCCAATAGAAGCTACCATCGAAATTCAAGGCAACATTGACTGTAAAAGTTTTACATACAAAAAAAAAAAAAGGAAAAGTCATCCCTGAAAGCGGTCGTTCACACCCATTTATATGCACGTAAAGCTTCCATCTATAACAAGCCACCATATCTAAATTCAAGTTAATAAAAAAGTTTTCATATAAAACCGAAAAGTCTAGTTTTCATTCACACAGATAGGGGACAGACAGAGAGACAGATAGACAGACGGACAAACAGACAGACAGACAGACAGACAGACGGACGGACGGACAAACAGACAGACAGACAGACAGACAGACATGCGGACAAACAGACAGACATACGGACAAACAGACAGACAGACAAACGAATAAGGCAAGCTCGATTCATTTCCTCGAGAAAGGATAGACGAGTCTCAATAATCCAATATAAACGCTACATATTTTTCCAAGATCTCGACGTTTATACAGACAGACAGACATATGTATCTATTTCGACCCCACTTTTTAAGCTCCTATTAGGTGTTCCATACTTTGCCGTAAACTCAATATACCCTTTAACTTTATGAGTACAGTGTAAAAAACATGCAGAAAGCTTTTTCAAAGACATTAGCGAGTTTCGCTGAGAATGCCGATGTGAAGGGTGTTGCATGCAACAAAAAGCAGCAGCAGCAACAACAATACCAGCTCTGCAAACGCACAGCAGTGCATTGTTATGCCACCGGCTTTCTCTAGTTAGCTATGTTTCATACTTCATACCTGGTCGCTTTAAAATAGTAGATACATAAATCAGTGTAGGAGTTCGCAGCTGCTTTTAAATGTGCTTTCAAAGTTCATTAGCGCGTTCCCTTCTTTATAATTGTCTCTCCCACATAATTTGACTGCCATCCTTTCTACGAAATGCGCTTTTGTCGTTGTCGCTTGAATAGTTTTTCACCAACAACGACGACCACAAAGGTTTCCAAAGATAGAATGCGCATACAAACTAGGGAATAACAGATACACTTTAAAATTGTCTAGCGGTGACCTTTGGCCTAAGCGACTGTCTTTGATGGTAGTTTTAGACGTCGAAGAGAGTCGACTGCTGTCATAATGTTAATTAAAATCTAAACTTGTTCCAAAGATTGAAGGATGTAAAGCGTTTTCTTTCGAATTGTTTTGTACATATATAAAAAAAAAATCCAAATCTTTAATTAACATAAATACTAAATCATTGCAATAATGCATTCGAAAAGTCAAACAAGGTTTTCGTTTGACCAAACAAATCAAAGCAAGCACTGTGCGCATATATTAAAAACCAAATGGTTATGAAGATTTCAAGTTATAACAAGAACAAATGAAAGTAAACAAGCGCGGTATGCTTGAGTAAGTAATTTCACCTGTCTCTCTCCCTCTTCCCTCTTGTCTTCTAACAAAGCTATGTATGTATGTAGAATATGATGGTTTATACTCCAGTCTGTATGGAAGACGCAGTTGCACATGTACATACAAATATGTATGTATGTACATACAAATATGTACACATGTATGTACATACAAATATGCACAGAGATAAAGAATATTTTAACTATATTCTACTAACTAAAAACAAAGCTACCGAAAGGAACAAAAAAGATAGCAGCTAGGTGGGATACGCCATAGTTTGAAACATAAAGTGCAAAAGAGATGAACGAATCAAACAGTGTTGAATACAAACTGAATCAAACGAAAGCTCTGTTTGCTTTGTTCATTCGCATTGTCTATTTATTTGGTTTGATTGTTTGGTTTTATCAAACCAAATCATTTTTTAATTAACCAAATGAAAGCGAGTGTGCTTAAGCAATGGTCTAACAAATACTTGATAATAGGGGTTTTCAATAAGACCACAATGATTTTGCATTTAAACCGGATTATTTTGCGAGATAACATGGTTACCAAATTTCTTCTGCAATAGATCAATTGCTTGACTAGCTGTGTAGCATGCCACTCATGCCAGGACCACCCAATTCTTGCCAAAAATAGTCTTCCAAAATGGCCCGATAGCGAACTTCAGTGACCGTAACATGGGAATCATTTTCAACAACGATCCGGCATGAAAGCAGCTCCACACGTTCACTTTTTATGAATGCAATGGAGTCTCTTGAAGCACATGTGGGTCTGTTGAAGATGATTTTTCGATAAAATTCAGGATCTTATGTAGAGGCCAATCGGAGAAGTTTCGCAGCTTCAAATGATAGAAAGGCTTTAGTTCTAGAGTTAGTTTGATCTTGTAAGGGTGTAGGACAAGACATTTATGCAAAATTTGCATAATGTGATGATTTCATCCCCTTCACAGTTGTCTCACCGGGACAGGAACATCCAATAGTTAATGTATTGACTCGAATTTATCCACTATAGCGTGCACAGCCTGCCTCGTGGGACGTTTATTACTATCGAAAATAGGATTAAGTGCTCTTAAAGTTGCGTTTACCGACTCAAAATTTCGGTAGTAATTTTACATAATTTCCAACCGTTGCAACGTTGTTCGTTCGTGAACTTCACCATTTCAAAAACGTAATCCTTAAATGACGTGTAGACGTTAACTGATGCTGATAAAATTTAAGAATAGTATTAAAATACAATTGTTATGGGCCTATTGAATAATTCTTTAAAGTGTATTTTGTTATTAGAACCAATGTCACACAGTGTCACCGAAAATTTCCAAACGATGCAACACAATTTAAATGCAATGCAACATATTTGCAATTAGCTTTGGCCATTTCTAACAAGTTTTTATACATAATTTGCAAAATATTTTGTGATTGGTTGTCATTTTGCATGCAAACAGAAACCGGAAGCTTAGTAAATGTACTACTTTTCAGTATATGAAGCATTTGATTTTTTTCATTTCCATTTCATGTCAATTTGAAAAATGAAACAAACTTGCATAAACCATATTTGGAGTGCGTGTATTTTGAATTTATCATGATGACCTGTCTCGTATGTTTCTATAAAAGTGACACATAATCATGGAGATAGCAAATAATCTATATATACCACATGTATGGAAATAAACACGGACTTGGCTGTCGCATTTGTTGTAAATACAGGTAGCAGCTCATTTAAAAATACAGACTTTCAATAATACATATAAATTATTAATATGCCTATCTGAGCATGCAATGCAATATTTGTAAACTAACTAAAATTCCACATGACACACAGCATGATTTTATTAGGTAAAATGCATAAATTGCATAACAATTTTAGAACAAACCTAAAAGCAATTAAATTGTTCACTTATCAATCTTTCAATCTATTAATCCATTATGATTTTAATCTATATGGTAGAGAGTTCATGCAAGAGACGAATGCCCACGAATTTTACTGATATGACATGCTCCTCGATGGAGACAAATTATAAACTATTAAAATGGACTTGAAATTCAGAAAATGTTAACACACATATATCAGTTATAGGAATTGATCATTCGCATGGTGAATATTTCGTGGTGAGCACTTGTGTTCGTCTTTAAATAAATGTCTTTACTCACCTTTCATTTGTTTTGTTTTCTGCAAAACAAATGCGTACACTCCTAATAACACAACGTGCCACCACAATATTATCAAATTTCACCATGATGCGTGCAACGTCTCCCTAATACTCACCACATGCTCTATTTTTAGAAATTCAAAGTGAGCGTAACAGATAAAGTGAATTAAGTTTTTTGCTCGCAAACGTCTAATGATGTTTGTTTTCAAGATTCGTTGATTAGAGTTAAAATTTGCATACGTATCTGGTTTCTAGTGTAGATCCGGATCCGTGAATTCGTAGATTTGGATTCCTGAATTCGGATCCGTTTGCTTATTTTGAGCTTTTCCAGTACTGGTAACAATCTAGAAATATTATTTCAAATATTTTAGAGTATATTGCTAGCAATCAAAACAAAGAATATAAAGTAACGCAACGCGCAGGTCCGTCCGGAGGCGGTCCGGATACGTGATACACCCCATAAAGTAAAGTCTTGATCATAATCGCAAACTGTATTTAGGTATGTCCGTCTGTCCGTCCGTCAATTCCTTCGTCTGAATGTATGAGATAACAGATCTTAGGAACTATAAGCGCTAGAGACTTCCAACTTGGAATTTTAGATTTTCACTGATCATACGCATATATCTTATATGATGCTACACCCATATATATGAGACCGCTTGCAGTGCCGTCGAGCGAAAATCTGGGTCCGGGATTAAAAAAATACTGGCCCTTATTTTTACATGCCTTCACAATTGCTTTGCACTTGTGTAAAATGCGATCCCATTAATCCCAGGCTCTAAAAAAAGACCGGACCGGAGATAATTTAACCACTGCCCCTTCCGATGGGTTTCTTTTTATCGATTCAGCATTTCATTTTTGCTTTTTGACGTTTGAGCCATAAAATCTTCCATTGTGAAAGTGGGTGATGCATAGCATGATATTGTAAATCATCATAAAAACTTTCTATACTTCATTGGTAACGCTTTTACTATTCAACCATCTATTCCTGCCTACCTGGCACTGCGCTCTTTTCAATGAATCTTATTTCTCTTTTTAATTTACATCGTTAATGGTGAAGTTAAACTTCAAAATGATGGCTGACTTATTTGTTTCTAATAAAGTATTAAGGGAGATATGGCATACCTTCGCACCTACGAGAAACAAGTTATACAGATATGCCACATAAACGAGTATAACACAAAATCATTTTGTTGTGGGTTTCCTATGCAATCATCTGTTCCACAACTAAAATAATATAAAGATACCTATTTAAAAGTAATATTTAAATAGTTGGTCTTTAATACTTTAAGCACAACAAATTCAAATGGAAATCGGTTTATTGCATCAAATTTTGTATTTAGAATGTGTGCCGTGACCTAAACTAAGCCACAGAGCAAATGAAAGAAAAACCGAAAATGTGCTACAATTCACCACAATCAAAACGGATATGCAAATAAATTTTGGTTTGAATTTAGAGCAGCAGTGCAAAAAGTATGAATTTTTAGTTTTCCGAAAAGCTAAATGCTTTGTACAGATCAGCATACCACTCCATTGAGATTAGAAATGTAGGAGCGGCAGCGGGCCGATAGTTTTCGGTTACATTTGTCATTTTGTTGGAGGCTGATTGACCTAATCTACATCACCAAATCAATTGTAGTCTGTAAAAGTTTCGATTGGTGAAAATATGAATTTAAATTTCAAATTTCTAAATTCAAGAAGAGAAAAAAATTTCCTCTTGGAGTAGAACATAGATTTCAAATGGTTTTTTCATTCAATTTATTTAGCGCTTTGAAAGTGTTCATGTTTAATCTACTTAAACTAAGGGTAATATGGCCTCTATCAATAGGTCAGCCGGCGCAACCTAATAAATCTACCCTAGAGTATAAGTGTGCACAAAGGAAACAAAAATCTTTACTTGCCATGCGTAAACCATACTTCTAAATTTAATCATAATTGACTTCATAACAGTGAAAGAGAAATATAATTAAAAAAATATAAAAAAAAACAAAACAAAAATATCGAAAAAGCTTAGAACTCATTGTATTATCAAGTTTGATGGAAAATAAACTATTTGTGAATTATAATATTGTGTGAATTAAAATTTAAATAATTTTAATTCTTACACCACTAATCGAATAAGGGCTATGTTTTTTGAGTGTATGCATATATGTAAGCTTAAATATCCTTTGACATGACCAATACTGTCTCTCTGTCTGTGCGCAACTATCCGCCCTACTCCCTCAATCTTTGGAATATTGGTTTGAAAGTTGTTATGGAAACTTTTTATAATCAATACAAAAAGTATTTCCAATACAAAAAGTATTTATTTTAAATTAAACCAATTATTTAAGAAATTTTAATTGTTTTGAAATTGGTCAACTATATACAAAAGGTGAGTCCAATTAATAATAGTAGATATTGCATTAATTGTACACTTGTTTCAGTAAACATTTAAGGACTCAAAATAGTTGTATTTGTTCATCAATTCAATAAATTGAGTGAGCCACTCCACCCTACAAAAATAAACCACTCCACCCTATTGACGCCATTTAACAGCGACACATATTATATCGACAATTGTATAATAGAGTGCAATTTATCTTGCAATTAATTATTGTTGATAATCATTAAACATAAGATATACTACATATTAAACGCTCTTCAATTATGTTTGATTGTATACAATAATTTCTTTAACAATTTAATAAATCTCTTGAATTTAAAAGTTTAAAATTTTCAAGCTTATAGTTTACAATTAAATTGCACCGCAAACCACTCAACACAAAAAAAAAGTCATGACAGCGCACATGGTATATGATTAATTAACACTTTACACATTTCAAATTCAAAGCATTTCTAAGTGTTTTTATTTGTTTACAACTTGTGGTTTTATAAGCTGACAGACGACGTACACAAACAAATAGCTAGTATGCATATATGGGAGGTACTAACAAAAGTCCGATTAGTTGCTGGCAGACGCTTCACAATTGTCTTACGAAAATTAATTTTAAAGAGTGATCTAGAGTGATAGAGTGAAAGAGTATTCTATATTTAAAATTACTTAGGGCCATTTGCACGAGTTAGAAATACATTAGAAAATACGAATTGCCAATATATGATATTGGGGGAATAATATTTAGAAGTGTATTCCACAACTTCACAATTGCAATAAATCGATTTTGAGCAGCCCTACAGTAAATAACGATTTTTGGTCTGTTATCGGTCATTTTTTGGCTGTTATCGGTACTTTTGTCTTATTTATCGGACAGGTACACTCTGAAGGGGTGGACAATCCATGCATTTGCACAAATGTAAACACATAAAAACAAAAAAAAATGGAAAGAAAATCTAAAAAATCGTCTGTTTATCCAATCGCCACGACTTCACAGGATTAACCACGGGACTATTTTGAATATTGCCACAAAATTTGATCAAAATCGGTTGAGCGGTTTCGGAGTCTATAGGGAATACACATACATACTTCCATTTTTATATATATATATATATATATAGATATATTATATCGTATATATGTGCACTATGTTTTAATAATTCAATATAAAATAATACTAATAATTTTTTTATGCATACACATATCTCAATAATCTATATCTTTGTAGCTCCGGGTGATATTCATAATATTTTTGCATGTTTCGTCATGATATGGTTAGATTATCATATCGGCATAGAAATTCGGTTTGTTGAGTATTGACACTATTTTCAATTCAATATGAGAAATGTGTCACATATATATGATCGTCTAAACAGTTTATAAACTAGTTAAAACTCTGTTCAAACGATCATATATATGTGACACATTTCTCATATTGCATTGAAAATAGTGTCAAAGCTCTTCAAAATTTCAACTAGAAGTGAAAGCAAAACAGCCCGAATCTATGCTACATATATCATCTTAAAAGGGCATTAGCGAAAAGTAATATTCTCCACATATTGCCAGCTTAACAGCCTCAACTTTTTTGAGTATCTTGGTCAAACAGTCCAACAATTGACCAAAGGATAACTTGGGCTTTTTGTTCCGCAGTAGTTCCAACAGTTCGGACGTTGTTCGGGGCCTACGCATAAGAAGGTATCGCACTAACCTCTCGGCACTGCAGTAATCGCTGCAATATAAAGAAATGTCTATTATTACAATTTGTGCTGCTACTTATTTTTTTTTTTTTACTACATACGTTTGCTTATTCCTGGCCATGTTGTCAAATGTAACAATTCCGGTTCTGGGACGCTTTGCCGGAATTTTATCAGTGCTATCGCTCGATAAATCGTTACCGGATTTGCGCTTATGGCTTGTCTTCTTCGAAGCTTTAATATTCTCAGCATAGTTCTCTTTGACAGTTTCGTACGATTTGTTTTTATTTTCGCACTCCTCATCAGAGTTAAGCAATATGCGTGGAGCTTGCTCCGCGGCAACGCTTACAGCATTGAGTGCCCTTCAAGCAGATTATTGCCTTATTAATATAAAATTGAAATAAATGCAGTACATGTTGTACTTACGCCTCACTTGATTGAGTATCAGCCATGCTCTCACGCTCCATTTTCATATTGTGACACGGCGAAAAATTCACGTTGTCAGCGGCATCGAAACGCATGGCATTAATTTCCTTTTGCGTATTTTTCATCAAGCATATATTTAATTGCTGCATGCTGGCGTGCGCTGAAACATTCGACGACGCTGCAGCATCTGGTGCGCCGCTGGTTGACTTCAATTACAGCTGTATAAATTTTATTAATTTTTCAGCTTCTTTATATTACTTACTGCGATTTTGTTAATATCAGCCATCACGAGTTCCAAACGCAACCTAGTCAAAGTTGAATACTACACCGTGTTGACAAAAACGGTGAATGGCTAAAATGTTTCAGAGTTGCATTCTGATTTATTTATGCGACGCTACAAATTTCTTCTGCGACAGGTCCCATGCTCTCACGATTGTGAAAGAAAGAGAGCAATTGCTGACTCAACGAGCATTGCTGGTCCCAGAGAGAGTCGTGTGTGTTCGGATTTGTATTCGTCACATCACATACATACGTACGTACATATACTATGTATGTATGCATGTTTGTTTATTTATTTTCTTTACATGCGCTGGTCATTAGCAAGAGTATGTATGTATGTATGTATGCTTTTAACAGGCTTTTTTGGACATTTATTTAATTATTAGCATCAGCGACTGGAAATAATGATAATAATAATAATTCAATATTTAGTTAAAAAATCATTATGGAATGATTTCTGGGAGAACAAATGGACCTTTATTCAATATTTATATTTATTGAAATAAAAGCAATTATATTTATTTTTGATTTTTAATTTAAGAGACCAAAATAAAAATTAGACAACGACTTTTAAATTGATATAATTTTTTTTTTTTTTCAGTTGGACTTTGATTCCACTGTCATAATATACAAATAATCATTGGTTTATCATACGACATAAATTTTCGACAAAGGTTGTTAAGCTAATTTATCGCTGCACAAAAGAAATGCTTTAAAAAGGTATGACTTTTTAACAAGTTATATGAGATGGTTTCTCTATTACACATTCTCTACTTAGTGATACAACTTAAGCAAATCATATAGATATATTATATAGAGTACATGCTCCTAAGAATAATATAAAGGACAATTTAAACGTAGATTCTTGATGCAGATTCATGCCGTATCTGTGTGATTTATACTTTCATTTCACCAAAGCTTACTGGAATTTATTGAAATTTTCATCATAGAAAGTCAAAACGTATTGGATTGGAAGATAATATCCACCCCATTGTGGTTGCGGAACAAGCTAGTGCTAACGAAGTTTTTACCCATAACTCCGACTGAGGCGTGTTTTATACCATTAAACAGATCTTCAAATGTAATGAGGTGTTGGAATTAATTTTAAAAGATTTTTTTCGATTTTAGAGCGTTTATTTAAAAAAATATTAATCAGATTATTATTCATCGCACATCCCAATTCAACACCTCCAACGTTTCCTTAATGGATCTTGCAACATGTGGCCGAGCCTTGTCATGTTGAAAAACCACCTTGTCGTGTCTTTTGGCATATTCCGGTCGTTTTTGCGTCAATGCTCGGCTCAATTGCAGCAATTGTTTTTGATCACGTTCAACAGTGATGGTTTTGTTAGGTTGCAGCAGCTCATAGTACATAGTACCCTTCTGATCTCACCAAATACAGAGCATGAGCTTGGTACCATGAATATTCGGCTTGGTTGTCGATGTTGATGCATGGTCGGGTGGTCCCCATGACTTTTTTCGCTGTGGATTGTCGTAATGGATCCACTTTTCATCGCTTGTAACAATACGATGCAAAAAAATCTTCTGATAATGGCGTTGGAGCAGCTGTTCTCAAGTGAAAAATCTCATTTCGACGTTTCTTGGCTTCAATTCGTACGGCACCTAAGTTCCTTGTTTTTGAATCATTCCCATGACTTTGAGGCGTTTGCCAACTGTTGACAAGTCAATTTCCAATGATTCTGACAATTCTTGAAGGGTTTGACACGGATCTCCGTCGAGTAATGCTTCCAATTCTTCATCTTCAAACTTTTTGGGCTGGCCCGGACGTTTTTTGTTCTCCGTATCAAAATCACCAGTTTTAAGCCGATGAAACCAGAATTCACAAGTTGAAATCGATGGAGCATGGTCCCCGTAAACCTCACAAAGCGTACGATAGGCTTCAGCTGCTTTATTTTCTAAACATTTGGAAACTAATTGTAAAAGATAGACCTGATTATACAATATTTCTCATCAGTGCCGTAAAATACATCCAAAAAAGTGCTACGCTTCATTAAATAAAGTTAAAGTTAAATGTAAATGTGAAGAACGAAACATCAAAATAAAAATAATTGAAAAAAAAATTGCTTCAAAATGCACTTTGTGATCTCAAGTTTTGTGGAAAATAGACTGTTTGTAAACTATAATATTTTATGAATTAAAATCTAAAACAATTTAATTCTTACCCAACTTATCTAAGTAGGGTTATGTTTTTTGAGTGTATGCATGTCTGAATATTCTTTTGCACGCTCTGCTGCCTATACGGCACACATGGTGAGTTTAGACTAAAGGTGACATATTTCCACAGCTGCGCTCGTTTTCATTTCTTATTTTGTCAGTTTGGAAGCGAGCAACTCTCGCTCTCTTCCGCACACAGCATAGCGGAAAGTCAATATATTATCAATATAGTATTTTGACGACAATTTGACAATATAGTATTTTGACGACGTGAACTCATGACTGTTGCATTCTTCTCTTTAGAATTCTTTTACTGCGATTCACGGTTCTTTTCATGTATTTAATAAATTGGATACAGATAATTTAGTATAACTAAAGTTTTTAATGAAAACATAAATTATTTTTTTACACTCACTAATTTTTCTTCAATTTTATTGTATTTAGGCTGAATATTAGATTAGAATATTTAAACTACGAAATCTTTTTAACATTTATTTTTCGAAGTATGTACATCCAAGCCACCACCACCAATTCTTCTTTAGGCATCATATTTAGGGCTCCGTTTACGTCTAACGTAATCTTCATCGTAATAGAAACCATGCTCGAAAAGATTGGCATTTGCCTTGACAAGTGCAAGCAATACTAGAAATGTTGCGATTAACAAACGAGTTTTCATAATTGTTTATTTTTTTTTTATTGTATATAGGTACTATTTTAAAGTATTTCTATTCAAAGTTTGTAGCGAACTGTTTAAACAGTTCAAATTGAAGTTGTTTTCTAAAAGAGCTTATACATTTATTAATTAAACAAATTCCTTGTAGAGAATTTTACTTAAGTGTGTAAAATTGATTGCGAACTATTTTTTATACCCTACACGCTGTCTGTATGCTAAGCCATTGCGCTTTCAAATTTATTGTCCAAAATGGTAATACTAACCCAGATTCGTAGCATATATAATTGCTTAATTCAAAATATAGACACTACAATAACCAACTGCTTATTTTTCAATACCATTATGTTTTGAAAATGATATCATTGAGTCCTATAAACGAAGCCGAAGATGCCGACTTTGTTTATAGAACTCAATCCTATTTTGTACTGCACAAGTCGGACTAAATCACACCAATGGTTTGAACGATATTGATTGGTTTACTGCCATAAACCAGCTATTGACGGTAGTTCCAGACAAAAAAGTCTAAGGCATAAAATCTCACAATCTTGGCGGCTATTGCTCATCGCCACTTCTTCAAATAACGGGGTTTGTTAACCGTCTTGTAGGAACCTCATGTCGTCCAGGTCCATGTCATCCGTTATTATAGCCCGCTACCGTTCGCAATTGACAATTACAACTGGACATTCTTCGGAAAATGACCTGAACGAAATCCATACCAAACAGTCACTTTTCGGATGCATTGGACACTGTCGATACTGATACTGATACTGATACTGTGGTTAACTCTTTCTCCGAATGCAGCAATTTTGCTTCTTCATAAAACCGTTCAATCAAAAATGTGTTTCATAGCTAAATATGATTTTGTCGCGAAAATTTTAATACGTTTCCAATTGCTCCAGAACAGAACACAAATTTCGAAGAATGACAGCGTTGCCACCTGAAACGACAGATCAATAATCTATCTAAGTTCTATTGATCGCTACAATGAAAAACACTTTACACAATTTATATCCGAACTAATTCAAGAGAAAGTACTGAGTACGCCGGATGAAGTAAAACATCACATCTAAGCGCTTTAAATGTTTCTTTGATTCTATTTCCATTTTTTGCCAACGACATGAGGTTTTGAAGTGATGTTGATAGTACACTTTCAAGTTCATCTCTTGGCTTCAAATGGTACGACAACCATTTTCCTTGGTTTTGAATCATTCCCAGTACTTTGTAGCTTTGGAAAATGGTAAATTATTGTAACATTTTGAAAATGATATACAAATTTACGGGCAATATTTTACGGGCAATACTTCCGCAGGTGATCCGAAAGCGAGGTTATGCTCGATATATCATGCCAAAGATTTGCTAGCAAAAACTGAGCGACAAAGTGTGTGCCTGCGTATCGTTTGCGGATCTGCTTACGATAGTTATGTTCGCACGTTTGGGAATTCTAGGTTTTGGGTGTTCCAGGTCAACTAGGCGTATACAAACTAAAAAAGAAACAAAAATTCGTACGTTCTTACATCATTGCGTGCAGCAGCGCATTGTACACGCATACAATTTAAAATTGCGCATTTAGGCAGTGACTGTGAACTCCGAGCGGCACATATAATTCCCAAATAAGTTTTACATATTCTTCAAAAAGTGTGCGACACTACGATTTTGCTTTGAGAAACCATAGATTACGTAAATAGCTAAAGCTATTTCCAGTTGTCACGTGCCACCTAAACGATTTATCTCTCTTGTGACACACGAATCAAGTCTTGCAGTGTATAATATAAACATAATATCGACTTAAGTTCTTACTTGTTTTAAAGATGCATACTAAATCCCATTTTATATATTTTTAATCTATTTTTTTTTTCTACACTATTTTACAGATAAATCCGCTTGACAATTTAACACAACTCTACGCAAAATTACAAGCGAACAACTTTCAAAACAACACAAAAAAAAGGAAGTATTACGGAAAAATCTTTCACAAGCAAGAAGAAAAATTTCAACTGCAAACTGCCAACAAGTGCAGTAAAGCAGCGTGTGAAGTGCGACATACAGCTTTAGAATGAAATGGATGGGCAAAGTATATTTGGTCATGGACCAACAACAACAGCAACAGCAGCAGCAGCAGCAAAAGGAGCAGCAGAAGCAGCAACAGAAGCAACTGCAAACCAAAACACCACCGAACTGCTGCCGGATACACTCACAGTCATCGAGCAATCAACGACAGCAGCAGCAACGGCAACCGCACGCGGCTTCACATGTCGCTTGCAGCAATTGTTGCAACCATTTATTAGTTGCGAATCCTTTGCTGCCGCACAGAACACATTGTCACCTACACAAACGCATGACAACAACACAATGCACAGCAATACAAATAGCAATAAAACGAGAAGCAATATGCTTGAGCAATACTATCCCAGCGATATGCAACAACAACAACTACAACAGCAACTGTTGCAGGAGGCGAGGACGACGACGACGAAGACAACAATTACAAGTGATGCAGCAAATAGCGCACAGCATAGTGAAACATTCCATTGCATACTTGAAACATTCGATAATCTCCGACAGCATGCGAAATATGCATGTATGGGCGTTGAAACAACAGCAACACCAACAACAGCAACAGCAACAACAGCATCAACGACACTTGCAACAGTCATTGATGATGGTGATGCGTATGTGCCCAGAGAAGATTGCCTCATGAATAAGCGCACTTTTGTTGTTGTAGAACAAGCGCATGAACCTATTAACGAATTTCAATTGGCAATCAAACAACTTTATGGCGAATATATGCAGCAATTGAATGCTGTAGGCGGCAACAGTAGCATCAGCAGCATCAACAGCAACAGCAACAGCAGCATAAACGGCAATCAAGCAGTCGATGTTAGTTCTAGTCTTAGTGATAAACTTAGTGATATCGTTAGTTTAAGTTTAAATACGACAACAACAACAGCAACTACAACAGAAAACAGTGTCGCCTGCGAAATGCAAACATTGTACTGTAGCAGCAATATTGCTGCTGTAAATGTTGCAGCAACACCTTTTAGCAATCAACTCAACTATGGTATTGACGGCAATGAAACCTCTAACCTGTCTGCAACAATATTCGATGAACTTCTATGTTATCTACGCACAAGTGCTGACGATATGCTAAACTTCTTAAGTCAACAACCTGCTACACAACTCAGCAACAACAACCACAACAACAACAACATGAGCAACATAAGCTGGCCTACTGATAATGCCGATGATGATGTTGTTGCCAACTTTCACATTAATCTTGGCATGGATGGCTTTTGGTCATGGGAAACGCTGAACAATGCATTGAATGTAACTACTAATGCCAGTGTTACGGCCAGTACCATAGATATTTTGGCCAACTATAGTTTGGGCAACATACATGCAACGACAGTTGGTTACGGCGGCATGGGAGACAGCACCTTAACGACTTCATTGAATGATATGCATGTTGTTGCAGCACCCAGCTATGATTGGCTATTTTTGTTTGTGATTTTTTTCATATTCGCTGGTGGTTTGGGCAATATACTCGTCTGTCTGGCTGTTGCACTCGATCGTAAATTACAAAATGTCACCAACTATTTTCTATTCTCGCTGGCAATTGCTGATCTGCTTGTGAGTCTCTTTGTGATGCCAATGGGTGCAATTCCAGCGTTTTTGGGTGAGTAGCAAATACAAATTTTCATTTTTTTTTTTTTTTTTTTAAATTTTTACGAGAGCTGCTCAATAAGTCTGTGGTAACAACACCACAAAATAAATTTATGAATTTGTCTGGAAAGTATTGTAGCGTTCTAATAAGCACATTGTCCTCACTCCTTGATGTTTGAAGAAGAGCATTGACGACGTTGTCTCTTTTGAAGCAAACACAAATAACTTATTTAAGATACTATAAATTAGTGGAATCTTCTCATTTCACGCCTCTCTAAATTTGCTTTACATCAAATTAAATAATACACATATGAAAAAAACAAATCTAAAAATAGGTTTGAAATTTTTGTTTTTATTCGAAGGCGTACTTAAAAATTTTCAGTACGACTCGAATTAATTTTCTTGAATCAAGTACAAAACGGAAACGATTTATAAATCAAACGTGATAATACTTAGAATAAGTATAAAATTCTCAGAACAAATCTCAAGTCCAGTACGAAAGTCTCAGAATGTGAAATAAGGTATTTTTGACTTGAAGTAAGTAGAAAATTCTTAAGTCAATCTCTCACCTATTCCAATTTCTTCTCTTGCTTAACAGTAAATGCGAAAAGCAATGCGGTCGGCAACTCCATATAGCGGGTGCCCGTTAGCCGAGGTAGTTACAACCAAGGTGAATTTATCTATAATGTGACGTATTCCACTGTGGTGAGTTTCTTAAATGCTTTAAGCGTGAAACAGATATTGAAATCCCAATCCGCAACAAATGAAAAAGAGCAAGATGAAAGCTAAAAAGAAACGGAAAAGAGCGCAAATGAGAGGAATACGTCACCTTTAGTATAAATTCACCATGGTTAAGACGAGGGGACTTCTCAGCGCCGTTTGCATATGACATGGTTCTTCCGCTAAATTAAATTAAATTAGTATTCTAAAATTAGAACAAAAATATAAACAAACAAAAAAAATCCAAATCAATCCAATTTGTTCTTAAATCAAGCTTAATAGAGCTTGAAAGTAGCGAAACTTGAGAAAAAACATATAGTCTTCTCTACGACAACGTGTGGATTTTCCGTACCCCAAACACTACAGTTTTGCTGGGTGACATAACTTCGTGGGGAACATTTGATATTTCGTGTCAGAAACCACAGAGCCACACTCAACGTTAGTTTTGCGTATTGTGAGAAAGCGACAGAGCACACTTTCCTTAAAGTGGGTTCCAACCACGATTCGGTAACTTTTCTGAACTCTACTGATTGGCAATTGGATTGCTCGTTTAGTTATCCATTAAATCAGAAATTAACTTCACTAAAAATAATGAATTTTTCTATTGGAAGATCTCTTCTAGCAAAAGTAATGGTGTGTTTAACGTGTGTCTTAAGGAGATCTCATTTATAAGTTTTTAAACATTTATAAAGTTTTAATCATGAAGAATGAGAGGCTTGTCGCTCAAAAAAGTCCTCAGGTGACGAGTGGGAGAGTTTGGCTACGTTAGGAATAAATATTACTTTAACCTCTTTTCAAAAATTGTGCACATAGTTGAGACAAAGCAGCTCTTAAAATAAAATATAGTTTAATGTGTGTCAATATGATGTATAGCTGGGCTGGGAAAAAACCATCCGGTTGCGGCGATTAATACAGCTGAAAGGACTTAATGGCACATTCGATTTTTATCAGATTCACAATTTGATGTCACTGCTTCGAAAGTTTCCTTACTAGATTGAGTTCTAACTATTTTCGGTCTAACTATTTATAGTCTATTTTCGGGTTCCAGAAGATAGACTATGGAGTGTGGAAATTTGAGTAGAATTTTTCTGAGTTGCGATGCGTCCGCTGTTGATTCTATTAAGATGGGTTAAAATGGACTTGAAATTCAGAGTTTTCTGAACGCTTTAGCGATCAATCAAATCTTTACGTTTCTGTTTCAGGTGATACATTTAAATTTTCGTTTGTGCTCATATCACTTTTATATCTCCAGAGAATATGATATAAGTTTTAAAGTTGCATGATATGAACTGTTACTATTACGTCCTGCCACCAAATTATGTCTAAATATCTGTGATATTCTCGGGTTTGAACACAATATTGGATGCGCTATTTAGATTCAACTATCAAAAGTTATTTAATTAGATTCACAACTTCATATCAATTTCAGCTCCATCAAAAATATTTAAGTGTATAAATAATGAGTTTGTCAATTCGAACATAGCATCCATACACACATTGCATGTTAAATAAAACTTTTTAATAAAAGCTATCACAGACTTATCAAACAGCTCTCGCATCATATGTACATAAATGCATTTGAAAGCCATTGCAATCAATAACGCACTAAGGACATCTTTCAAAATGCAGGCATCATTATTAAAATATCACAAAGCAATCATGAAAGCACAACACTGTCACATATACGACCGATGATTGAAAGCGAAATATTGCTGCAACTTTCATGTGGCAGCATATGGCATCCAGTGAATGTCATTGTATCTGTATGCAACTGCAACTGCAACTGCTGTTGCTCTAATGTTCGTTCGTCTGTGTAAAGTACGATAAAATAATTTCATTCTACGATATTATTGAACGCATGTCTTGCGTTGCGCGAGTTTAAATATTTTCTTGTAACAAATATTTGAAGTGCAGCCAATGTAAACGCATGCAGTGATAGATACATAACGTACTTGTAGATACATAGCTAGATGGCATATCTATGACATATATATGATATATTTTTAATGCCATTTCTAATGTTATACTTCAATGCGCAATTTACACAGCTGTGTAAATTTCACATTCATCTTCAGTTAGCTTTTTGCAGAAGGAACAGCTTTCCAATTTCTATTTTCCTTAATCTAGTTTGGCTTTATAAAAATATTTGCTTTATTTTCATGATATTTCAAACGAACCTTTATGTATTGTACCATTCACAGAGAGTGTGAAATGGTATTAACACTTTGTCTGAAAGTTTGTAACGCATTAAAGGAGGCAGCGAAGACCTCATAAAGTATATATTCGTGATCAGCTTGACGAGGCTAGCCATGTCCGTCTGTCTGTATGTTGCATGTACATATGTATGCATTTTCTGGGGACCAATTTTTATGCTATCCAGTTGAAATTTTACACATGCACTTCTTTTTATTGCAGTTTAATCGAGTTTCGAAATTGACCTTCCACGCCCACCTTTTGGGGTAGCCCCCATATAAACCCACCGCCCACTTTTGACTTTTTGTATGAAAAACTTTTCTACTGTAGTCAATATCAACTTAATAATTTATATGGTAACTTCTAGTGTACAGATGCTTGAATATACATTAATGGATGGGGCCCGCCCATTGTTTGGGGTAGCCCCCATACAAACCTACTGCCTACTTTTGACATTTTGTATGAAAAACTTTTCTACTGTAGTCAATATCAACTTAATAATTTATATGGTAACTTCTAGTGTACAGATGCTTGAATATACATTAATGGATGGGGCCCGCCCATTGTTTGGGGTAGCCCCCATACAAACCTACTGCCTACTTTTGACATTTTGTATGAAAAACTTCTTTATTAAAGTAAATACTTATTATTATTTCATTTAGAACGCTATCGAAATTCTGTCACAGAACACCACAAAACCGATAAGCCCTGCACTTCAACTTTTCATTACTTGCAATCAATTTATATGAATTGTTAAACGTAATTTTAATTTCACTGCATTTTATATTAATATTTTAACGATTTCGTTTTAATATATTTTTACATTCTGTTTATTTTTATTTCTATAAATTTTGTACTGCAAATTTATTTTACCATAAACAAATAGCCTGAAATATTTGTAAATGCCGCTGCCGATTTATATTTCATTTTTTATTTATGAATATTATTGTTTTTCATGTTTTTCATGTTTTTCACGCTTTTAGCACAGGATTATAAATGTATCTATAAATAATTTTAATTATTTTTTCAACTTTTGATAGAAGTTTTTTCGTGATTTAAGTTTGCTTTTTTCAAATAAAATCAATCATGGAAAAAATGTTTAGTCAAATGGTGAATTATAGTGTTTTTCCTTTGGCTGAATTTTAAAATAATGAAAAATTATATATTTGCTATAATACATATCGGTACATAATTTTATAGAAACGTTTTTTTATCATTTTTGTATCATCAAAACCATTTTATCTACAAAAACAACATTTAAAAGTGGACAGGTTAGGCTCGTTAATAACTTTGTGAAGCTTTCATACAAAGTGTGATCTTAAAATAACCGAACTTTTTAGTTATAAAATAAGGCAAGCATGGTATTCTGTTTTAAACCTAATATTTGTTCAAAATACGTTCCACTTAACTCAATGCAACGTTTGGAACGCTTAACCAATTTATCCATAGACTTTTTAAACTCGTTTTTTGGAATGTTCTTTAGCACCTGGGTCACGGCTGCTTGTATTGCTTGAATATCATCCTAAAAAGCTCCTTTCATTGTAGTTTTCATTTTTGGAAAGAGAAAATAATCGCACGGTAATAGATCAGGCGAATACGGAGGGTAAGGTGGAACAAAACGTGCACACACCTTTCTTTTACCCAAATCTTCAGTTAATATTTTGTACATTGTACAATAAGATGAATTTAATTCTTCTGCCAGCATTCTCACAGTGAAATTTGCATCGTTAGCGATTGTTTCACTTAATTTTTCCACTAACTCAACACGATTAGATGCTTCGGGTCGTCCAGGACTTGGATCATCATTTAAATTATCACGACCGTGTTTCAATCGTGTAAACCACGTGTAAACTTGAGTACGACCCATACAATCATCATCATAAGTATTAGCAAATTTTTTACCGAATTTAAACCAAATTTAATATTTACTCTTTTGTTTTTACGACATAACTACAAAAACTGCTGTTATTAAAACGTGTATCATTTTGTAACCTGTCAAACGATCGTAGCATGATCTTAGCTGCTTTCGAAAGAAGAAAAATGTACTTCTCTAACACTGCCCACATTTAATAGATGGCGCTATGTGTTCAATGATTTAAATTAAAAGTTCGGTTATTTTTAGATCACGCTTTGTATATGCATACACTCAAAAAACATAGCCCTTCTTCGATTAGTGGGGTAAGAATTAAAATTATTTAAATTTTAATTCATACAATATTATAATTCACAAATAGTTTATTTTCCATCAAACTTGATATTACAATGAGTTCTAAGCTTTTTTGATATTTTTGTTTTGTTTTTTTTATATTTTTTTAATTATATTTCTCTTTCACTGTTATGAAGTCAATTATGTTTAAATTTAGAAGAATGCTTTACGCATGGCAAGTACAGAGTTTTATTTCCTTTGTGCGCACTTATACTCTAGACTAGATTTATTAGGATGCGCCGGCTGACCTATTGATAGAGGTCATATTACCCTTAGTTTAAGTAGATTAAACATGAACGCTTTTTCGGAAGCTCTAAATAAATTTAATGATAAAACAATTTGAACTCTAATGCTCTATTCCAAGAGGCAAGTTTTATCCATTTTCTGACTGTGGAATTTTTTTTTTTTTTATTGTTCTTGAATTTAGAAACTTGATATTGTGATTCATATTTTCACCAATCGAAACTTTTACAGACAATAAACAAAATAACTAGTAAACTACAATTGATTTGGTGATGTAGATTAGATCAATCAGCCTCCAACAAAATGACAAATGTAACCGCCAACTATCGAAAACATCTGCCCGCTGCCGCTCCTACATTTCTAAACTGAATGGAGTGGTTTGCTGATCTGTACAAAGCATTTAGCTTTTCGGAAAATTAAAAATTCATACTTTTTGCACTGCTGCTCTAACTTCAAACCAAAATTTATTTGCATATCCGTTTTGATTGTGGTGAATTGTAGCACATTTTCGGTTTTTCATTCATTTGCTCTGTGGCTTAGTTTAGGTCACGGCACACATTCTAAATACAAAATTTGATGCAATAAACCGATTTCCATTTGAATTTGATGTGTTGTATTAAAGACCAACTATTTAAATACTACTTTTAAATAGGTATATTTATATTATTTTAGTTATGGAACAGATGATTTTGTATTATACTCGTCTATGTGGCATATCCATATAACTTGTTTCTCATCGAAATCATTGAACTTTGGATCTTATATTTTAAGTGTATGGTAAAAACACCAAACACGATACACCAAAAATTTGGGCGCAAACTACAAACCAGTGAAACAACTGTGCGCAGTAGTGTGAAAAATTTTTACGAAACTGGGTTTTTGCGAATAAACGAAGAAGAAAGTCTAGGATAATGATACAAAAACGACTGCAACCATGAAATGGAGCATTAAACTGGTTATTCAGGACATTCCCTTCGAATTTCTTCAAAATGTCAGCAGAAATAGTCGAGTTCCTACGAGACAGTCGCGGTGAACAAATTCTAAAAATAATTTTGCACAAATAATCCCTTTATATGGCCTTTCGAAAGCAATAAAATATTTGAAAAATTCGTATTCAATTGCGTTCAATCAATATATAGAGTAGAAACTCCAAAACTAGTTCAGTTTGTCAGCATACTTAGCTCCGATAAAATGATTTCAAGTAATTA
The DNA here is from genome assembly GCA_035044765.1 of Leucophenga montana. Classification (NCBI taxonomy): domain Eukaryota; kingdom Metazoa; phylum Arthropoda; class Insecta; order Diptera; family Drosophilidae; genus Leucophenga; species Leucophenga montana. The sequence goes on along the minus strand of JAWNNQ010000932.1, from coordinate 67,216 downwards.
TCTTTACTTACTTACTTAGTTAGGCGGCTCTACAACCGTCTATCGGTCAAGGCCGCACGCAGGAAAGCGCACCATTCGGTGTAATTTGGTGCTCGCCGGCTCCAGTAATTATCATTAAATCAGCTTAATTTTTTACTCTTAACCATATTAAACATAAACTTAGCTTTTAACTCTTTAAACGCACATCCGAAACGCTTCGCTACAGGTGAAATGCGTTTTTCATTTAATGTATACTCTCAAATACTTTTTCGAGTTGTAGTTTTGCTTAATACTAGTGTACACTTTCAGTTAAATTCATATACATACATATACCTACACTTTAAAAAAGCATTACCGAAACATAAAAACTATCTATAAACGAAAAAAATTTACGAGTATCTGTAGGTATTAAGCATACGAGTATAAAAGTAAAAGTATATTGAAGCGCATTTAACAAATTAAGCCAACCTGACAGCTGTGACAGCGTATGCCATGCACAAGGACATGCACTTAAACGCAATTAAACAGACAGATAGTGAACATAAAAGTCTATGAGTGAGACACACACAGGCAAACAGACAAACTGGCATAAAGCGCATAAATATGAGGGAGCTAACAAAAGAATTCCATAAACAAAAGTTTGTTTTTTTCCCAGCGCTGAGGTATACCAAATTTGGTCTTTCACTAATAATGTGGAGAGGGCGTGGCACCGTCGACTTTTCCAGTGTATCTTATTTCTCCTGATGGCCTTTACATATGTACCAAAGGATCTGCCTTAAAGAGTTACTGAGATATAATGAATTCGCGTTTTCTCTTATATGGTGGACCGTGTCACAAATTATCATATCGGAGCACCAGACGAATATATGTTTAAAATTTGAGCTCAATCCAACCATTGCCTCTCGAGTAATGCGTTCACAAAAACTCTCGCATAATCGCTTTTATATATTGCCAAACTTTCCAGTTTTCCTGATAAGTTTACCTAATAGTCCCATTCGGACTATGACAAACAGTTCAGCCGTTCTCAAGTGATGCGTTTACCATATATTGTTGATTTGTGTTACACTTAGAATCTGCTCATTGTGTAATATTTCATACACACAAGCAAATGTTGTTTTCACTGCAACTTACCGAACTTTTGTTATCACCCTCGTACAAAGTATGTAAGATAAATTCATTTAAATACGCATTAATATCCTTTCTTTCTGGCTTTATAACTTAACTTCTTCCTTTGCTTAATTTATGGTAGCAACTTGCAACTATCTATTAAACATCTCAAAGAGACAAATTAATGAAAAATCCTTTAAGACACATGCATCCTCACTCGTACGAGTATGTGCAGTATTTAACCCAAATTTCGAGACAATAATAAATAAATTGCGTATACAAAACACCCACAATGAACGGCCTCCCCGGTAGCCATTTGCAACTAATTAGTACAAATTGAGCGCAAATGAATAGTTTACATTGTGCGTTTAGGTTTGTAAGTTTATTGCGCGATTTGTTGCTTAGCTAATAATGTGCTCAAATACTTACACAAAGACGAACACGCACATCAGAGGCGTCGGCAGTTGACCGCAGATATTTGGATTCTAAAATAGCAACAATCATGACGAGAACCATTTGCAACACTCAATGTTCCAGTATGAATTTGACTGTATCTGATGTTTTTGGCAAAGTTTTTGATGCAGTACTTCAAAATCGCACAACTAGCAATGAGTACATCTCATAGTAAATCTTCTAGTCGTGTTAAACTGGGAACTTTACAGCAAATCACTGATAAGAACCTTAGTACTCGAAACACTCAACTTAGCCAACACCAAAGAATATAAGAATTACTAATAGTTCCTTCACGGCACTGAATAGGGCTTGCCCAAATAGAAAGTTGAAATCGAACCATAAATCACCCTGTTGGTCTAAGGAGCTTGATAAATTTAGCAAAGATTGTAGAAGACGCTTTAATCAAGCAGAGAATACAGACAAAGATACAAAGCCGGGAACAGTATAAAGATAAACTAAGCTTACACAGAAGCTATAAGGAAAACCTAACGTGCCTCTTGTGGCAATTTCTGTAATAATATAGAATCCTCCACAGATGTAACACGTCTAAGGAAAACCATATTCAAGACACCAACCTCGAAAGGTTATCTAAAGCATCCAAAAGGAGTCTGAACAGACTCCAGTAAGAAATTTCTCAAGCTATTACTAGACACTCATACACTTCAGGGGGTGTTCGGATACAACTCAATATACTCGTAGTAGATCAGTGGAGAGTTGCTTCCTCATATGCCAACAGAGATAGCAAGAATAGATTAGATCAAATGGACGATAGTCATAAAAATCATCAGGCCTGGATATATTATTTCCAGTTCAATTTCAGCAAACAGAAGAGTACTATATGATACCATGGTTGTAACCATCTTTGTAAGCTTTCTTAGGCTTAATCATATAAGTTTTTTTTTTTTTTTTTTTTGTAAGTAGACAAGGCCTCACACGCCAAGTACTTCAGGCACAATCACCAATGCTCTGACAGATGTTCGGACTTTCAAGTTCAAATTATTCGTACCATGCTTACCAACAGGCTGGTAAATTCAATGTTAGGAGACAAGAAGATTTGTCAGTAGAGTAACACCTCAAAAAGGAGTACGCTCTCCGCTTCTATGGCTAATTACAGTTCACCAACAATTGAGACGCGTAGAAGCAGAAGGTCATCAGAGTGGGCTTCGGAACACGGCGTGGACGTAAATCCAACAAAGACTGACTCTTCGCACCGGAACCGGAACTTAGACAAAATTAGTGAAGCAGTTTATACCTATGACTACTTGTAGGCTAAGCATCGCATTTAGAACGAACTGTTGATCAAAGAACAGATGAGGTAACTCAAATACATTTAAAACTCAGCCGGCCGTAGAACCAGAGAAGCTTACACATCTCTAGGAGCCTTTACGGGTCAGTGTTTCAAAAGCAGACACGCCACTAAGCCAAAGTTTTTACAAAAGTTGTGGAAACGTCGAAGTGAAAGTAACGGTTGAGCATTTGCAACGATATTTCCCAGCTCATATTAGGAAAGGAATGGAGAGTGCCATCTTAAATAATCTTAAAGAAATAACTTGAAATATTTTAGATCAACTATCGAAGTTTCTGGAAGTTTCAAAGTTACTGGTACAGAATTATTGGTGCACATAAGAGCTGGAAAAGGAATAGGAGAGATCACATGGTATCACAATGTGCCAATACTAACCTTTGACGTCGTGGGGACTTCCAACGTCGGTCATCGTAACCTCACCTAACTAACCTTGCCTATGTGTCTATAATTGAACTTTACCACTTGACCAGGCCTTTTCGAAATCGAGAATAGATCAACCGTTTCTTTTGTATTCTGCAGTTCATATAAACACGAGTATGTTCCACCATTCAGTCGCTCTGTTTCGACACCACTGACTGACACACACACGCACACACACACATACACACATACACAACCTAACGCACATGTGCACTAAAGTGTCGCTGCTTACGTGTCATTAACACATAAATTTATTTATTACGTATACGCACAGTAATCAAGTGAACGGACAGACGGATAGACGAACGGACTAACGGACACAAGTGGTACTTAATGTAGAACAACTATACGCTTTGGGTTTACACGCATCGTTCCATGGCTCTACTGCATTTGACACCTAACACTTTCATGTCAACGTACTTACAGATATAAATCTACAATTATAGGAACGCAGACTGTACTACTAAACTCTATACTCGTAGCTACGGTTGGCCAACGTATTTATGACTTTGATAAAAATTAAGCGCCAAACAATTAAACTGCTGTTGTTGTTGTTGTTGTTGTTGTTTGTGTAGACTGTCTGCCTTACTGCCGACTAGCAATTCCGTACTAAATACATGAGTTAATGCCTCGACTTTAAATCCTTTTTTGTGGCATTTTCTGGCTGCCATCCCGAAATGGTTTTATAGCACTGCTGTACTATTGCTTATGGCATATACGAGACAAAGTTGTTAAAGTACTTAATGCATTTTATGAAATGTCAACATGTGTTGCTGTCTTATAAGTTTTTGGCAAATTGTTGTTATATGTGCATGTAGAAGTTTTTTGAAATTACTAGGATTTTTATGCATGTGTGTAAATATTGCAATGTCTATAAAAAGAAGAAGTAAAAATAGATGCGTATCTCATAGATACTATGTATATATCTATCGTATATAAAAACTTAAATGAAAAATCTAGAGAATTGTTTACACAAAGTTAAACTAAATTAATATTTTTAAGCTGTAAATAAGTGTAAAGAATTAGTGAATTGAATCTAAGTGATTACAATCTACATTATGTACTTTGTGTGCGCAAATTAAGTTTTTCCAAAAGAAATATTTTCTTAAGGCCTGGTCACACGGTCTTTTATTTACATGAAAAAAATTTTATTTTTTTCCAATCGCCACCAAACTTCTTAGTATCACCCACGGGACTATTTTGAATATTGCCACAAAATTTGATCAAAATTGGTAGAGCCGTTTCGGAGTCTATAGGGAACCTACATACATACTTCCATTTCTATATATATAGTTAGTTGCCTGTTTAAACACCAACTTAACACCGATTCCTACATTGTATACAAAGGCCACTAAACTTTAAGTTTAAAAAACTAAAATCAAAACAAAAACCAACCACAACTAAATCCAAATCCAAACAACTTTTAATGGACTTTTAAAACCGAAAATCAACAAAATTAAATGTAGCGAGAGAAAGTGAAAGTAAACGACAAACTATTCTATTCGCAACAAAAGAAAATATTAAGTTAAGTTAATCGAAATTTTAAATACTTTAAGCAAATGTTTTGAGAAATACATTTGCATTGCTTCCGTCTACCTAATTATATTCATAACTTCCTATGGAAAGTAAAACATGGCACATATATCATTTTCACGCCTCGATTACTTGCAGCAAAGAATCTTAGTTTGGTCTAATTCATCATGAAATTCCATTTTGGAACGTTAATCGGAGCTTGCTAGACTTGTAGATAAAAATCATTTATAATATCTCAACATTCTCGTTGAATGTTGTCAATTCTCGAAGATTGTTGTCATTCTCCCCAAACGAATTACATTTTTTTGTATGAAATATAACTGATTTAGTATAGATATCATATCATATCTATTATCATCACCACAAACAGCTGCTATTTATGGTAAATAAAGCGCACGTCATTTTGCCACTCACAGGTAAACAACGGAAAACGATATGCCCGAAGAAATGTTGAGAATGTTTGACAAACTAATTAGGAATTTAACATGGTGTTGCATAAGTATGTTTTCTTACATTAACTTATGATTATCCAACGAAGTTCTGATGCAGTGTGATAGATGAACGAGATAACTTAGTTTAGACTTTCTATCGAACTGCATTAGAACATAGATTTAGTATGTTTCAAAGTCGGTGATAAAATGACAACTTTGTACACTTTTCTTGTAAAGAGTTTAAAATCTATACGAAACAACAAAAAGTAAAACTATATAAATATTTATACACTTACAACACTCACTTTTACCAAAAAAACCAAAAAACTCGCGTGCATAATTGCTCAAGAGCGAAAACGACAAACAATCTGGAGGAGGGCACACTTAAAGCTTTTAGTTACATTTGAGATTTACTTTTGGGCTTTTATATTTTTCCCAACCCTCTTTGCTGAAATTTATTTTTCATTTTTTCGGAAACTACAAACAACTTAAGTAAAACAAAGCCAAACCAAAACCCATAAAAAACAGACAAACAGCAGCAGAAAATTTTAAGAAAAAACAAGCAAATACTTTAAGTTCGGTAGAACCGAAGTATTAATACTTTACATACCAACTTTCCTCCAATTATGTTGTTGGAAATAAAAATAAGAAAGAACTAGATTTAATTTGGAAACTGTAACTCAGCGATGCAGCATCGACAATCAAGAGTGATTCTTCGCCTGTTCTCCAGTTTGACGGTGTGGTTGCTGCTGTTGCAAGATGGACAAAATTTTCTAACTGCCGTTTCAGCATACGCGAGTTCCATCACTTCCTTATGAAAGATCATGCCTGACCGTAAGGGCATCGGCATCGAATATACTCCATCCATTAAAAAAGTCGTTCGATAAAGCATAACACTATCTGAAACAACTCTTGATATCAAAGTATTCGGAGAGATTCTGTGTATGATAGCATCATACATCAAATAGAGTAACGAAAAACATAGCTCTTTTCGGTGTAGCGGCCTAATAATCGATACAAAGGTGGTGTGTGGCGTTGTTGTACTCACGGATCTTACCCAGAATTTGTCATAGTGTGAAAATTTGGGCACTGGTCTCACTGGCCTATTTGGTCTAAAGCCAAACTAATGCTGTCTTAGCAGTGTATCCGTATATGGTTCCATACGGATACATACATATTACTCGGAATAGAATCTAAGTATATCTAATTGAAAGAAGACTTATTTCACGTGGTTAGAACAAAGAATGAGTTTCCAATCATTGGGCATGCAGTCTTCGGACCTTACCAACTTTTCGCCTCCCTTTGTGATTCTTCCGCTCAATAATTAAATCTACAAGAAAGTCATCAGCATTCCAATACTTCTTAGTTTCCTAATTCTCTGTCGTCGGCATTGCTATTAAATAATCTATTTTGGTCATTCTCAAGTGAATGGCAATCAATATCTTTCCCAGTAAGATGGACGACCACATGCCTTATTTTTCTATATAGTTTATCGTATTAAAAATAACTATTCCTACTGAGTTTCATCTCGAAAGCTTACCAAGATTATGTATACCTACATTCTTCAACGCATTACAAACCTTCCGACAAACTAATAATACCATTCTCACAACAAATGTGAAGTGTATATTAAAAAAAGTGTAGTCTACAAAACGGCGCATTAGCTTAAGTGCCAGCCTAAAGTTAAGCCAGAATCTGTGGTGTTTTGTGTAGGAACACTAAAATGAGAGAATGTTTACGAACGACCGGAAAAATGAAAACGAATGAAATCATGTTTTTAAATGTATGCCAGCAGTTAGCTTTTATGCTGATAATATTGCGTTACGGGTTTAGATACATACATTGGGGTGAACTACTACAACTCCGACACGCGGACAGACGGACATACGGACAATCATATGCGCCCTTCTGTATAAGGATACAAAATAAATACTCGTATCTGTAAGAGCATATGTTGCCAAACAAAAAACGATTAAAATAAAAATTAAACCAACTGCACGCAGTCGAGCGTAAATTTGGTGTAAGTAATTTTAGGTGTAGGAAAAACTTAAAGGTAAAACTTTGTTTTTTTTTTTTGCGTTAAGTTTGCTGTAAACATGTTAAATTTATTTAAGTGCTGCACTTAATGGAGAAAATGGAATGCATATACGTATCAAGCACGCACACTATACATTCGCTATTTTTGTGTAAAGATACTCTTAGTTTACTAACAGATTCCAAACTGGCATTAAAGTAGCATATTTGCATGTATACACCAAATATAAATTCCTTATTTCAAACTTAAAAGCTTTGTCAGAAATCAGTTGTATTTTTAAATTTTTTCCAAAATTTTTTTTAATGCTTTAGCTCAATACTGAGATCGATGAAAATTTTTGATACCGAAAAACGCGGTCAAACAACAATCAAAAATTTTCGGCACGCACTGTTTTTCATCGAGTTCTCAGATAACAAAAATGTTCGCTACCGAAAATATTTTATATTCTCAAAAAACAGGTAACAATCATAAATGTGCTCTTTTGCATTTCCGTAAAAAACAAACCAAAGACTATTCATCTAATAAGTATCTGAATTAAGTATTTCATGTTGATTTGGCAAAAATTTTCATCGATCTCAGTTATGGGCTTCTATAGAAATCATGTTGTGAAAATAAAAGGCTTTCCAATAATTTTGTATATAAATAAAACACAAATTAATTAAGATATTGGACTAAAATTTATTTCATGTTACATTTAACCGAGAGCACATTTGCAGCGAACGATTGAATCGAGCGAGCTAATTTTCATCCACTCTTCCACACATATGGGCCGGAACGTTGGTAATTTTGTGTTCCAAATAGTTTCTGAGCTCCTCTAATGGCTTTGGCTTAACGTAACTCTATAAAAAGAATATAATCGGCTTTAAATCGTATGTACAAGATGGTCATTCGACCAGACCATTTCTCGACATTACACGGTTACCGAGCTTCGCCTTCGAAATTTTCACAGATTTATGCTAGAAAACATTGACTTGTATATAGTATGGAGCTACTAGAATGCATAGGATATTAACAGCTTCGATTAAACCGAAGTAAAAGTTTCTCTTTCTTGTTTTATACACACTTACTGGTCCGGATTTATCGTATTATTTGTTTTATACAATTCACTTTTTACTTTGAATGTAGCTACGAAAATTGCATTAGAACACTAGACGCTCACAAGCTCGGACGTACTGTCTCATTAAGTGTAGAAATGCAAACCGAGCTCGTAGTTCTGTACTGCACGGCATTCAGCTGCATATGCTTTATGTGTGCAAGTCCTGTGTTTGTAGCTCATTTCCTCCTTGTTCAGTCATTTTCTTTCTCTGCCATGTTGCGTCTTCATCAGCCAATTGGTGCACTGGACTGCTTTATAGCCAATCACTGCATAAACCGCAATGAACAATGTCATTTTCCATTTTCATTCCATTTTCAATTAACCTTGATTTGCATGGCATTTTTTTTTTTTTTTTGTGTTGCTATCAATTTTCACTTCTACTCTCTTTCGCTCCTTTACAAAAGCAATTTTCAACCATATTTTGTAGCAAAAAAAAAATGGAAAAATTTAAGCACGAAACCGCATAAAATAGAATTTCATTCGCATCCATCGTTCTCAGCACAGCTCAACTGAACTCTATACAGCTCCGTACATGAGTCACCATGAACTTACGTTCAACAAAAAAAAAACATGAAAAACGAAAAAATCTTTATTTCCCGTTGCAGGATATTGGCCACTTGGCTTTACATGGTGCAACATTTATGTAACCTGCGATGTGCTTGCCTGTTCATCGAGTATATTGCACATGTGCTTCATCAGCCTGGGTCGCTATTTGGGCATACGGAATCCATTGGGTTCGCGGCATCGTTCGACAAAACGTTTGGCCGGCATTAAAATCGCCATTGTCTGGGTGATGGCCATGATGGTGTCCAGCTCAATAACCGTATTGGGTATGTATCACAAGCAGTTGCTGTTACTATTTGTATTGCATAAGCCTTTAACGTGTATGGTTTTGTGGCATTTTACTTAATTTACTATGCGAAAATGCTCATTTATTGCAGGTATCGTCAATACAAAAAACATAATGCCCGAATCGAATGTCTGTGTCATAAACAATCGTGCATTCTTTGTTTTTGGCTCGCTAGTGGCATTCTATATACCCATGCTGATGATGGTAACAACGTATGCACTGACGATACCATTGCTGCGTAAAAAAGCACGATTTGCTGCTGAACATCCGGAGAGCGAACTGTTTCGCAGGTAAGTAAAGTACATAGTACATACATAATGTCTGGTTCTATGTATTCAACATGAGATAGGTAGATAGATGTCAGAATATGTTGACCATTGCAAACGAACATAAGCTCTGGGCTGTCAGTTAAATGTTGACAATATTTGCTGTTAGCAATTATTGAAAAGTCTTTCATGAATGAGTTCTCCAAGAAAACGCTGGAGTTGCAGCCGAATGGTCCCTAGACTAAAACAAATTAGATTTGGAGGAACAGTAGCAAAGCTTAGCAACAGAGGTAAATATGTAAAGGTGACACTAGACAGTAAATTTCTATGGAATATACACACGGAAGAAACCGTACACCAAGGTATTACTTATATGCAGGAAGCTAGCTGGGAAATCATAGCGGTGCAACCGAAAATCATGATCTGTTAATAGAACATGGTAGATAAATCAATAAGAGACGGCAGCCCAAGTGACGGTCACTAGAGTGCTCAACTCCACACAAACAATAGCGTCTATATATCCACCTCAGGGGCACAGTGCACATGTCCAACGGCGACAGTGGAAGCAATTCAAGCTTTCACACCACTTCATCTAGAAATCGAGCACAAAACTAAAGAAGCACTCCTATCTATTCGATGGAAAAAAGCTACTTCGGAGATATGTCAGGAACGTATACCTCCATGCCAAGATATGAAATAACACAGAAGAATATATTTGATCAGAGCTTCATCATTAATTGGTCCATTACCACACCATCGAAAGGTATAGGGGCGGATGCTTGACAGAAGATGGCACAGGCATATGGGTTGGAGGTCCTAGTGCACAGCATTGGGAATCAATGGGGAACTATAGCAGTAACTTTCAGGAAATTTAATTTAGGTAGTGACTATCTATCGTACAGCCAGGCTCTCTGTTGTGAGTACCGGGACACAACAATATTCTATAAAATCAGCAAGCATGCCACAAAAGATTTGGCAACGCCAATGATAGGATTAGAGCCATTCTGTGGCATGGGCAGACGCACTATAACATAATAATATAATAATAAGACGGAATACTACTGGGCTATAAGCCAAAGACTAAGAGAAACAAAGCTATTTCTGGGACGATACAACCTGAGCAGGTCAAAATCATCAATATCATATATATCTCGGTTTTAAATTTGGCAATATTGATATTCGATAGTTGGGTAGAAAAAATATCGATGTTAGGACTGACCCCTTGATAGAGATCACACATAGACCAATATGATCGTTAGTGAAGCAGATGATGGAGATAGTTCAGACGCTTATAAAGTCCTGTATAATTTTTACGTATTTGGCGAACGTCAATAGTCTTTAGGCATTAGGAGTCCTTGTAGCCGCCTCTTCCAGTGATGCGAGCCCGATGGCTGGGCAGCTGTAGATGGCATGTTTCATAGTTTCCGTGACTCCCAATTCATTGCATTTCCTACAACCGTCCATGTTGGTTATGCCTAGCTTTTTCGCATGAGCAGCTGCTAGACAATGCCCTGTTAGAATGTCTGTTCATTTTAGAGCCTTCTGTAAATATTTGTATTGCGCGCTGGTCCAGTCCTGTATGCCAGTCTACAGGCCCCAGTGAAGTTGGTGACTGTGCGAAGTTGAGTTTGGGAGTCATGTAGTCCTTATTACTGCTAAACTCCATGGTGCCTGTCACGCAGAGGCGGTGTACAGGCTGAGTAGACTCCCAGCTTCTTTTTCAGTGTTCTTGTGGAGGTGCACCTTAATGCCCCCGTGTTGCAGACTAATGCTTGCTATTGGGTCCTCTCCATAATCTGTAGGTATTTGGACTTCTTTCAAGGCATGCCACCATACTTGAACTCCATGAAATAGTATCGGTTGTACTACTGGTGAAGGTCACATATGCTGCTCAGCAGCTTTTGCGATGCATGAAGCTCATTGGTTGCTTTTTTCACCCGTTCTTCCACACTGAGTTTCTAGATTAGCTTGCTATTCAATATTATTCCAAGTTATCGTACGCTGTTTTTGGGTGTAAGCGGTGTTCCGCTTATTTTGGGATGCATTGCTCCACCTTCCTTCTCTTAGTAAAGAGAATGACGTCCGTCTTATCCGCATTGATACAGAGTCCGGAGTCATCTATGGCGCATCCAAGTATCTTTTTTAACATGCGGACCAAGATTGAGCTGAAAGTCGATGAACATTTGCCCGGGATAATTAATTTGGAGTTTGCTTAAAAAAGGCTCATTCTCAGAAAAAACTTGGAGGCAGCTTCAAGATGTTAACTAATGATAATAGTTCTCTTATGTGAGATAAGGATATTGCAGGGGCGGATCCAGAACGCTCTATTATGATAATGATAATGAAACAAAAAGAAATGTTTTTGTATGGGACAAAAATGCTATTTGGGGGAACGTTCTCCCGTTCACCCCCACCTTGCATCCGCCAATGGCATATTGTCTATTTCTCGCTATTTCTTCAAGTTCCTTAGTATGTTGACGTTTTTTATCTACACATCACATAGCAAACTGTTGCCAATGATAGATAAGCTTTCAAGAAGATTGAATTACAGATAAAGGATTGTACCATAGAAAAACCTATATATCCATAAGTGACATATTACATAACTCATAAAACTTACAGAAGTATTTACATTTATGCAAACTCTTCAATCGTAATCAAAACGTTAAAATTCACAACTAGTACTAACTACATTGAACTTTGAATGTCATTCTCTGCAAACATTTTATTTTATAATTAATTCATTCTGAACGAAATCTAACTTTTTCCAATCAATGTCAACATCATAAAATTTTTCCACACAACTAATTCCAATTAGTTGCACCACTGGCCCAGAGGCATTCCTCCTACGTTCTACATCTAACATATATCAAATATATTTACTCACTTATACGGGTATTCTCAGCACCTTTGGAGCTGCTCGTCCAGCGCTTGGGAAACTTTTATTTGCACAACACAGAAATCAATATTGATAAATTATTCATAAATGCCACCACGAATGCAATGAAAAAGCATTAGAGTAAAAATAAAGAAATATTGTCTGAAATGTCATAAAAGACAAAGGTAGCGAGATAGTGATGCGAGGGGACTAACAAACGTGCAGTAAGTGGAGTTAAAAAGAAAAACCATTAAATAATATTAATCTTTATAATTTTTAAAAGCGTTTGTCTGTTGTTAGTAAGCTTTTAATGTTTTAAGTTTGTACTAAATTTTGACACACTTCTACTGATCGCATCGAGCTTAAATTAGAAATTCACTAGCAGATTCGATGACAATAAAATATTTTATAACTTTTTTGAAAAATAAATAAAATAACGAAGTAATTATGTGGATTAGCTTGTTTTACTGTAATTAGTCATAAATAAATGAGAAGTTCTGACAAGTCCAAACAATGATTACAGCAAGGAACAAAATCAATGGAAGATGCAACTCCAGTATCAAAGTTTATCAAAGTTTGCATGTCTTGATAATTCCCGGTCATATTTGGGGCATCGTTGTACGATTGATATCGCAGTTTAACTATGTTTTTCAAATACTCGTACTTGACAAGATCTGCTATTTTTACCGGTATATGCAAAATTATTTTCACATATCTAACAACCACCGTTAATTGATCTATATTCATCAAGAGTAGAGTCCACTGACACTGAATAAAACTTTACTTTTCTCATTCGAGTATAGATCTAAGACAAACATTTTTTTTTTTGGCCATGATTTCGAAATTTTTTAGAAGAATAATAACATGGCTGCTACCCTTGATTCCACGTTCTTTGCAATGACTGGCAATGAATGGATCATACTCTATATGGATCATTCGAGTATACCACGGTAATTTATATTATTTATTGCGTTGATGTTTCCAGTACCTACGTTCAGCCAAGAATTCGTATCATAAGCATCAAAATGATGCAGATAGCATGGTCTCTCAAATGATGTTTTGTACGATTTCAAATAATTTTACATGTAATTATATCACCTATCCCTCCAAACCCTATCCAAATGACTCCAGTGGCTATCGTAGAAAGCTGATTTCCGGATAGGATTCTTTATGGTAAAAACCTTATTAAGGGGTGGTTTTAAAAAATTCCACCTTCAAGTTGGAAAAGGTGTATAAAGTTTAAAAGAGGGGGTCAAAGCGACCATTTGTTCGGTTTGTATACTCTACAAAACAAAAAATTAAATACATGTTTCACCAATTATGTGAAATTGGAACACAAGGCTTACGCCCTGGGTTTAAAAGTATTTTTTTTTTGTATCCGATCGTTTTCATACTCGCTTTAAATACTCTAAGCAACAACAGAAAAGGGAGATCAAAGGACTATTTTAGAACTAGTTTCTCAAGCAATTTAATGTTAGTCGCACATTATGGCAAATATGCAAATATAGTTTATGGTGAGGTTCTTCAACAAAAATAGTGTAAAAATAAAATCCACACAAAATTTATGGTTCATAAAGGTAATTTTGAAAGGCGGTAAGTTTCTGATCTAAGAATATCGTTGAGGCGTATCTCACTAATTATGCGGAATGAAAACAACACAATATTCGTTGCATTACAAATACGACCCAGACAACGCCGGGTGTACCTGCTAGTATAGAAAAATATAACAACAAATTACTGTGTACTTTTGTTAGCGCACTCGTAGAGATGGTCATACTGAGTATAGACAGTGTGTAGCAAATTTCCCATTTCGAGCAGCAGCAGCACAACTAATATTAACTTTATTACACAATTACAGATTGGGTGGACGTTTTACCATACGACCGCAGCACAGTCAGCAGCAGTTGCCATTGCAACACAGCAGCTTCACATCGACAACGACATCGTCCAGTAATAATTACAACAACAAATACTGTGTCAGTGACACAAATCGCAACTTCAACAATAAATCCAGTGGTGTCGGCAGCGGCAGCGGCAGCGGCGGCGGCTGTGAAACCGACGAACAGGAGCAACATCAACGCACGCATAGTAATAAGAGCAGCAAAAGCAACAAAAGCATCACCCTCTCTACGGTGAACTATATTAATGAGAGCAATGGCGGCGGAAATGGCCGCAGCAGTTTCCGGTTTAGCGGTGTTGGTAAAAATAAAGGCATACTACGACATTCCACATCATCGTCATCGATGCGTCTCAAATCCAATTGTAAAGCCCGTGCGCAACCAAACACATTGACAACGTCAACGACATCAGCGGGGGCAATCGGGGGACAACAGAATAGTTTCTGGCGTAAACATGGCGGCAATCCAAATCTCCTAGACAGGTGAGTGCGCTAAAAACAAAGTCTGAGTTAAATAGGTCGCACGTCAATTACGCTAAGCTAAGCGCAAATCAAATAGTCTATGAAATCATTAATACTGAATTATGCAGTAACAATGGGTGAGCAGCATTTTAATTAAGTCTCAATTTTTGTTTAGTTTAATAATGTCCTGCCTATCCTGCAATCGCGGTTGCAATAAAAATCGCATCGTTAATGCATCGGATATATATTATTTAAATAAATAGTGATTTTTTAAGACTTATAGAACTTTTTGTAGCCTGAGTGTATATTAGATTTAGCCAAACATATATATATATATATATAAGAGCCAAAAGCAGTTGCGACAGATTTCAGGAAGTATACACATTCTTGATTAGCATCATAAGTTCCACCAAGTCAAAAATTCCACTCACATTGTTTTACCATTCACACATAGTGTGAAATGGTATTATCAGTTTGCCTGGAAGTTTGTAACGCATTAAATGAGACGTCGTAGACCCCATAAAGTATATATATTTTTGATCAGCTTGTCCGTTCGTCCATATTTAGTTGTTGCGCATTTTTTAGGGATCAATTCTTAAGAAAGCCAGCTGTAACCCGCACCCAGACTTTTATTTTTATTGCAGTCAAATAGAGTAATCATATTGACATGCCACGCCCACTTTTGAAGTTTTGTATGAAAAACTTTTCTATTGAATTAAATATCAACTTAAAAATGAACATGGCGGCATCGGCATGAACGGATGCTTCATAATGGGTGTGAGCCCCTGCCTTTTGGAATAGCCCCCGCACAAACCACCCAGCCTTTTTTAACTTTTTGTACGAATAACTTCTTTATTTAGGTCAATATAATTATATGGTCGCTCCTTATGGACAGCATTTGCATTAGTAATGGGCGTTTCCCACCCACTTTTGGGGTAATCCCGATACAAACGTCCAGCACACTTTTGTGCTTTTGTATGCAAAACATCTTTATTTAAGTCAATATGATATGGTGGCTTCTTATGGATAGCCGCTTCAAATAAAGATACTAATGGGCGTGTCCCGCTCACTTTTTGATGTAGCCTATATACTAACCCGCCACCCATGTTTATGTTTTACAAGAAGATTTGAAATTTCGTGCGAATAGTTAGCCACTATTTTGTATCATATTTCTAACAGCGGCATCTTCTCCGCATCGAAAGAACGACAGGTGTTAAGAAGAAATCCAAGAAACAACCCAATTTTTTAGTTTCATCGTAATTACGAGTGCTCTGCACAGCCATGCTAAAATTATTCGATCAAAAGAAGTGGTAATCAGAAAAAGCAAAGTCTGGTGATTGCAGCGGGTGGGACTTCGTTATTCCAAAATTGTTTTGCTTCAAAATCACTGTATCATGTGTCTGCTCGAATTGCAACTGTTTTCTCTTGAATACTCGGCTCAAACGCATCAATTATGGTAGCGATCCCTCCCAACTGATCACACAAAATAAGCTTGGAATCATTGCTTTTTGCTTTTGGGATTGTCGAGGTGTATCCACTTTTCATCGACAGTCATAATACGATGAGAAAATCCCTTCCCTTTCTGTCGCTCAAGCAGCTGTTCACAGATGATATCATTGCTTCTGAATCATTCCCATGTCTTTGCGGTGTTTTTAAATTGCTTGTTGAATCACTTCCAATGATTTGGCTAAGTTTTCTTGACACGAGTTTTCATCTTCAAAAAAGTTGGCACTAGCTTGAAGAACTCCCAATATAGGCCATGATATCATAATATGAATTCCTATATGATGCAGTGTGCCGAGATCTTTTCCAAATATCTTCCACAAACCCATTGACATCGAATAAAACTCAAATGATCTTTTCTACATTTATCGAATCGAAGATTGATTTCGAAATTAAATTTGAATAATACGGAATAGTTTTGCTGGCGCAGTTATATTCAAGATCTAGCAGTCCAATAAAAATACCCTATTACATGCTATGTAAAGCGTTAATGAATTTTCGTTCTGCGCTTACGTTTGCAATTAAAATGCGCATAAATATTAGTCTATGTAAGTACTTAAAACGTGCAAATTTTATAAAACTTGAAATAGTTTTGCGGCGTAGCATTTTTTTTTATGCTGATGAGGCTATATGCCGCATGCGTGCAATCTATTTTGCATTTACACATAAAATGCAGTGTTTGCGTTTGTCCTTGTTGCAGGCGTTGTAGTCGTTGAGCTACAATTTTGCACTCTACACACATAGTGTAAATAGTATTATAATTTTGTCACGGTGCTTGTACGTGTAACGCATGAAAGCAAGCTTCGGAGAGCCCATAAAGTGTATAGTATATTGTTGATCTGCTCGGCGAGGCGCGGCGAACTAACCATGTCCAACTGTCTGTCTGTACATCACTTCCCTGTCTGTATTAATCAAAACTAGTTCGTCAATATTATCATTTCGGTTTCTGTATGAACAATTTTTTTATTATAGTCAATATCAACTTGAAATTCAATATTATGGCGACTTATGGACAGAAGTTTCACATTTACGTTGGGATGGATGTCAAAATGAGGATGCAAATGTATAGGATGTGTGTTTCACACACCTACACTAATGGGCGTATCCCGCTCACTTTTTGCGCCCGTTGACTTTAGCCCGTATACAAACGTAATACCCACGTGTATGTCCTACAATTTCGTATGAATGGTATTAAAGTTTCGGTTCAACCGAAAGCAATATTTTTCTGTATTTTTTTTTTTAATTCAAGCATACAAAATTTAATGGTGGAATCTGTATGTAAGTGAAAACGGTTTAATTAAAACTTATTGCTAGAACTTCTGGATTGCAAATTTGTAATGCGAGTGGTAAATTAATTGGTAGTAAAGATATAGATTTGTTCAATATGTACAAAAACTGTCGCAAATAAATGCAAGAATTACAGACGTGCAATATATAAAGGGGTCGGCGCTCGATGTGTTACCAACTTCACGCTGCTGTAACAATCAAACGGCTAATGACAGCGCACTCTTGTTTTCTCAAGCGTCAGTTCGTTATATTGTTTACAAGCCTACGGACGCATATCGTTTTACGTCGCAGTTAAAAAAAGTTATCGAAATGAAATTCAATCAGAACCAGCCATTGTTAATGAGCTACATCATTTAAGTGTGAACAAAATGTTTGTGTATCGGTTCATTACACGTTATAATGATACTGGTAGCATAAACAAAGCCATGGTGATGTCTCTGTTGTAGTCAAGCATCTTGAACAGGATTTGTCGTGGAGTGACAATTTGGTCACTGAGTGACCTTTTTGGTCTGAAGCCAAATTGATACTGGCTTAACACTGTATCCGTATAGGGCTCCACGCAGTCTTCTTTCTTAAAGCTGGAACAAACAAAACTGAGATTCTAATCGTGAATTTATTCTTCGGACCATATTTTGCATAAGAGTTTGTGCACACGCATACTATGGCGACCTCGTTATAGTCCGATGGCTCTGCAAGAAAGCCATTATCAATTAGTCGTTCTAGAAATATTTCACTATCGGCGTCATTGTTCAAAGAACAAATTTGCTCTAACTCATTAAAAGTCTTTTAGAGAACTTATCGAAGCAAAAACATCCTTTACAGCATAACTCAATTATTTTGTGCCCCAATTAATTGGGATATTTATTGAAGACATATTTTTGCAACAGGAGGGCGCCACATGCCGTACAGCCGTAACAATCGACTTACTGAAGAAAACATTTGGCGAACGCCTTACATTTCGAAATTGACCAGTGGAGGCATTGGTCTATGCGAACAAACCAGGAACTTTGGACAGCTTTGTAGACAACATTGTGCTAACCATTGCCGCGGTTCGGCCCCTATTGATTGTAGAGTGGTCCAAATTTGGACTTCTAGAATGCGATGCAGTCGCGGCAGTCGCATGCCCGAAATCATATTTAAACTCTGTTAGCATAAAATTCTAATAAAGTCAATACTCAGTATTTTTATATCTCCATCTCCCAAAAAAACAACCCTTTACTTGCATAGCTATACTTTGTGGAGTCTTCGACGTTCCCTTTATCGCGTTACAAACCATGTGACAAAAATATAATACTGTTCATACTCTGTGTGAAGAGCATAAAAACCTTTTTTTCTGTTTTTGAATCATATTTTCGCATACTTCGAATCATATAGATTTCCACACTGATACCTTAAGATGTTTATTATCTCTTGAGCATACAAGCTTTTAAATTTATTACATTTGTTTTTCAAAGCAGCAAAGACTTACTAAAGAAATAGAAAAACAGACATTTGTAGTAAGGGATTTCCAAAGCCAGACAGATTCTTTATATGCAGAGAGAGATAGAAAGGCCGGGAGGTGACAGTGTCATTGTCTGAAGGGCTTTGCTGACTCTACTTTTGCACGAATTTACATAATTTTAAAAATTGTTGAGGTTGTTTTTCGTTGTTATTGTGGTAAAGTTTTATTAAAACAAATTGTAATTTGTGACTCTGCCGCTTTGTGGTTGTCGAGTTTATTTTTATAAGTTTTTAACGAGTAAAAAAGTTGTTCCTATTTTTGGTTTGAATATATCGAATTCTATACTTGAGCTTTGTATTTATTTCAGTGTCTTTGGGGCAAAAACATCTTTATGTAACCAACAGTGTTGACCTTAAGTTAAATGATACTCAGGTCCTGTGATGAAAATGAGCCATTGACCAAATATTTTTCATAGAAAGATTTAATTTAAAAGAAAATATAAATCGATATACACAGTTTAAGTATAGAAATAAAATACAAAAAAGTAAAATTTACTCACGCTGACTCCTGCCTGTCGATAAAATCAATTGGCGTCGAGCTGCAGACGTACTTCACCAAGAGTTACAACTACAAAGTGGAAAGCATTTTGACGACTTATTGGCCAGTGCGTCAATGCAGAGTGACGCCTCTGGAAGAATACCAGAATATCGAAACATCAGGCCCTACGTGAAGGGGCACTGTAGGTCAAGCTGAACCACGCTTCCTGCAGTACGGTATTGCAACGCTGCTCGATATTGCTGAAAATTGGGCTCTTCTTTCTCTTCTCCCGCTCCGTTCACTATAGACAAAGTAGCCGCCGCAATAGATCATCAGAAGTCCGGCAAATTCACGGGCCACAACAACATTTGGAAGGGTTGCCAGAGAGCACAATCCACTTTTAGATATTAATTTTCAATGATTTAGTTATAGTGCATCCCTCCCCGGAGAGGTGGAACCAAGCAATCATGATGATGATTCACAAGTCTGACAAGCCGGAACAAGATCTCGAATCTTACCGACCGAACAGTCTCCTGCCTTCGCTACCGAATGTATGGGAAAGACTGAAAAAGTTTGGATTTCGTCCTAGTCACGGTACGGTTGAGCAACTTCACAGAGTTGTAAACTACGCTCTGGAGGCCATTGAACAAAGAAGGGACTGCAACAATGTGTTTGATGTAATTATTGAAAATGAGTGTGAAAACCCAGCATTGTGAAACCCATTACAAAAATGGAGGGAATGTCGATTTTTCGAAAAATAATCTTATCCGATGAGGCGAATTATCATCTGAATCGGTTCATCAAACCAACAAAATTGTCGAAATTGGAGCTCAGAAAATCCGCACGTGAGCCATGAGAAACAAATGGATCCACAACGAGCAACTATCTGGTGTGGATTTTGGTCAGGCGGCGTGATTGGGCCTTACATCTTTGAAAATGAGGCCGGAAATGCAGTGACTGTGAATGGCATTCGTTATAGGAACATCATAAAGGAGTTCATGTGGCTTCAACTGAACGGTATGAATCTGGACCACCAGCTGCCGCACCGCGCTTGAAACAATCGATTTATTGGAGTAACGATTTCCAGACCGTATCATCCGAAGTTCCGATGTTAACTGGCCACCAAGATCGTGCGCTTCAGCGCCGGCCGACTTATTTCTTTGGGAATTTGTGAAATCTCAGGTGAATGTGAATAAATCACAGACAATTCCTGAGCTCAAGGCCGAGATCCAACGCTTCATCGGTGAGATACAGCCACACAAATTTTCATGAAAAGAGCAAAAGTCTGTGTGCTGAACTGAGGGGGACATTTGCCGGATTTTTTATGCCAATGCAATAAAAATATCAACACTCTCCCAAAAAATATGCGTCATATTTTTTAATTAAATCGTGCATGCAAAATATTTCAATAACATCTAAGGCTCAGTGATCCCAGATCAGCGAGAGAGATAGAGCCGCCACTGGCAACAACAAATGCACATGCAACCAAACTTTTTCAATTTTCGTTCACGTGCCGCGACCAGAGTCTCCAAAGCTCAAAATGTGCCACAAAAGTCGAGTATTAAACTAGCAGCGGCAGCAGCAACCGCAAAACCGCAGCTAAATCCACCACGACTAATGGAAACTAATAATTCTGAAAAGTTTTTTCATCTCCATGCCAAACTTTCGGCGATTCGGCATAGCACCTTCGATATGCGATACAAATTTATATGCATCTCTGTGACAAGAAAATGCATTAGAAATTCATTTATTTATGCGAAAAGTTATTTAACATAAAACCGACAATACGCATTAGTTTTATATTTATTATGCTAAGAATGTTTTCTGGTACTTCACTTTTCGAACTAGATTCAACTTTCAACACTTTGGAAATATTTCTGAGTATATATTTTAAACTAAACTTCATTCTCGGAAATTGTCTTCTTGCTTTTGCATCAAAGCACGCACTCTGCATGTCAATCTTTATTTTTATGTTGCCTTCACACACATTTTGCTTAAAAGCTATAACTGAAAGTTTGTAGCACAGTGAAGTAGGAATCGTAAGTAGAATCGCCCACATACATATTTTCTATAGGAAGACTGCATATTCGATGCACATGTTTCTTATATTGATCGCCATAAAATATCCCACAAAGATTCAGGTACGGATACACAAAATGTACCAGAAAAGTGTGTATATCTTATCTCCAAGGCATCTAAAGCGTTGTCGACCTTGTACGATGCATTTGACTTTCCGCCAAAAGTTACCTATGCAGCCGCATTATGTTTTCGGTCTACCCCGGTTGCGGGCTCATGGAAAGCGGACAATCCTCAGACGTGCTGAAATCCGGAAAATGAGCTTGCAGCAGTCTTTCGTCATTTTTGTCTTGTGAGTTGGCGCTGAGTCCTAATGAAACATCTTACCAGAAATGTACCAAGCAATCAAAAATGTTCCTATAGTAAACTTTTTGATTGATTTTGATACCTTGATCCACGAAAAACGCTGAATTAGATTGCGCTCCAAATCGTGGCCGACTACGAATTTTGACAGTGTTCTACAATTGTTCTACAATTGTAGAGGGGCCGAAAACTTCCACAAAACAATACCTGCTATTTCGATGACTGTGCATCCAATCAAAGGTAAACTGCTTCTCATTACTGACCTGCGTAGTCAAAGCTTGAGTAGTAGACACTCTTATTCTGGCACAACACTTTTTCTCATGGAGAAATCGTTTTTTTATTATATTGCGGTTTCAGTCACCATCGTGCTCCAGCTCCTCGAATTGACGAGCTGAAATGCAAAGAACGATAATTTGATAACATAGATCAAAATTACAGGGGCCGGCGCTCGAACTGTTGCCAAATTAAAAAGCTGTGGTTTTGTTAACTTTTTATTTTTTTTATTTTAAAACTTCAGTCTATCGTAAAAACATTACAAATTTTAAGAAAAATATGTTTTCACCTTCAGCGCTGATAACAGCATCGAGTTTGTTCGGAAAAGGTTCACACGCTTCACGAATATGGTACGCTGGTATTTTGTCCCATTCTTGGCGTAGAGCAATATTTAAGGCGTTGACCGTCTCAAATTTTTTAGTTGATACTTTGGCCTCCAGAATGGATCATATGGAAAAATCCATTGGGTTTAAGTATGGGGAATATGGTGTCCATTGTTGTGAAGATATGAAGCTGGGAACGTTATCTTCTAAAGAAAAACTTTTGCTTTTTCCGGCTTTATGGAATGTAGCCGAGTCTTGTTGAAACATCCAATGGTTTCTACCGAATTGTTTACGTGCCCAAGGTAACAAAGCATCGTTTAAAATCTTTTCCCGGTTAATTTGTTGATTTACCTTTACGCCCTGTTCAATTAAAACGAGTGGTGGGCGTACTGCGGCCCAAACCACTGATTAGACAATCGCTGGTCTAAATTGTCAATGTTTTTGGATGTCCACCTTCATGGCATTTTTAGATGCTACCGTTATCATTGTAATGTGTAATGGTCCGATACACAAACATTTTGAACACACGTAAATGACGTAGCTCATTAACTATGTCTGGTTGCGATTTTCCAGCCAAATACGCTGTTGCGTTTGAATTCCATTTCTATAACTTTTTTCAACTACGACGTAAAACGATATTATTCCATAGGCTTGTAAACAACACTGGTACTTGACGAAACAAGAGCGTCATATATATTATTAGCTGTCATTAGCTTATTAAAATAACATGGTTGTATCCATTAGAAGATATAGCTCCCATACCAAGTGTGCAGAATATTAAAGCTTCGGTTAAATCGAAATTAGCGTTGTCTCTAGTCCTTTATGACGTTTGCCTGAATTAATACAGTCATAAACTAAACTAATTTCAGTTGATATATTCTCTTCTGCATTTCATGCGTCTTTCTTTTTTTTCTGCTTGTGGTTGATTTTTTTGTTCCATTTGCACAGTTTGAGATCTACGCTTCGTACTTGACATGCAACAACTTAAGTTGACTTGTGTGCTGTATGCCACATTGGCTCCAGTGTTTCCAACTACACTCACAAGAGTATATACAAATTCGAAAGACAAACATGCGTAGCCAAAAAATACTTTTTCTACAGACTCGTACTACTACTTCAACTATGCGCACTTTTCGCTTAGTTGTTGAGAAGAAAAATAAAAAAAAAATAGACAAGAAAGAGCTATAGTCGAGGTGGTCGACTATATTATACCCTGTACAGTGTAGTATGACTTGATTTGCCTCAAAATTTTGCTTTCTACAAACTATTTCAAAGTATGCTAATAAATTTGCGGTACATAGAGTCTAGTTTCTCCAAGTTTTCTCTAGACGCAGAACTTTTCTCTCAGACAGAATGGATAGACGGACATGGCTTTATCGATTTGTCTTTTCGTGCTAATTACGAATATATATATATATATATATATATATATATATATATATATATAGTTTAGCGCTAACATTTTAAAATCAAAGACAACTCAGACAGGACAAAAAAAAATTACATGTTGTCTCACGCTTGTCTTGTACACTTCTTGTTGTGTAACATGACATATGAGTGATTTATGTTCCGTACAATATATATTCCTTAATATGTTTACGCCATGTCATGCAGCATGTTGTGCTTTTGTAAGAAAAAATTTACATTAAATTGCATACAAATTGCATTTAATATATCATTAATTACTGTCAGAAATGCAGTTGATGCAGCAAATGGCAAAAGTGTAAAGAGGAAATGCTACAAGAAGTAGAATTTTATTATTTATTAACTTACCCTTTTGTTTTTCAATTATATGGGGACGTAACAACACCAATTTTTACCTTTAAATTTATTTTCCCGGTGTGCTTAACATATGTAAAGAATCTCGTATATGTATGGTATGGTATATGGTATGGTATATGGTATGGTATATGGTATGGTATATGGTATGGTATATGGTATGGTATATGGTATGGTATATGGTATGGTATATGGTATGGTATATGGTATGGTATATGGTATGGTATATGGTATGGTATATGGTATGGTATATGGTATGCTATATAGTATGGTATATGGTATGGTATATGGTATGGTATATGGTATGCTATATGGTATGATATATGGTATGGTATATGGTATGGTATATGGTATGCTATATGGTATGGTATATGGTATGGTATATGGTATGCTATATGGAATGGTATATGGTATGATATATGGTATAGTGTGAATGGTATAAAACTTACATTTTGTCTGAAAGTTTTTAACGCATTAAAGGAAGCATCGTAAACTCCATAAACTGTATATATTCTTGATCAGCTGGACGAGACGAGTCGATCTAGCCATGTCCGTCTGTCTGTCCGTCTGTCTGTCTGTATCTCAATACTGATAATATCACCTCCTTAAAAATAGACATGGTGGCTTCTTATGAAAGAACTGTTCACCTATATATTAATGGTTGTCATCCCCCAATTTTTGAGGTACCCCCCACATTTGACTTTTTGTATGGAAAACGTTTTTACTGCGGTCATCACCCTTAATATTGGCATGGTGGCTGCTCATGGAAGGATGCTTCACATAAATATCAAGGGGCGTGTCATGCCCACTTTAAGGATAAGCCTCCATGGAAACTTACCGCCCATTTTTTAATTTTGTATGACAACTTTCTTATTACATTAAATATCAACATAAATTTAGTATAGTTTCTTATGGACGAACGCCTCACATATAGAGAAATAGATGCGACTTCTTGATTTTAGAGGCATTTCCATGCAAACCCACCACCACTTTTGTGATTTTTCATGAAAAACTTTATCATTTCAGACAAAATTTATTTGACATTTGGCTTCATATGGACGAACACTTCGCATAATTATAAAAGGTCATGTCACGCCCACTTTGGGGTAGGAACCAACAAACTTGACCAACTAAATACACAGTTTCAAACTTCATGTGATTGGTATTAAAACTTCGGTACGTATCACCGAAGTTAACATTTTTCCTTGTTTTGTATACAATTTTAAAGAACGAAAAAGCTGTAGACTCTGTAAGCTGGGCTTAGACTATAGAACATGTCTATCAAACATGCTGTGTCGGGTTGATGTTGCCACTGTCATCTGTAATGAAAATGTTTTTAGTACAAAAACAAACAAAAAAGTAGAGGGTTCGTATGAGTACTACCTCTAAAAGTGGAGGTGGCATACTGGCTTAGGCATCCTGAACGAATGTCGGTCGGCTAAGAATCATACCAGAATAAGGACGATTCTATGAAAACTATGTATCAAGTTGTAGTATTCACAGACAGATGGACATGGCTAGATCGATACGAGTTGTTTTGCTGACCAAGAGTATATACAACCAACTTTAGTATATTTAAGAAACTCGTTTCTTGTTGAAATATCTGAACAAACCAAATTCAACTAGAGCACATTTCGCTTATGTATCTATATATCGAAAGATTTGTTAAACGTTGTTGGGCTAGGTCAGAAACATTTAGATTACTTTAAAAATAGAATTTTTCGCTGTGGCATGCTTTTGTATCAATTTTAATCACAATTCGTTCAAACTAACATTAAAAAAGTATAATATATTATATAATAGATTAAAATTTAAAATAAGTTAACCATATTTACTTGTTTAATCCATTTATTTTAGAATTTATTTTATCTATTAAAAAAAAAAAAAAAAATAAAAAAAGTCTTTCAATTGTTTCCGCCCGGGATTGAACCGGGGGCCTTCCGCGTGTTAGGCGGATGTGATAACCACTACACCACGGAAACAGTTGCTCGGTCTATGTACAAATAAGATACATGTTTCTCTAGCTTGACCATTGTATCTCATGTGTGAACTAGTTTTATATGAAATTTTTTTGCTTGCTACAAAAAATTGTTCATATACAAACTGCGAAAAAGTAGATAAAATCCTTTCTCTGCAACTGAAAATTATAGCTTGCAAGTGCTCAGATAAAAAACGATTTTGCGACTGCATTAAAATTCGGGTTTATATACCCTTCCCATATAGTGTAAGTAGTATTTTAGCTTTGTCAATGTGTTTGTAACGCCTTAAAAAAGCATCATAGACGCTATATAGTATAGAAATATATACTTGATGAGTTTGACGAGATGAATTGAACTAGCTACATACTTATGTACTTTTTGTCTGTCATAATGCGATTAGTGTTATATATTTCAAGCTGACAGTCGGTATGTAGATTTAATTATATTGCAAACAGATAAAATATAACCTTTTTTATACCACTAGGTTACTATGAAGCTTAGCCCCATACGAATTCACTTTCTATTTTTTAGTTTTTGGTTAACAATTTTTTTTATTAGTAGTCTCATATGAGTTTTTAGAGATAAATATAAGAACAAAATGTAGTCTTATACAAGTATCTACCCACACAATTTTACATGATAAACTTCGTTCTTATCAGCGAGAAGGATCTCCAGGATTTGTCGTAGAGTGAAAATTGAGTCACTGTTCAACGTTTTTATCTGAAGCCATACACACTGAAACCACGGAACAGAATTTTATATCCGATTGGTAGGAGACTTATTGCACAGTAGTTCGCGCAGACAGCGGGTTCTCTTTTCTGAGAAGAGGACAGAGAATATATAGATTCCAATCATTGGCATAAAAGTTGATACCTAAGCCTTATCAACTCTTCTTGAACTCTTTTGCAGGCATATCACCGTAGTGGACGATATGTCTTCACTGCCCACATATCTTCCGAAGCCGATGTCTTCCGTCAATCACAATATGATCAATTTGCTTACGTGTGATTCGATCAGTAGTAAGCCAAGTAGCCTTGTGGATGTTAAGGTGTGGAGATCTAGTGCTACTGACTACCATGTTCCGGCCTGCGCGAAGTCGATAATCACCATTGCTCTCCATTGCTGGAGGTAACTTCGTGAATGCTAAATATTCCGACTGTTTCCTTCCTTCCCAATTTTAGCGTTGAAATCTCCAAGCTTAATGTTGACATCGTGAATGGGGAAGAGTCCTTTAGGAATTTCCAGCCGCTTGTAAAACTCTTCTTTGGCCCCTTCATACTTCTCCTATGTAGGGACATGTGCACATATGTATCGTGGCTAGGCGCTCGTCAACAGGTATAAACTGGAGATGACACCGCGAAGTTTCCGACTTATCACGAAACCGCAACCAAATTCGTGCTTCCTTGTATGTCAAGTATTGTATATGTCAAGTATAGATATCACATGATGATTTTTTAAAGAAACCATGTCCTATCCATCGCAATTTCTGTATTGCGGTAATGTCAGCATTGTACCTATTTATCGAGTAAATCCAGCCTGCTGGATAGTTGCAAATTAAGCTGCTTGGGCTGTTTCCATAATAATTGTTTTTGGCCAGTCCCAAGTGAATGGCAATTATTAACTTCGCACACTAATGTGGACTTGTGCGAGTCACCGTACCCACCCCCCTCCCTCACAAAATTGTGTAAAATAAAGAATGTGAATATTAGCATCTTTATTATAAGAACGCCCTAAGCTGTACGTTAATTCATAGTTGACGAATTTTAAATATTTATTATACTTTCCGTTCTTTTTACTTTCTTGTACGTTGCAGTCATCCAAATCGTCGTGCCTCGGTGCGTCTTAGTGGTGGCTCAGCACAGCAACATCATTTAGGTTATTCAACTAATGGCACCGGAGGCGCTGGTAATGGTAATCCGTCTTCTGCGACGACAACGACTACGGCGACTACAACAGCGTCGTGCGGCATGATGACACCAGGAATTGCTAGCATTGCAACAGTGCAGAGTCAAATGGGTAATCTCGGTGGAGGCGTCGGCAGTGGTGGCAATCATCACCTGCTGCGGACCTGCGAACAGGGAACTCAAACGCCTGATTCCATAAGCCGCGAGACCAGACGAAACAAATTGCTTCCATTCAAATTTGCACTGAATCGTGTGGCGACGCCGACATTGAATTTACGGTGAGTTACACTGGCTGTACACGGGTTGCCTTGTATATTGTGCGCCTTGGCAACACTAAGTGTTGTCAGGTGTCAGCTGATATATCCATTAGAAAGTTAGAGCATAAACGTACGCAGAACGTTTTGATGTACGAGCCTTATCTGCGTTGTTTACATTGACTTACTACGATCTGCAATGTGGACTATCTCCAAAAAAAAAAAATGCATCAAACAACCTACTTCGACTTTTAGCGATAAAGCATAAAATTACTGTTTATGATTTGTATGCTGAATTCAAACTTGGTTTCCGTTCGCTTAAAGTCGAATTGACAGAAGTTTGTCCAAAAACAGCTGTTGTACAAAAATATAAGCTGCCCTACAAAAAATCGATGCTGTGCGTGAACTGACAAAACAAGACCATAATGTGAAATACCGTAAATTGAGGCATCCGTAGGACCAGCATACATTCGATTTTACATGCAAATTTGACCGACAAGCAGATTGGTTCGGATTAGAAACCGCCATACAGCCCTGACTTTGCATCGAATAACTTCTTTTTATTTCCAAAAATACATGGTGAGATCAATGTTTTCGACGCCTAAAGGTGCTCTTGAAGCTTTTAAACAGCTCATTTTGAAGACATTCACTTCTGAGCGGAAAACGTGCTTCGAAAATCGCTCGCACATCAAACCGTTCTGCAGAAAATGAGAAACCTTCCAATTCGCACAATATACAATTCAGCCCACGTTTCTAGGTGTGTGGTTTAATTTTCTAAAATTCGTTTGACAAACTCACAGAAGGACAACAAATTTATTTGTATACAGAAATCAAAAAAAAAAAAAAAAAAATGCAATTATAAAAGTCCACGCTCAAAAGCAATTTTATGGAAATTTTTCATTTTGTGTTCGTTAAAAATTCATAAATTTTTAGTATGTAATAAAATTATATTGCAATAAATACTTTTGCTTCCACAGTTTCCTCAACAATCGCAATAAACGTAACAATCTTTCTGCGAATGCGGTTGCCACGGAGCAAAAGGCAACCAAAGTGCTCGGATTGGTGTTTTTTACATTTGTATTGTGCTGGTCACCGTTCTTCATACTCAATATTATATTTGCTGCTTGTCCAGAGTGTCAGGTACCCGAGCATGTCGTCAACACCTGCCTCTGGCTGGGTTATGTTTCATCAACAATCAATCCAATTATTTACACAATATTCAATCGGACTTTTCGTGCGGCCTTCATACGTTTGCTTAAATGCAATTGTGAGCGGTAAGTTAATACATACCTATATGAAGGGTTTTGCGGAGTGGGCAATGCAGGGAATTGATGCTGCATTTTTTATATACTCTTTACACATAGTATTGTATAAAATTTTGGTATTAGCATTTTGTCAGATAGTTTGCAACACACTGAAGGAAACAATATCTAGGCATGTCGGTTGTTCTGCTGTGTATCTGGATGTTATTGTGTGTTTAAATTGCTTAGTTTTAAAGATTTACTTTTATTGCAAGCAGAAAGAGTATAAAAACTGTCGTACCATGCCCACTATAAAGTGAAGCACACCACGCAAACCCACAAATGGTAATTTTTTATATATAAAACCATCTTATTTCTGAAGCTTTAAACTAGCTTTTTACATGCATGTGATCAAAGATACGAAATATACTACTAGATGACGCATCTGTGTATAAAAATATTTATAGTAGGACGTAATGTTAGGTCCAAATTGCGCTCATTGGGCGACCCCTAACTACAACATAAACTTACATCAGATTCTATAAAACCCTTAGTTAAGATTAGAGGTGGTCGCCTAAGTGTTCGTGCACCAAAGTAGAATTTCGAGCGTCTTCGTGGAGATAGAAAAATTCCTCGTACGTATATCGTGCGTGCTAGTCAAGAGGACTAGCGAAAACGTATGCTGTAACACCTTCGTTGTCACAGCATACGTTTTCGCCTCAAAATCTCCAAATTTCATTCATAAAACTTAGATTTATGAATGCAATCTGCATATTTTGAGGCAAACCCGTTTTCTGTAGTAATGACAATGATTTTTATTTTATTGTTTTAGTCATATCTATGGACTTGGTCGAATATGAGATGCCTCGCAGTTAGTCAATTTTTCATTATTATTTTTGATACACAAATTTATTTTAAGGACATAACCTTCTGTGGTTCAATTCGGGTCTATGTTGTATTAAATAACTAACATTAATGTATAATCCATTTAAACGTGTTTCGTGCGATTTGATGGACATGATTACATTGACATTACTTTTGATGCTGATAGAGAATAAACATGTTCTCTATTGTATATATTGTGCTTCCTTTTGCCGTGATATACGACGTGTGTCAAAAAAACAGGTGGCTTTTCATTTTTCTCGAAAAGTATCAGTATCTATTTTGACCCCTTCAAAGTAATTCCCTCAGATATAATATACTTTTGCCCGCGCTTTTACCAATCTTCGAAGCACTTATGATATGCACTTTTTTGTATGATCTTGAGCTCTTTCAGCTCTGCGTTTTCTTCGTATTGCTTCACGCAAACAGCACATAACTTCAAGATAATATTCTTACCTTCTGGCAAGAACTTACGATGCACCACGCCATTGTATATGTTTCGTCTCCAGTTATGACACTTTTGAGCAAATATAGATCGCTCAAAATCGTTGATGAGATGCAACAGCTCCTTATTTTAGGTTCTTTTGGTAAAATTTACCTATTTTCGAACAAGCTTCGCTTCGACACATTTCATGACCAGTACATAAAAAAAAAATTGTACAGCATGACCCAACCGATATAACGATATTCTCAATCATTCGACGATTCTCCATAACAATTTTCTTCACTGCTTCAACGTTTTCATCGGTTGTAGACGTGCTTGGGCGTCCAGGGCAGGTATCATCATTAACATTTTATACCCCAAAATCGAATGTACATAGCCCGCGAAATTTGAAAAGTCACCTATTTTATGTAGGAGAGAAATGAAATTATATATCTCATGGGTTGTATAAGTTCCAAAAAAAAATAAAAAATTATTAATTTCTCTACAGTAGCAAAGTAATAAACAAATGTATTGTGCCATTAGGAGTTTTCAAGAAAAATTCTATCCGCAGGTTTCCAGTAAACTTTGTAAACTGTACTTCACTCGAGTTCTAACCAATGAGTTAAGAAACGATGGAATCAGTACACAAAAATCGATATATATATACATATTTTTTTTATAATCGGTACTAAAAATATTGCATCGGCATTATCGTATCGAAAGTTAAAAATACATATCGATATGTGCACACGAAATGTTAAACGAGTTCAAGCGATAAAGCGATATCATAGCGAGAAAGCAGTTTTGAAACTGTTTTGTAGCTTAGCTTTGCTTTTGCTTTCTTGTTCTGGATTCTTATTTTCATGATCTTTTTGTTGTTTGTGCAATATTTCTGAGAAACTAAGAAATCCCATTTCATTTTAGTATGTATAGTTCACCACTTATTTTGTTTACTATTTTATCTTTAATCTTTTCTTCTCTTTGGTCCATCATTGAGGAGTGCGAGTCTGGCTTTGGCTTAATTTTAAGAATTGCGCGAAAATATACTATCTGCCGCTTTTGTTTATTTTAAATCGAAAATCAAAAAAAAAAAAAACCATGTCCGCCCAAAAGCTGTCCGTTATGAGAGTTAACACTGTACATACAGCATAAGAATAGCGTATTAAAAATTCGACTCCAACAAAGTTTTTTCTGCGTTTTTTTTTTTTTTATGAGTTGTAATTTATAGTTTTGCGGTTTATTGTGTAAAATATTGTGCAAACGAGTTTTTGTTTCATATATGAATAGTTTGACTGTTACATTTCGTTTGAGTATAGTTATTTTATTTTGTAGATACACATTTGTTTCAGTATTGTATTCAGCTCTTACAAAGTTTCATATTTTTGATTGAATGCTTGTTGATGTGCAACGTGTTGTATGATTGATTTTTCTGCTATGCTGAGAGTGTTTGTGGTGCAGTAGTTTTCTTTGTAGTAATTATATTTCGTGAATGATTTTTTGGAATAATTGGTTTTTTGCTTTCAATTAATAGTTTATTTGTGGTATTGTGTAAATGCAAAATGAAATCTAAAATGTTCAAAAGCAAAATTATTCCACAGAGCATAGATTTTGCATATTTTACGGTTTTACGCTTATAAAAATTAATATATGAAAACAAAACTTTTGGAATTTTATATAGTGTATACGTATCTATATTAGAGGTCAAATAAAATATTTTACAATACATAAGTTACACTGTTACATTGAGATATTGTATATGTATATACTTATACATATCATCTCTTCATAAACAACAACAATAACTATTTGGGTATGAAGAATATTAAACTACGGAGATATGTATTTGTTTTGGTTTCAGCTACGTGCTCATATTAAACTACGGAGATATGTATTTGTTTTGGTTTCAGCTACGTGCTCATATCAGTTGCCTGGCTGCCATATTAAATATTTCGCTACCCATCCGGAAAAACGCTCTATGTATCATATGATTTTATATGTATCAAATGATAAACGCGTGCTCAACTCCAAGCATGTCTTTGATGCTATTTTGCAAGAACGTCTTTTTTCCTAACTCTGTGTTTTGTTGTATTATTCACCAATAAATCATACCAACCAAACCTATACCCGTTCACATAGAAATGTATGTACATAATCATTCTATTTAGTTACCCATTGCAAGCGGTGATATGCGCCCAGCTTAGAGGGACCCGCAAATTTGGTTTTTGTTTTGCTCCTCACTTTGGCCGGTTGGGGCCCTCAGAGCCACGTATTTCTTTACATTCCAACGTTTGGTTCATCTGCTAAAGCCGTCAAGAAACTCCACAAGCAGTTCCGCCAAACATTATCATCCCCGTACGCAGCGAGCATTGTGTTGAGAACGAGTGGAGCTAACAAAGAATCGCAGTGTACAGTTTTTAAAAAACAGATCCAAGAAAACTTCATTGAAAACTTAAATACAGCAAATGTTCGATCAATCAGCTCGAACTTCGACCATAACGTAGCATCGCAGCAAATGCAATTTAAGCAGTATTACCTCCTAACTTAAACTTATAGAGCAATCATTTATGCCAGACGCGATCAAAAGCTTGCAGAATATTCAAAGCTTCCGTGACATGCTGAACGGTTTGACTTGTTCTAAAGTAGCATGAGGCTGCTTGAAGCCGAATTGATGGCTAGCCATAACATTTTGCATACCTGGAACTACCAGCATTATATACTATCAAGAAAAATGCTTTCTAAAATATTTAGAGAAAGTAGATAGCAAACTTATTACAAATTTATCAAATGGTCGTAACCTGTAAGCAATAAAATCAGTTTCAATTTTTGCTACTTTTGAAAATTATCTGCTTAATTTTTATTTTTTTGTGAATTCAAATGAATTCCAGCACAGGTTTTTGGCTTTTTACTTCCTCTTTCCAACGTATATATTATATATATGAAAAATACCTTGATTTTATGACAAGTTATGATGAAACAATCTGTGTGCTAGCAAACTACAAAGCAATTCCCTACCAATATTTATATTTATTATACGTAAATGAAAAAAATGTTCTGCATTTTTTAATAATAAATTCATTTTTCACAGTTCTGGACGCCCGCTACGCTATCGTTCCGTAACCGAAGGACGCAGTGCACTTAGTCTGTGTGCACCCTCAGCGCTGCCGTTGGCCATATCCTTTCAAGGTGCACCACTGATGACACCCTCAACAACAAATGCAACGCCGCTGAGTGATTTTCGTGGCAGTTATACCATAACAGACGATGAATGCTAAATGAATGCCACAAATGGATGCAATAGTATACACTGAATGCAACATGAACGATAAGCGTGCAAGAAGCAGCCAAGCAAATAATCGGTCTAACAAACGAATTCAGTCAGTTACAGACACACACACACACACACAGACAGACAAACTAACTAACTACAATAAATAAAGCAATCTTTTGTGGTTGTAATTGAAATTAATAAATCTCAAAGATGCTCAATTTTAAAGAAAAAGTTGTAAGAAATTTATAGGATAAATTTAAAGTATTATAACTTCAAATGAAATGTTGCTTATTTTAAAAAGAAATATTAAATGCATTTCTTTAATTAACTACATACTTCTATGTACACACGTGTGTAATTTGATAAGTCAGTTACTTTTTGAATTTCGAATTATATTGATTTGGGCGTAGTTACTGAAGTACACAATCTGCAGAAATAACTTTGCGTTTGACAGCCATTAAAAGTAGACATAAAAGGCAGACAGAAGAACAGAAAGTCGGTGTGTGCTGAAATTGAACTCAAACGTAAGCGTGAGTTGACTTTGAAGTAGTCGTTTTCTTTGGCCGAATCAACGCGGCAACCTACTGATTTCTGGCCGTCTCTCTGGCTTTCATAGCTGGTTTCAATGGCTGTCAGACATAGCTTCTAATCAACATTGATCCGGACTGATTAAAAACAACATTTTTATGCATTTTTATACAAATCTTTGTTATAGCCTTCAAAATAGCCTCCTTTTGAGTCAATACAAGCAGGCCAACAGTTAATCCAAGTTTCCATACACTTGTTATACGCCTCGGCCGGTATAGCGTTTAGTTCCCTCAGCGAATTTTTTTTATGTCCTCAATCGAAAACTGGCAAAACTGGTGAATATGGAAAATATGGTGGTTGTGCGATGAGTTTTCTTTCATGTTTGGCCAAAAATTGAAAAAAAAAAATGAATTCAGAGCTTTTGGTACGAGTCTGGCGGTGAAGCGTTTCAAACCTAAAACATCAACCGAAATGTGTTGAGTCGATCTATAAGAGCTTTTGAGTGTCTCTGCTATCTTTTTAATGCCAACACGACGATTTTCGAGCACAATTTCCATTACTTTTTCGTTGTTTTTGTCGTTAACAGAGGTGGATGGACGACTTGCATGAGTCAAGTTTTCTACAATTTCACGACCCTCACTGAATGCCTTATGCCACTCAAATACTTGCGTTCTCGAGTCCTCACAACACTTTTGTAACATTTTGAATGATTCCAGTGCCGTTATTCCATTGGAAACACAAAATTTCAAGCAAAGTCGTTGTTCAATTGTTTTTTTCCATGTTAAAAATTGACATACAAACTTTTCGAGTCGTAAACAAGCAGCTGCCAAACATAGACTAAATACCGCATCGCGCTCAAACTTAGCGTGCATGTCAATGACAGTGACAGCCAGCTTAAGAAGAAGAACCGAACCGATTCGGTTTACCGTTTCAGTTTAAATCCACCAGTCCGGGTCAATTTCGGTTCAGAGCTATATTATTATTATTATTATATATAAAATTTGAAAATAGTCTATTAACAGCTGGTAGATGCATTGCAAGTTACTACGCAGAAAATTAACAACAACTTATCAAATAACTCTCGTAGTACAACAGAAAAAGTGAACGAACTAAACTGTACCTAAAGAAAACCTACCAAATACAAAATAAAGCAAACTCATCTCATATCAGAAAAGTATCTAAACATAAATGGCAACTGTCATTGTAGTACCTTAGAAAACCAAAATGAAGTTACAAGTAAAATGTATAAAATGACTGCAACGTCAACTTGGAATTTAATATTAAAACATGACAAATGTAGTACTTAACTTAACACTGGACAAACTAGAATGAACGAGGACAAATATTTATAAAAAAATATGCGTTACGCCTGCTCTCCTAGCTAAGCTTAGACTTAAAAGCATTTTAAAGTTTTAGCAGCATATAAATGTAAAAAGCAAAAATATACAAAATTTATTATACTATGTTGTAACTACCAGCAAAACTTATAAGATATATATATATATATATATATATATATATATTTAGTATTAGATACAACAACAACAACAAAAAAGAAAGATTACATAGAAAAAACTGTCAAGTTGAAGAATTTATTTATGCTTATTTTGTACGTCTACATAGCATATATATATGGTAAATCTATCTGTTAATCTATCTGCATAAAAATATGCGTTTGTTGTATTGCAGATACATGTGTATTTATATACATACATTTAAAAGATAATATAATGTACTTATGTAGTATGTAAAATTTATGTACAATGTATGTTTGTTGTTAGTTCTTGTCTGTATTATACAATAGTATCTCGTAGCATATAGTGAGGCAGATGTTTTGTAGTGCATAAGTTAAAAAAACTATACATTCTTATATTTTATGTTTAGATGTATTCTTAATTTAACATTTTCGATGTATTTTACTGCTCTGACTTGCTCGAATTTTTACTATGCTGCATAAATGCAGTACTTCTATTTGGTAAACCAAATAAAAAATAAAACAAACAAAAAAAAAAATATATATATATATATATATATATATATTTAAATAAAAACTAAACAAGAATTCTGTTTAATTAAATTTTGTTTTGATTTTGGAAAATTTGCAATAGGCACAAGCAGACACTTCACACAATCTGAAGGACAGACGGACAAACGGACGCATAGCCAGAAATGGCAACATCGACTCAGCTTTAAATGCTGAACAAGAAAGGTAGTATATACACACTTTATGAAGTCTACCACACCTCATACTGCCAGTTACAAACATTCGCACAAACTTATTATATCCTTCTCGCTTTGGATACAGGGTATAATTTATTTATTTATTTATTTAAATATTTGCAACTACTTATGTAAAA
This sequence comes from Leucophenga montana, assembly GCA_035044765.1. Classification (NCBI taxonomy): domain Eukaryota; kingdom Metazoa; phylum Arthropoda; class Insecta; order Diptera; family Drosophilidae; genus Leucophenga; species Leucophenga montana. Next base: position 30,144 of record JAWNNQ010000932.1, on the reverse strand, counting down.
CAGTCGCTTAATAAATACAATATAAGAATGTAACTAAACTAACTTAAAGCTAGAAGAAGGAAGTTGCGGACACTCAGACCCGTTGGAGGAATTTTTGTTTGGCATGTTTACAAGTATTAAGTGCTGGAATTAATTTTAAAGCATTGGCGAAGTTTTTTTTTTGTGCTTTCATTTAAAGAAAAAAGAGCAGCTGAAACCAATCGTACGCTTTGTGAGGCTTACGGGAACTATGATCCATCGATTTCAACTTGTGAGTACTGGTTTAGTCGGTTTAAAACTGTTGATTTTGATACGGTGACAAAGAACATTCGGGCCAGCCCAAAAAGTATGAAGATGAAGAATTGGAAGCATTACTCGACGAAGATCCGTGTCACACCTTTCAATAATTGTCAGAATCATTGGGAATTGACTTGTCAACAGTTGGCAAACGCCTCAAAGTCATGGGAATGATTCAAAAACAAGGAACTTAGGTGCCGTACGAATTGAAGCCAAGAAACGTCGAAATGAGATTTTTCACTTGAGAACAGCTGCTTCAACGCCATTATCAGAAGATTTTTTTGCATCGTATTGTTACAAGCGATGAAAAGTGGATCCATTACGACAACCCACAGCGAAAAAAGTCATGGGGACCACCCGACCATGCATCAACATCGACAACCAAGCCGAATATTCATGGTGCCAAGCTCATGCTCTGTATTTGGTGAGATCTGAAGGGTACTATGTACTATGAGCTGCTGCAACCTAACCAAACCATCACTGTTGAACGTGATCAAAAACAATTGCTGCAATTGAGCCGAGCATTGAAGCAAAAACGGCCGGAATATGCCAAAAGACACGACAAGGTGGTTTTTCAACATGACAACGCTCGGCCACGTGTTACAAGATCCGTGAAGAAAACGTTGGAGGCATTGAATTGGGATGTGCTATATGGAATTTTTGGTAAGGATTGACGTAAGTTATGCTACATTTCTAGCATAATTAAGAACAAAAACAGAAAAGTTTCATACAAATACTTCAATATGGATTGCAAGTTTGTATGGGAGCTACCCCTTATAGTGGCTCGATCTGGACCTATGCGGTTATTTTATTTAGATTCTCGTACGACACACCAAATTCGAGGTTTCTAGCTTAAATAATAACAAAACCAAACAAATTTCCAAACAAAAACTAAAAAATGGGGCCTGTTTTGTATGGAGCGATCGCTTAAAGTGGTTGGCATGTTTATTTAATAATATGTAGTTATCTGATGAGGGAAAGAAGTGTTTACATATAAAATTTTGAAGTGTATATCTCTTATAGTCTCCGATATAGGTTCTTTCAAATAAACGGTTGGTCGAACGGACGGACGGACGGAGGAACACACGGCCATGTCTATATCGACTTGCCTTCCGATGCTGTGATAAAGTATATAAATATATATACTTTGCAGGGCCATCCACGCCTCTTTCTGCATTTGCACAAACTTAATATACCCTTTTACCATATGGGTAGTGGGTACGGAAAGTGTAAGAGAAAAGTGCCAGTTGTTGCACGCCTCACGTCCCAATGCTCAACGAAATCTCAATGTCACAAAGCTACAATCACAACAAATTACCGATGCCTTTTCAACCACACTCTTGCAACTGTTCCGGAAATCTTCATTTTCTAAAGATATATCTGAGCAGAGGAGACATATATCTCACTCCATGGATACGACTGCCGAGCATGCCACACTTGGTATGTGACGAGTAGTGTCGCAAAGAAATTGCAGAAGAACTCTACAGTCGTGAGCAATGTGAGCTGTAAGACTGTGATATCGAGAGAAATGGAGAGAGAAGAAACGCCTTTTCAGGCGCAAGAAATTGGAACAAGAAAAACGTTAGCTTGAGGCTGTTGATGTGTTATGTAATATAAATAAATAACAAATATGTTATCAAAAAGTCAAGGGTTTTACCGAAGGTTTACAGCCCGAAGTTTCTTTCTGTAAGGAAAAAAATGGAAGACTTGTTACAGATACACGAATCACTAAGACTATAGAGAAGCCGATAGAGAAACATATCTAGGTCCATCAGTGGCTGATGGGTCTCTTGTAGAATCACCGGACTAAACTTAGTAATTAAAAAGCTAATAATAACAAAATGGCAGGTTCTGATGTTATTTAAATCAAGTGAACAGGCGAATAGTTGGTAAAGCGTATGAAGAATATTAAAGCTTCTGTTATGAAGATTTAAATCATCTTTAATCAAGTAGATACTTAAGTTGAATTATTCACTTAAAACAACTTAAAATATCAATAAGAATATTTAAATAATTTAATTCACATACATCCATTAATGAATATTTATGTAGTTATTTGCCATTTTTAATATACTTGTACATACTTACAAGTATATAAAGCGCCCGATAGCTGTAGACAACGATAATAAAGAGCTCTGTGTGTTTTCTCAAAAGGCAAACTGTGACCCAGACAAATGCAAACAAACATGTATTAACTATTGGGGCACAAATTATGTCAACAGCTGCCGCTGTTGGTGATACTTTTTTATGTGGATGCATGCATGTAATTTATGAGGCTTCAACTTCCGTCAGCAGCTTTTGACGCCATTGCATTTTGTGCATTTCCGACTGCCTGTGGCGCTGTAATTGAAGTTCATTGCAGCAGCAGCAAAAGTTCCATCATACTCCGAGTATTTTTCCCTCGGCCATACCACAAACTCGAATGTTAACACGAACTATACTCCTATTAATCAAGCCATATGCAAATTTTCATCATATTTGCGAGGGCTGTGTAATAAAAAGAAATAAAATAGAAAAACATTATTTGAATATTAGAGTTTGGCTTCTTCAGCTAGTTTTTGAGCATCAAGATTCCTAGAGAAAAGAAAGTTCTGAAAACGAAAAATTGTTTTGAATTATAGCCGAGAGCTGGCAGCGCAATCCATTCCAGATTGTTGTTACGCCGTTTATCTGCTTAATTTATTAAAACCTTTGACCTTTCTGAGATTCAATACTTAACTACAATATATGATTTCATAGTTTTCGGAATTTTCTTAGTAACTTAATAGATAAACCGAAACCATATTCAGTGATCCGAACTGAACCTCAATCAGGTTTTGTTTTGCGGTGCTAATATGGAATTCCCTGCCAAAGTGCAACAAGTACGACAGTTGTATAAAGTTCATCTTCGGACTCATGTAGGAAGGCGCACGTAGTAAGGCGTACGTAGGAAGGCGCACCAACCGCTGTAGTCTAGTGCGCACTGCTGCCAGTCATCTGCCTATTATCGAATTTTTCTGCATTATTTCCCCAATTTTCATTCAAAAAGTTGAACCTCGAACAAATAGCTGTTTTAAGCTTAACCAAGTTTATATTCATGATTGTTTGTCCCGTATCGGAGTGTAAGTGGTTCAAAGAAGGAGGAGAAAACTCGTAGTACCAGAACATCCATGCGGAAAACGGTATTTACCGATGAAAGCAAAGCGCTATGTCGACGAGGAGCCATTCAAAAATGCGTCGACTGATTTCATGTACAACATCCAGACCAACGGCAATAACTCTGCTTTCAATTGTTATGGAATTTTTGACTAGAAGCTGGGATAGTGTGTACCTTTCCAACGCACTAATAAGTGCAACCACCCTATTCCAAAAGTTCCGTTTTCCATGTGATACACTTTGTAGATGACTAAAATAGGTAAAATTGTGAGAAAAAAAAATGTTCTAAAAAATGTTTTCATAATGTAGGTACTGAAAAAAACACAAGAAAGAAAGTTAACTTCGGTGGACCCGATCACACATAAGTATATATTATACTAGTAAAATTTACCTATTATATATATTGTAAAGTGTGCTTTTTTATATTCTCCAGAAACGGACCCATTGTCTGGCCCGCAAGATCGTCTCATCTAAAACCATTGGGGCATATTTTATGTGGTTACTCTGGCATGGCCTCGATAATATTCCCTTGCACATTATACTACATGAAGTGTAGAAAATCTGCAATAACTTATTGCAATTTGAGCGCATGCTTTATATAAGCAATTTTACGCTTATTGAACAAAAAATTGAATACCAATTTTTTGCACAATGAAAAAAAAAACTTAATTTTATTCGCGCATTGTTCGTTATTCTCTCCCCCTTTCTTTTACACGCTATTTGATTGAAGCACAATGAAAAGCTGATTCAACTAAATAAGTTTTCATAGCAATTCTTATTGTCTGAGCTCGGCGAGAGAAAAGTTCAAATAAGTAAAGTAAAAAAATAAGCAAGAAACTTTTTTCTTTTCGATATTCCATTTAGCAACATTTCAATGGTACCGCAAATTGAAAATTACCATAGACGATTTTGTTGTTGTTGTTGCTTTTCGCTCTTTTTACTTCTTTGCTTTTCTTCACTCTCTTCAGTTTCTTTATGGAAAACAAAGGGTGTTTCTTTTAAATGAATTACAATATTGAGATTAAATTATTTTATACTGAAAATTTAGATATGATTTCAGGCATGTAAGTGCCGCGGTTGACTCGGGTGTGGCACATTCTGGAAGGTCAAATTTCAACCACTTTTTCAAGGTATCTCGGCAATGGTTCCCGCAATGTTGTCTTCTAAGCCGTCTAAAAATACTAGTTTGTTCGCATAAACCAATGATTTCACGTAATCCCATAGAAAGTAATCAAAATAACGAGTTCGCCAAATGTTGCCATCAGTAAATCGGTTATTTGACCCCCTGTCCGGCACGTAACGCCGTCCTGTTGGAATATCATGTCCTCAATAAACATCACCTTCAATTGGGGCACGAAATAATCGCTAATCTTTTGTTTATAGAGCTCGCCGTGTACGGTTACGTTCATTAATTTTAAAATAAGTGAGGACCAATGATTTGACCAGTCCCTAAAGCGCACCAAATAGTGATTTTTTATGGATGTAACGGTGCCTCGAGAATCTATCATGGATTTTCTTTACTCCAAATACACCAAATGACCAATTTATGACATTTCAATCCCTGTCGGAAAATGGTAACTTTAAAAAAAAAAACACTCTAAACTAACGGCGCTCCACTACTGAGTGCTAGCATTTTTAATGACAAATTTATGTTGCATATCTTGAGGCGTCGTTGACTGGCTTTTTTCTTCTTCTTCGTGTTGACTGTGTTGACTTAACATCAAAGCCGCTGTGCGCTTTGGCATTTAACGCGACAACTTGTCGCCGACGCCATTTTGCAAAACAGTCAAGTACGCGTCCCCATGGATTCCCATAAGTTGGTAATGCATTTGCAATTGCTTTGCCTGTGACGACAGACAACGTCGACTGTCGTCTTGCCGTCCTCACGTCTTGTGGTTTACTTTGGCGGCAACATTTATATCCACAGAGTGTAAACAACAATTAAGTTGCATTGGCTCGCCTGGCTGTTCGTGTTTGGCTTTGAAAATGAACGCAGTAAAATTAAATTTGCTGCAGCGCATCGGTCGTCCATCTATTTACTAAGTATATTTTGCATGCGTGTCCTTTCAGTGGGGCAGCTTACGTGACGTGCTTGTTTACGCTTTGACTGTTTTTCTTGGCATACTTTACTATATCGAAAACTCCTTGAGAATTTGAAATAGAATTTTACTTAGCGTGTGTTTACAAAGTGAAACTGTTAATGGGTTTGCCTTGATAAAATTTCTACGCCAATGTGTGCTGAAAAATGTGCGGCACTGTCAAATTTTGCTCGAACAAGAATATAGTGGTATTTATACGATTTTTTTAGGTGTCAACCATCCAGCCATCCAAATATGGCAACAAATTAGAAAGTGGGCCGAGTTTACCACTTTAGCGATTTAGTTGTTCATTTAAACTTTTTCTTTTATTGTCCATATAGAATATACATTAAACAAAGCTATGGTGTTGTTAGAATTTATTAAACGATGGTCTAAAAAGTTTGATGAGACCTATATTAGCAAGCTAATATGTACTTCTTTGGTACGGCACACTCTTGAGTATACCTCTTGTGTTTCGAGCCCACAATATGGTGTACATCAGGCACATACATATAGAATCTGTTCAGAAGCAGTTTCTTCTTTTCTCCTCTTTGCGTAAGCTAGGCTGGAATTTAATTTAGCTCCTTATGTTCATCGTTTAAACAGAATGAATCTTCCTACTTCGAAAGTACGTAATGCAATGTTGGCAGTATTTTTTTATACAAAAGTTTATATCAGGTGAAATTTACTCTCCATTCTTATTATGCACTAGAAGTGTCTCATATGCACTAGAAGTGTTCCGAAGTGTTTCGAGAAAGAAAGTTTGGCAATACTTTGGTAGATTGGTAGGAAAATACTTTGGCGATTTATAAAAACAAAATACGTGAGTATCGCTGCTTTAACTTACAATCGAACTTTTTGGCGATAGTATTTATTCGACACGAATAAATACTATCTTGCAAGCTTTCTTGTCTTTGGAAAATAAGAAAGCGATAGAAAAGCGTTATGCGATACCTGCTAGAAGAATCACTTTCCTATCTTCCGCCATAAAAAGTATGAGCAGGGATGCATAACTTAAAGTAAACTTTACACGCTTTGATTCAATCACAATGCTGACAACAGACAGATACACTTGCACCTTGCCAATTATTTCATCTTTTTGAGATATTATACATTTTTGATACTGGCAGGCTTTAGTTGGCGTTGGCAGTAACAGCAGCCGGTAGCAGCTTCACATGTCTCTTTTAACACCGCATATAAATTAAAAACAGCCAAAAGGATACACTGCCGTTAGCGAGTCATACAAAAATGGCAAACGAACGAACAAAATGGCGGCGAATGTAAAGAAAATGGCAGTGCTATACAATGTGAAGCAAAGCGTCAAAGCCAAAGTTGATACAAATGTTAGCCGCGTGTGAAATTTTGCATAATACACACTTACAAACGCGTCTCTCCCTCTCTCTATCTTCACTGTCATGGCATTGTACCTTTCGACATCTCTTTCTCTTTACACTTTATGCATTAGTATGTGTAAACGCGCCTATATTTATGCAAATGCTTTTGTTGTATGCGTGTGAATGATTGCGCATAAAAAGCATTGCCTGCCTCGTTTGACTGGCTCTCTGTCCGTCTGTATGTCTGTCTGTATGTCCTTTTATCGTGTCATATGCATAATGTCATTTTTGTTGTTACTTCATCTTTGCCTTAGGCTCATTTGTTGTATTTTGCCATTGTTGTGTTTGTTTTTTGTTTTTGTAGTTAAGCCTGTGTTCTGCGTTCATTAAGCCAAAATCCTAAGCTGTAGTAGACATATGTAATTGATAAAAGGATTTGTTGCATACTTTATTGGTACCTCGGTACATAATAAAGACATTACAATGCTGATATTTTACCGTCAGCTATGAGATTTTGTTTTGACAAGCCAGAGACAGCCTTACTAAGCTGCGTGCTGTGTCATGCAGGTTAATAACAAACCTTCTAAAAATGATTTCGGATTAGCAAAAACTCTATAGGTTTAGATGCAATGTTCTTTTTTTTTTTTAGTAACTGTTAGAAGTATTTGAATAAGTTGGAAGTAAGTATCGAAAAATGCTGTCTATAGGTTAGAATTTCAGCTAATCAGAAGTAGAATTCACCATGATCATCAGCGAGTTGGCCAAATACAGCCGCCATGGTTAAAAACACGTCTAAGCTATCATAACAGGTGACGGATCGTGCATCTATGCTTATGAGCCCGAAACAAAAGTGCAATAGACTGTATTCGTGTTCCAAGACTATCCAAATCCAATAAAAAATTTGTTCGGACTTCGAAGCAAATTCCGAATGGTAAACCACCATTTGTTTGTCAGAACTTTTCTAAGAATTGAGGAAATCCAACTCCCGAAGACGGATCATCCTCCACCACGACAATGCGAGCTCTCAGTTTGAATAGTTTGAAAGTTATGAGGTGAAACATTTCAAAATTATTCTTTTTAAATGCGATAGCCCGATTTGAATACCGTATCTCCATACTGTGAAACAAAAATTTGCTGTTAAATCATATATTTGTTCCGCAGCGTACGTTTACTCGTCCGATTAAGAAGCCAGAAAAGCTTTGACGTTTTCCCTTAAGGTCAATCTTCTGTCCAGAAGAAGTCCCAAGTATTTTGCCTTGGTGGATTGGCGCAACGCTGTGCCGTTGACGTAGTTTGCAGGAGGTCTCTTCTTGGTCTTTTGCATACGTTTACATACACTTATCACTCTTGAGTTTGATGTTTCAACTTTTCCCGCAGATTTCAAAATCGTGCAGGTTTTCTTGAAGTCCGTCAGAGAAGAGTGTTACCTCCCATGTCTTCTTTAAGGTTGTAATTACCCAAAACCCATCGTTAGTCAGCAATTTCACCGTTATAGGAAACTACAGTCCAGAAATCCAGACTCCAATGCGTTTGGTGGAAACACTTTTTCGGAATGCGAGCGGATGCGTTTGATGGAAACGCCACATTACACATCTTTTAATTTTCCCACTTCCTTCCCCGTAGATTCGACTCTGATGGTTCCTTCAAACAAAAGTTTAATAGAATTTTCGCATTATATACATAACTACCCGTCATCGACTCGCTTTAGCCATTGCAAGCTATTTGAAGAAGTCCATTGCGGCAATAGTATCAAAAATTAATGCGCCAAATCATTTAATCATCAATCTAATCAGACACCATTAAATAATTCCAATTTAAATATCAAAAACTATTTGCATACGCGCTGTCAATTTGACGCAGCTGAGTGGCTTTCAAGCCAATTAGCTTGTTCAATTAGTTCTGTGACAGCATACTAATCGCTGTACAGCAAAATGAGCAACAGCCAGCCAGTAATGGATAAGCGAGAGCAATAAGATGAGGTAAGAATGTTGCTGTGGAGAGTATCCAAGCTAAACACACCTGATACTGTCAAAATCGCAACTGCTGTTGCTGTTGCTGTTACTGCCATTGTTATTCCGAAAAAAGTAACAAAGAGTTAATCGCTAATTAACACAAAACGGCCATTTGTTGCCGACGCTCAGCGCTGGTGCTAATTATATGTACATACAATATACAAAAACATGAGAAATATTTAGTAGCAAGGATAACGCAGCTACAATAAAAACAACAACAACAAAAGTATGCTTACAACTACAACAACATGAGAGACAACTACAATCACAAACAAATAAGTGTTATAGTGGAGATACCAACTAGAATACACCCTGCTTAGGAATATATATGCTGGAGAAAAAGTTATGAGAAGTTCACATTTTGGAGATAAAAAGTTTAAAAATATATTTTAACCACTTAATTTTTTGAGAGAATTGGAACGACTACAGTTCGAAACTTACTTACGCAAGCTTACATAGGTTTAAGTCAGATCTGAAGAACATATCTAAACACTTGAGGAGTCTTTAACCCGAATTTGGTTTCTCTATTTCAAACCTTTGTCTTATAAAAAACTGTTGTGCGTTGCTACGCCTCTTCTTGCTATTATATTATATGGAGCGTGGTACAGCCTATTTTTTCCTATGTGTTCTTTACAAATGCACCAAATTTCATCCATCCAGCGTTCTCGACAAGCAAAGCTATAAACCATTTTGGCGTGGCACTACCTATTTTCAAATGTATCTTATTGTTTCTATTGCTCTCAGCTCATATGAGCACACAGACTGCTAAATTTGCTGTCAACTAGCATTGTTACCAAGCCACGAATTCCATAATAATTTTTTGATCATTTTAGTACGATATATACATACATACGTACCATATTTCAACTAACTGTAAGGCAGACAGACGAACAGAAAGCAGGTCGGTGCCGAAATTGATCTCAACCGAGATTTCGTAACAACGCTATGTATGCAAGTATGCTACTATCGATAAGGAGGAGAGTATGGGCTATAGTATACTCGTATCATTTGGAAAATATCATATCATATCATATCGTACAAATATCAAAATTTCAAATTATATAAAGCACATGTATATCTTTCTGTTAGCCGTAGCAACGCACGTCGGGTACTAATTAGTTTTATATAAATTTTGATATTTCAACATACATCTGTGTTTGTATGCAGGGTATAAACAACAAGCAAAGAACGCACTGTTCTCGCTCGGTTGAGCTACTACACTTTACAATATTTTGTATGCTTACCTTTTTGTCATGTTGCAGCTTTTTCGTTGTCAGCTGTTAAACGAACATTAACAATTTATAAGCAATTAGTAAATGTTTTTGCATAATTATACAATTAATTAATATAAATTTTCAAAAAAAAAAAAAAACAGCGAAAATTATCAAGCCGAACACTTGCAACGTCCCGAAAGGCTAATGACTTATACAACTCATCGTACGCTGATGTACAATTGTCATTCACTATTTGTCTGACTTTCTGTCTGTCAGTCTGTCTATCTACCTGGTTGTATCTTGTATCTCTCTTTCCTTTGGTCCCAAAGGAGCAATTTCCACACAAATGACTCGTGCGGAAAATACTCGTTTACAAAATAAAATATGTATTTAAATTGTAAAATATTTTTCCCTTGCAATATGCATGCAAGAGGGTCGCCTAATAAATCGGAAATAAACTTAAGTCAATATTGTTCTTCGTTTATAAAAATGAATGCAGTTGCTTCTAACAAAAATATGAACAACCAAAAGTCCACCAGCTTATGACAACTATGTTTTTTGCTATTTGCCTTGGAAATGATTTTCAACCGTTGCCAATTCAAGATTAAATCGTCCATACTAATGAACATGATGAATTGACTAAATTCGGAGAGTAATAAAAATTACCTTGCAAAAATTTAATTTTTATGAACTTTCTGCTTCCCATTTCTTCATAGGCTTCATAGGCTTCATAGGCTCATTAGAGTTATTTGTCTCCTATTTGCATACTTTTCAACATTGGCGCCATCTATACGGCATAGCGTACAACTAATACGATTTCATTGGTCATCAACGACAACGTTAAATTGGTCATCATATTTTATAAAATTTTAAAAACTTAAAAGAAAATGCAGATTCTAATTGAGAAGCTTGGGATTATATTACGAGTCACACAGCAACATTCTAACTTGTTTAACTTGGCTAAGTTATCGTACAACTCTCTTATTTAAATATATGTGTACATATGTATGTCCGTCTGTCTGTCCGTCTATCTCTCTGTCTACTGTTTTTTAGTTGCTTGTGTAAAATTAATGTTCAGCAGCATTTATAAATGAGAGTTACATTTGTTGTTGCTATTTTTCTTGTTGTTGTTGTTGTTGTACCCCAGAATAATTTACATTGCGTATACGTCACATTGTTGTGCTCTAGGTTAAAGTTTGAAAGCTGACGCTTGTGTATGGCCACTAATTTGTCAACGCAGCCCAACGCCAACGCCAACGCCAACGCCATAAGGCAGTCATTTTTATAAAGTTGTTTAAAAAACAAAAAGGAAAAAAAAATGATGCGAAACCACAAATAGTTAGGTACAAAGAACCCAATTGTAGAACACGTGCAGCAACAGCTTAAGCCCATTTTGATGAGTGTGACTAGTTAAATTTGATGTTTTTTTTTTTTTTTTGAAGCGATGAGACGATGAGTTGTCGACGTTGAAGTTTGGGTAAAACCAATTTCGCTAATCTATGCACAGAATGACGCTACAAAGGTAAGACGACCACTAAGTCGTTGACCATTTTCGAAATCCTTCATCCTTTATTCGTGCACACAAAATGGACGGGCGGGCGAGCTGTGAGCGACAGTCAAATCCAAATGGAGTGCGCGCACACAGTTGGCACCTTTTCGACAATGTCGGTGACGGCACTTAAGATCCTTGAAAAAGCCTTTGGTTCCAACGCGCGAATTTTATGCAGCAAAATGAACGTAAGCTGAATAGGAAAGAAAGATGCGCAACTTCAGTTGGCTCAACTAGTCCTTGCAACTAAACTGAAGCCGTTCATTTTCCTGTCAGGCCACAGTTGTGTTGCGGCGCACTAACCAAAAACCATTTAGAGTTAATTCGTTTGTTAAATAACTGAGTAAAAATAGTTAAGATGTAATCAAGGCACTATGCTGTCTGCTTGTATAGAAGCAAGCGGTTGCACAGTATGAAGTCGCCGCCTGAGAGTCGGTGAAATGTCTTGAAGGGGAAGCAACCAAATGCGAAAAGATGTAAGTAAGTATGTATCTCCACTTGATTGTAGAGCAAGCAGTCCTTTTAGCATAACGAATGAGATTAAATGTTAGTAAGATAGAATTTTCTTTTATTATACGCTTCACACATAGTGTGAAAAGAGTTATATTAAATTGTCGGGAAGTTTACCTGGTAGCTTCGGTAAGCGGCCCTATAACAGGAAAAAGGTGGGTAAGGTATGTCAAAACATTATTCACTTTTCATATCGTTTAATTGCAGATTCTTATAAATTTTATGCAGAACATTGTTATAAATCAATATTCAATATTGATAGACACTTCCCTTCGAGTGCTCAAATCTCACTTGTGTGAACAGATGTGTGTGAGAGCTCCTATTGCTACCGTGAACGATTTTGCGTCTTCTGCATCCAGCTGAAGTCCAATTTCATCAAGCTGCATTATCGGGCCATTGTCTTTTGAAGATAACGGTAACTGTCCATGGAACCCGTTATTTAAAAGGGTTACGTCCAGAACTACGCCGAAAAAGAATTCCTTTCAATTCAGTGTAGTTTCAGCAATATGGTGCAACTTCACACATTGCCGGGCCTGTTATGACAGAATTGCAGCGAAAAATATGCTGATTTCCAGGAACTCCAAATTCTATTAGCCGCCAAGGTATACTGAATGAATAAAACTAACGTATAATGATAACGTAAAAATAACGTATAATGATCAAAGAAATAAAAGCTACGATCATTAAAGAGCTTTATTCGTTCATGAACTATATTAATTTTACTCGTTGATAGGTCTTATTCCATCATTGAATGTTGAGGATTTTATTCGTTAATTTAAAATATTTGGCCGCAGGAATATCATTCATACAGCTAGCCGTAAAACAGGGCGGGAGACGCTCTTTGATATTTTAGTGAAACGTCTGTTCATAAGAAGCCACCATGTCAAACTTAAAATTTCAATATAAAGTTTTTTATGCAAAGAGTCAAAAGTGGTGGATGCTTCGTATGGAGGCTATCCCAACAAGTGTGGGATCACAAACTTTGATATAGGTATACATACTATATGTGAATTGTGCGTCCATAATAAGCTACCATGTCCATTCTATTTGATTATAAATCGAGCGCAGAATATAAAAACTTCGGTTCCACCGAAGTTTCCCTGCTATTTGGTTTTTTTTTTCGTTTTTTTTTTCAACGCTTTTATTGTAAATTGCCTTTTTTCCATTGCCTACTTTGGGAGCGGAGTATGTCGAAGCTGCTTCATTTCGTTTGATAAGGGTAAGCATGAAGTTATACGGAAGATGTGTATTAAATTATTCTGTTTGATGTAAGCTCCTTTTTTAAGGTTATAAAATTGTATAAAATAGTTTTACCCTTTTGTATTTAAGTTGCATGGAAATGAAAATATAGAAACTTTCCGAAGCAACGAAGTGAAAAATGAAGTGTTTGTTTAAGGTGTTAAAAATTAGACAGCTTCCAAATTGTAATGGATTGCTATGCTATGAAACAGATAAAAATTAGCATATATTGATGGAGTTTTAAATTAATAGAAGGATTATTGAAAGACAAATTAGTTCAATCTTAGAATTGATAAGAATATTCTGATGTATGTTTACGTTTTTAATGGTGGAAATAGATGGAAGAATTATTTTAAAAATGTCTCTAAGTAAGTAAGACTTATAGGCGAGATGCTCGTGGTACTATTTGTTTTCTATATTTAAGTGTGAGTTTCTATTAATGAATGGATGTATAATTTAATTTAAACATTTATATTTCATGGTAGTGTAAGATATATGATCTTTAAAGTTGATTTTGTGTTCAAAAATAAAGCAGCTCACACTAGCTTCCCATTGAATATTTATGTGTTTTAAGTTGCAATCAATACTGTGAATAGTTGTAGCACCCAAGAAGCAAAGGAGAGTCAGAAGTAAATACATTTACAAATACAGTGGGGCATGTAGCATACAATTCGGAGAGAACCTAGTGATCGAAGGCAGGAAGGCAAATACGAGTATGCGGCAAACTAGCGAAAATGCAAACAAAAAAATTATCCTGATAACCGTTCGACGTCGTCTCCAGTGCTTTATAGTGAACATTGAACGTTTCTTCTCGTTCAGAGTTGGAAAACTGTCACATCCAAGCATTGCTCCAGTGAAATTATAACCACCACCGGTGACAGTGAATTCATGACAAAGTCCGAGCGTTTTAGTCAAAACCTGATTAATTCCAAAGAATTTAAAAACTTTTCTTTATCACTAAAGAAGACGGACTTTGTTGTTGCAATATAAAAGACTTGCTCGAAGAAATCGGAATCCCATGTATATTTTCTAGCGGCTTTTCATCGACAGTTCTTCAAAAAGTTCAAAAGCTGTCCTTCTTCGTGATGTTAAAAAATTTCATAGTCTTCCTTTGGCTCATTCTGTGATGCTCCAAGAAAATGCCGCTGGAAACTTTAAAGTAAACAGAGTACAACTGGCCAGTAGTAGGGGTTTTTAAGGTGGTTGTATTTTTAATGAGAATGCCAGGCTGGTATACTAAACATCCTTGCTATATTTGCTTATGAAACAGTAGAGCAGACGTAGTACACATTACCGACAGCATACATAGCCCAATTGAACCGAGTTCCAGACAGGGAAACAATATCAAATGAATACCAGTTGTAGAGCGTAGAGTTAATGATGCCTCCCTCCGTTGCATACAAAATTCGTTCGCATGAAGCAATTGAAGCTTTTCAGCTGGCCAATCGATGCTTTCGTTTATTTCTGTATAAACTCTTACACTATTATAATTAAACCCTTCTTATAAAAAAATAAAACATATATATGTATATTGTATTTACAGAAACAAAAAATGACTTTATCTACGATACTAAATTAAAACTCCGAAGAACCATACCATGAGGTTGGAAATAAAATAAAACTGCAATTACAATACAATAAAAACGACCATACAAACGACAAATATAGGTACAGCAAGCTGAAACCAGTGTGAGACAGAGATTAATTCTACCTCCTTGCTGAACGACTGCCAAGAAGAAAATAGTTTCACACGCTGCACAGATATAAAAATCATGCCACGCCATATCAACCCACCAACTAAACGACGGCTAACACGCCAAAAAGGCGTTCAAGTTAAGTCCAAGTTGCAAGTTCAAATTGACGTTGGATTGCATTGTCTCCGAGGATATCCATCTGTCAAGCGCTCAGTTGATGCTGTTTTTATCTGGACATACAGTTGTCTATACTACGAATGTCTGTGTGTGTTTGTTTGTCTGTAGTATACACAAATGGCAATTTCCGGCTTAAGAATATTTCAATGTGACAATGAGAGAAGAGCATCACCGCCCAACTCGTCTGAGATTGTAACAATTTTACAATTGAAAATGAAATACAATAAAATGTATATATATATATATATATATATATATATATATATATATATATATATATACGACATCGATGACGTTAGTTAAGTCGGACAAGATAGAACGCGGCAGTCGAGTGTGCTCGACTACGAGATAGCCTGTACCTTGTTTAAGGCTTCTCGTATGAACCCTAGATTATATTGTTTAGTGGTTTGATCTGGACATATGCGGCATATTTTATTAGAATTGATAAACAATTATAAGTATTCGTAATTAAAAATAGGAATACAAAATTGTTCATACAAACTCTAAAAACTGGGGGCAGGTTTGCATGCTGCTACGCCTTAAGAAGGCCCGGTCTAGAGCTCTATGTGGAATATTTTGTAAGTGGCGTAAGATACGCCATATTATCATTGCTAGCGCAATTAAGAACAAAAACAAAAAAGTTTTCTTACAAAAACTTAAAAATTAAGAACCTGTTTGTATTGGGGCTCTAACCCTTAAAGTGGCCCATTCTGAACCTATGCAGTAAGGTTTATTAGGATTTACGTAAGATACACCAAATTTAGCGTTTCTAGCGTAATTAAGAACAAAACAAAACAATTTTTCATACAAAAACCCAAAAACGGAGACCAGTTTTATACGGGCGCAACCGATTAAAGTGGGGCTGGTATGATATGGTATGCATTTGATATAATAGTTAGTGGAAAAAAGGGAGTCTAAATATACAAACTTGAAGTCTCCATCTCTAATAGTCTCCGAGATCTGTATGTTCAGACAGTCGAACGGACGGATAGACAGACGGACATATCGACTATATCGACACGTCTTCTAATCAAGAATATGTTGTACACATGTACTTCATAGTCTGCCACACCTACATAATTCCGCCTGTTAAATACATTTGCAGAAACTTAATATACCCTTTCACCCTATGAGTATAGGGTATAACAGCTTGATTTTCTCTGAATTCAATTGTCCATAACAGCAGCAAGCTGGAGCAGCAGCGACAGCAAGATAACGACTGACATGGGAATTGTACAAATCACAAAACAATTATTTTCACATTTCTTTCTGTTCAAGTTTTGTAACATTTATATTTAAAAGTTAATTATACAGCATGCGAGATTGTAATCATAATAATAATGATGAAATCTGTAGTTAATATTTACATAAATATTCAATCAATGAAGCTTCTATGTAAATCCATACAAACTAATTTCTAAATATATTTGTATGCATTTACAGAGCACTTTTGCTTATAGCTAAATTAAATACTAAGGCTTTTTTGCTGCACTTGGCTTTTTAAAGTTAAGTTTTTTAAATGTATTATGTGCTTTTATAAATAAAATTACTAATTTGCTTGGTGGTACGTCGTTGCTTGCTTCTTCACTTCGCGGCTAGACACCACACTCTACTTTAGCAAGTAGTCCATATCAGTCTTTGTCGTGGCCATATATTGATCCAATTCCTTGTCTAACTCATCTTTGTTAATATTGGTGTTTTTTGTATGTTTGCCTGAATTGGGAGGACCTAAATAGAGAAATACATTAGTTAAAAATGTATACACACAAAAAAAAATTTTTTTTTTTAAACTTCATTATTTCGTTGCAACCAATAACACGCCAGACTGCACTGCACATCCTTTTTGTTTTGCAGCAGTTGGTTGTGCGCTTGTTGCGTTTTTACCTCCGACTTGACGACCACCACGTCCGCGACTACGTGAGCGTCCGAAACGCTGTTGCGATTGTTGATTCTGTTGTTGATTCTTTTGGTTATTCTGTTGCTTATTACCATTCCTGTTGTTGTTGATGTTGTTTGCTGGACGGCGTACACCATTACCTCCACGACGTTCTACGCTACGTCCGCGACGTCCATTATTACGACCACCAGCACCACCACCAACAGCACCACGTGCTGCAAAACGTGCTTGATTCTTGCCTGAACCTTGGCGTTGTTCCGGTACACCGGCAGCGGTACCTCTGCGTGTACGTGAACGTGAACGATGTGAGGCATTAGCATCAACAGCATCGCGCACAGCAGATCTAAAACAAATATATAAATAAAAAGAACATCATTTAGCATAGGACCAAATACAATAGTTGGCAATTTAAGAAAAGAAAAATGAAATGTGAAATCAAAACATTAATATTCTTCACATAAGCATCTTTATTTTCGTTCCCGGTATGGAGTATTTTCAGCAACAGATCAGATTTAACTTAGTAAGAGCTAAGTTAAAACTAGTTGTGAATTGCAAGCGCATGTATGTGTATAGTTCAGTCAGTTTAATTGTTTTTTGTTTCTTAAGCCTCATTGTTGCTGGCCTACCATTTGATAACAATTTTCTGCATTTACTCCCCATGGTTCCCATAAATAACGATATAAAACGGGTGGTTTGATCCACAAAATGAAATGTTTATAATTTCCAGTATACATTAATAAAAATTATCAGTAAACAAAGAAAATCTCTATCAAACGAAGGATTAGTAATAAACAAGTGAAAGAATATGTAAAAACTATTTGTGAATTATTTTTGTTACTGAAAGATGCTGCTGAATTTCTCGCATCAAGTCTCAAGAATGATGAATTTTGACTCTAAAGGTACTTCTAACATTGCATACCGACATCGGGATAAAGACATTTTACCCTACTTCAAGAAAGAATGTCATCTACTGCACAGATATCATCACATAATCTTATAAATTGTTTGCAACTTAAAACATATAAAATATAGATAGAAATTTAAAACAATTGTCGATAACTCACCTTCCTCTAAAGCGTCCATTACGTCCGACAGCGCCAACAGCTTTTTGTGCAGCATTCACATTTCGATTATTCTTACGCTTTTGTATACGTCCATTGATTACGCCGCCGCGGACTTTGCTTGCATCACGTCGTCCACGACGTACCTGGTTGCCTTCAGTTGAATTGCCATTACGTGTTCCAAGACGAAACTTAACCGGTACACGTGAAGAGCTTGTAGCACGTCGATCGCGACTCAACGGACGCACACTATTACGTGGGCGACTATTTGCGCGTGCACGGCTCTGAGAGCGTGGTTGTGTGCGATTATCCGTTGGTCCACGTGAACGACTGCGTGAGCGACCGCGACGTTCATTAGGGAATCGTTCCTGCTGCTGCTGATACTGCTGTTGTTGCCGTGCTGAGCCGCCGCCGTTGCGTGGAATTGATCTGCTGCGCTGTAAGCGACGCTTAGCTATGCGTTCAGAAGCGCCACCCATTACGGGACGACGTGTACCAAATTTACCCGCAGCATTAGCTGGTGCATTTGGACGACGCAGGGTACGGCTGCCGCGATAGCCACCGACGCCATTATTGCTGACCAAATCGGCGCGCATGCTATTTTTTTTCAAGCGTTTTGTTTTTTTTTTTTGTATTGTTATATGTAGAAGAGAAGATGGTATTGTTTTTGGTTTTTTTTTATATATTGTAGTAGTGTTTTGTTTTGTAGTAAACAACATTTATGTTTCGAAATTCAACTACTGGTTTATTGTACTGGTGCAAGACGCATGCAATTATCCATTTCAGCATTTTTTTTTTCTTGCGCTTCCATATGGTATCAATTTGCATGATTCTTTTGCTTACTTTTTTTTCGAGTTAATAACAATAATAATGACAATAAAAAGTGCTTACGTTGCAATGCGGTTCAGGCTGTTTGTCCGGATTGGTCGTCCGTTGGGTGCCATGCGCAGCGTTTTGATGCCGCCAATGCGCTTAAAGGCACTTCCAGTTGTTGCGGTCCGCAAGCTTCTCTGTAAGATTCGTAATGTTTTCGATTAGACCTGTATCGCGCACACTGTTGAGATGACGTTTAATTTTTTTGTTTTGTTTTGTTTAAATTGGTCAATTGGGCGATAGTTTCGACAGTGTTTGTGTTCATTTTATACTATTGTAGGGGAGCGGGCAAGCGAGAGCACCAGTTGTAAGGCATTTTAAAGTTAAAAATTTAAATCTTCGTAGCTAAACAAACAATCGATATTTCCTCCATCTCATTTTGTAGTTAAATTAAATTTCCCCGACTGCTGCAATAAGTTCCAAAATTTGCACAAAAGTCGTATATGTTGGTGGGTGTATATTAGTAGTTGTTGCCAAGTAAATATTGTTGAGACTTGATAGAGTTGTAGGCCTTGATCTAGACACTTACTAAGCGCGTTGCTAGACTTGTGTTAAAAAAACACACACACACACACAAACACCCGGGATGAGCGCTGCAATAATGCTTAAAGTATAGTGTGTAATATGTGGTTCAAACCGTAAAGGCTTCGTAGACATCCATCATCATCATCATCATCTAGCACCAGTAAAACACTTTGTCCGATACAAAGGGATTATTAATATGCACCAAAAATTGGTGTAGCATAATGCGCCAGAAGGGCGTCTATTTCCAAAATTAAAAGTTGACAGTTTGCCTAAGGCATAATTCCGGAATAAGGAAAACTCCGTGTTGCAGCTACTTAATGTTATGTAATACGATATAGTTTTAACGTCCGCTGTTTTGCTGCTGCTACATTATAAATAATCCTTTAGCAATAATTCTGCTGTGTATATTTTTTGCTCCTTTTTCCTGTTCTCAGACATTATATGTAACACAAGCTACGCCCAATCCACATTTTCATTTGATTTCACGCCTATAGAAGACACATACACGTTTAAGCTTCAAAGCAGTCTGCTGCACCGCGTGCTTCCTCTTCAACTGATTCAGTAGACGTATATTGGACGTTGATACATTGGGATTGATCGCAGCAGTAGCTCCCATATTTTGGCGTGCACGACTGCGACTACGACTGCGTCCACCTTGCGGCTGCTGCTGTACTATCTGGCGTTGCTGCTTCTGTCCGGCGAGCACAGTAAAACGATCATTTAGTGACATTCCGGTTGAAGACATTTTTCCGTTTTGATATGTTTATTACGTTTATTTACGATTTTTTAAATAAATTGATTTCACTGAATATTGTGTGCACTGTTGATTTATGTATTTCAAATACGTTATGTAGTCGAACTGTTTGCGTTGGAACTTGGTTTATAACTGCAAAAGAAAAATAATGTTCGGGTATTTATATTGTGATTGAACAAGTGAAAATCAATTAAGACTGGGTTAAAGTTAGACACACACACACACACACACGCACGCACAGGTAGGTAGCTAGCTAGCCTAAGCCGGGCGCGCACATCTGTTAGGTTTTTCAGAGAATGTCATAAAAACAGCTGAAAAGGTTAAAAGATGATTTTTCGGAGGAAGAGTAATTACTAATTACTAAAGTTTTAATAGTGACAAACTTATGCAACTCAAAGCAACGAAATAAATTAATTTTCCATGAATACTTCATTTAATTTTAATATATAACATATGTTAGTTTAATTACCTTTATTTGCTATTATTCCAAATTGAAACCTAGAGTCTCAACATCTACGAAAATCTTTATGCACAATATATGGAGACAAAAAGTTTTTTAAGAACTGTTTCGTAGCCAGGAGAAGCCGTTGTCCTCCCCTAATAAAGTTTTTCATACAAAAACTCAAGAGAGGGTGGTTTGTATAAGCGGCCACAACAAAAGGCTTGTGAAACTTCTGATCATAAGAAGCTACCATGTCCATTTCCAAGTTGATATTTTCATACAAAAAGTGGGCTGGGGGTTTGTATGGAGGCTACCCTTATTTTAAAATTAATACATATTTAAATATTTAAAAATATCCAAAAAAAGCGTAACAACTACCAGACAGAGACGAACTGATCAAGAATATATATATTTTATGTACTAACATTGGAATCGTCGGCACGAACGAACGACGAGTTAGCAAGGCTTTCTCGGAAATTGAGAAATAGTCAATGGTGAAGCAGAACAAGAAAACTCGAAAATCATATTGGCGTCTTGGACGGTCTGTGAGGATAAATAATTTCAACTTCAGTGTTGTAGAATGCATTGTCCACTTAGGAACAGAGATAAGCAGAGTCAGCCAACAGATCAGGCGATCAATAACTCTTGCTAAACAATGCCACTTTCGGCACAGCAAGCCTATTACTACAGCTCTCTCTCTCTCTCTCCCTCTCTCTCTCAGTACGAACATAAAAATCTGTAAGACGCTGATAGTCCCGGAGCTGCTGTATAGCGCAAACGGGTGTGCAGCACAACATCGGTTACAGAGTCTTTGGGAGTATGAGCATGAAATTTGAGTGAACGATTCTTTGTAATATTTTTAGACATACATATAAGAGTTGGCGATGAGTTTCGAATTCGTATGAACCACGAGCCGCATTAGCTTCAAAACAGCTCCAGCATTGAAGGTTTACATGGCGAATCCAAACATAATTAGTGGACACCGTTGAAAAGAGCGGTCAAGCATACGTTGGAAGAACTAAGTCGAGGAGGACGTCTGCAAACTTGTTATTTTACAAAAACTGGCAACAGCGCAAACTAGACTATAGCGAATGATGCGGCTTTCTATGTGCGGTTATGACCATTCAACGTGTATAGCGCCTCACAAATAGATTGACATATATTTTAAATGCTGTACATAATGTATATGTACATAAACACATACATATGTACATATATAGATATTATACACACATACATACTTATACAATATAGTCTGCCAAGCATTATTTTGCTTGTTAAAGTGAGTATAGGTCATATAAGTGCATAAAGCTGTTATAAATTATTTTATTGGAACTTATATTTTCGGCGAATGCAATTTAACACCTGGCGCACATTTTACTTTTTTTATTACGTGTTCATAATGCTAAAAATAGTTGCCACAACAACAACAACAACAACATTCGATAGATGAATCAATCGCGATAGAGACGCTGAAGTCAGCAGCAGCACAAAGAAAGCACGTATAATGTTCTTATATGTATACATATACCTATGTATATGTACTTACGAATATGGAAATATACAATATGGTAATTGCATACAGCCAAAATTTTGTCAACCACATTTTGCAATACTTACGTTTTTCTACGATTTTGTTTTTTTCTTCTTGGCTTCTTTGCGATTTTCCACTGCGCCGCAGCGAATTTCACAACTGCGAAAATGTAAATCGATGCTGCTCTGCCAGCAGAGATTAAATCCAATGAATTTCTTTGAATTACAGACAAAATTCTTGCCGAATTATTCAACTTAAGTAATGACGTTTAAGTAGTTGACAAGTTTTTACAAGTTTTAATTTGATTTGAATGTTTATAATACAATATTTTTCACTTTTTCACTCCAGCTTGTAAGGTTGCAAATACGATTCTTTGTCAATATGGCCGACGACAGTGTTAGAATATCTAAGGAATTACAGTAGTACTATCTACACTGCTCACACTGATGTGGTTTCCGGTAGTAGAATAAAATATTATGTACAGACGCGCAATCGTTTAGTAGTGCGAGGGAAATAGCTATATATAAAGGTGTGACTATTAGTGCTGCGAAACGTCAAGGCAAAATCAGGGCGTAGGTATTTCATAGTACTCGGCAAGCACAAAGATTTTCGCACGTTATATTCAAATAATTGAAACGTTTGTAAACTCCCTGTTGCGGTTTCCGAATTCTGAAATAATATTGTTCGAATTTTTTAAAGGAGCACATTACGTATTGTGCAACTATATTAACCATCAAACCGAATTTTTTAGTAAAACTGTACCGGTTTCAATTTTTTTTCAAACGCAGGACATGAAATTTGGTAGGATTGTGTGTATATTGAACACAAAAAATATTTGCAATAGGATATACTGGGTTTGTTAAAATATAACCTAGCAAAGTAACCATCGGAGACCCCATAATGTTTGTAAATATATTCATGATCAGCGTGTCAAAGCAACTCGTTCTAGCCATTTCCGTTCGTCCGTATGCCTATCTGAGAGAAAAGTTCTCCATCTAGAGAAGACCTAGACAAGCGAAACTCACGAATAGACTCTCTAGGTACCGCACTGCTAAAAGAGTAACTTGAAATTTTATAATTCGCAACCGTTTCACCGCAGTGGTAAAAATTTTTTACTATGCGCGTTGATTTGGCTCAAAAATTGTTGAGTCTACTTTGTATAAACTAAAATTTGAAAGAAATTCAAGGCCTACAACGAAAAAATACGTCGGATACAGAGTATAATAGCGTTGGGTTTTATAGCAGCAGCAGTCCACTTCATGGATTGAACCAAAAGTTTTCCAATCCATTATCAACCAGAAATAACATAAAAAATCCGTTGTACTGGTCCGACAACGATCTCCATTGGCGGTGACGGTCGCTCCAGCGTCATCTTCGCATAAAGCGGCCCGTTAAGTCTCTCTACACAAATTCCGGCCCAAACTGTGACTTGTTGATTGTGAAGAGTTTCCAGTTGAATTTCTTAACAGTTTGCAGTATAAATCGGAATTTTCGTTCTTTACGGCTCTGTTCAGCGAAAAATGTGCCGCACGTCACACACATTGAGTTTTCACAACTGAAAAGTTATGTTGAATATAAAGAAGAGTACCATAACAGCAGGTTTTGGAGGCGTGTACTTTGCCATGGCACAAATTCAAATAGTTTATAGTTGATATGGTAAGCTGCTGGACTCTCTCCATACTCTGCTTGTAAATCGGTATTGATCTCAACTTCGATTTTTATTTGCAAATACTAATATATAAATAATATAATAAATTAATAATATAAGAAGAATAATAAATTGTTTATTTCATGCATATTGAATATTATTTATTGTGCTGCCTCTATCAAAAATTTAGTTGTTACATTTCAATTTGTTTTGCTTCGAGTTGTTTTCGAGCCCTAATCTGTCGATCCAGCATTATACAGACGTGGCTTCTTCAGTGTTGAATGCTGTAAAAGTCAATTTTTAAACGTTAATGTTACAGTTAAACACAACAATTTTTTTCACTGTTGTATCTACATAAACGTACCGACTCATCTTCCTGACGGTCATCCTTCTAATCAGACTTATGGTTGGTGGGCAGAAATAGCTTTAATTTGGTTTGCAATGGTGTCGCGTTCATTTGTTCAGGATCGAAACTGACACGCGGCTCCTCCGTGAACACCGATGCATTAGTTAATGTGATTTTCAGTTTTTGCGTCAGTACTGAAAAAGTATTGCTGTAAATATAAAATTTACAGACATATATAATATATAGTTCGTTTATACGTTGAGGTTTTTCATAAAAACATAAGTCAAAAAAAAAAATGTGCATATAAACGCTTTTCATGAAACGTAAATTGTCACGAAAACTTTTCTATTTCATGATATTCGCTCGTCGTTGCCACCGTGCTCTAAAATGAAATCTCAAATTTGAATTCGAGGATACTTTCCTTTCAGCTTTCACCTCATTTAATGATATAGTAAATAAATATTGCATAAACGGGTACTGATTTGAAGTTTTCATGATATTCGTAATTTCATGAAATGTGTCGTATAACTAAATAATAGATACTTTTAAGTATTCTGATTTATAGTATTATTATTATTGTGTTATTTATAGTACATAACTCAAAAAACATATAAATACTTACAACAGTTTCTCGATTTCGTCATCCTTATCATTATTCAGTGGGCTGCAATATTATAAGATGATATTATAGTAAAACATGAAAAACAAGTTCGGGCTTGTTCCGTTTCTCACTTTCGGAATGGTTTTGCGAAAGTGAATTCGATAAAGTAGTTAATTTTTCGCGTATAGGGCGATTTCGCGATACGAAATCATCTCATACGTAAAAACTTACCATGTTGTCGAATTCACTTTCGAAAAAAAAACATATACATATATGTAAAATTTTAAATCAGCGGCCCCAAAAAATTATATAGAGATACAAAGATTATAAAGATACAAAATTATATTATTATAAAGATACGGAATGGCCAAGTTCACAAACGACCGTTAAGATACGTATCCCCTGTATATACTCTGAACATCAGTTCCAGGGTAATCTTCCCACCACCGCAAAACAACATTTAAGTAAAGTTTCAGTGAATACAATTCCCGCAAACGATTTAAAGACCATGATTTACGGATATGCTCCTAGAATATCTGAGTCCAAGGTTGGCATCACCGCAATACACTAAATGCAATGAATAGAAAAGGGTTGCGCTGTGGCATTTATTATAGTCATCATTCAATGCGATTTCGTGGTTTGGTACTTGCCGATTTCAACGATTTCAATTTGGGAAGGAACCAATCTTTGGCCGTCACGACTATGCCATCATCAATGGAAAGAGCCTAATCGATTTCGTCACAAGTTGGAACATGGTAATCAGTAGCACCAGATTTCCACATATTCACAATCTTAAGAAAAAAGCTGAAGAATAACATAGCAGCAGGCTTCGATGAGCTGAAATTTTCAAGACCGGTGGCGAATAATTGCTAAGTAGTATGCACCAACTCTTATGCAAGATATGATCCGATGCATGCGTGCCCAATGACTGAAATCTCAGTAATCTTTCCTAGCATCCACTGGAATAAGACTCCATTCAATTGGATATAAAATTCTGTGCCGCGTACTGTATAGACGGTTGAATCCATACGCGGATACATTGAAATTACAGTATCAGCGTGGCTTCATATCAAAAAGATCGAGCAAACACCAAATTTTCACTATACAACAAATTATGGAGAAGATCCGTCATTACAACGAAGGCAGATAGCACCTATGTGTCGATTATAAGCCGACTTTCGGAACGCCGAAAAGAACGCTCAAATTGAACTTGGCAATCGCTCGCATTTGTACACACAACGCGTCGTCAGAGTAGAAAACAAACTCTCCCGAGACTTTTGATATCAAGAAAGGTTTCATGTAGGGTGATGCTTTATCGTCCGACTTTTTCAATCTGCTGATGGAGTACATTCTACGCCAATGTCCATACGTAGTACGGTCGGGCACGATCTTCCATAAGGAAGTATTGCTACCCGCGTATGATGATTATATTGACATCATCTGCACGAACGAATGGCGAGTTAACAAGGCGTTCTCGAAGATAAAGTAACAAACACGAGTCATGAATCTGATAAGTCGAAGCACTTGGTGCCCACTCGCAAACCGTCTAACGTGGGCGGTCTGTGAGTAGGGAGAAAATACACCTGGGAACAAGAACATTGTCAGCTTGGAGATCAGGGCAAAATCGCGCTCGCACATCAGGCAAATTAGAAGTAGAGTCCTCTTTCGAATTACGAAAGTATCGTGGACCGTGACAATATCGGATACAGCGTCTTTGGGAGTGTTCGAGAGGAAGATTCTTCGTAGGAATTTTGGATCTATTAGAGTTTTCGACAAGTTTAGGATCCGTATGAACCTCGAGCTTTATGGTGAGATTGAAATACTTAAGCGCATAAAATCCGACTGCATTGGGATCGTCATTTTATCTGGATAAACCACAATGCTTCAGCACTGAAGGTTTACGAGGGGAACACAAATCAATGACCAAGTCTGGGAAAACCAGTGCAAAGTTAATGTCACAAAAGTAAGTAAGTATGTACTTAGACAGATTTATAATTTAAAGAAGGATATACTTACGAGCACAGTTCGTCCAGTTTTTTGCAACCAACGGCTAGCTGCTCCGCAATTTGTTCCTTCTCTTGTTCCAGATCGTCAACATATTTACTGTAAATAGTAAATACACAAAAATATTACACGATTTTTACGTTTTAAATCGACTTGAAAAAAAAAATTTATTAAAAAAATAAAGCATGTTTAGCAACAACAAGAAGCGTCACTAGTTCAACTAGCATCGGCAGCAAACAAAATACTGAGTCTTCAGCAAATCTGTTAGCCTCAAATCAGTTCGCAGCATTATCACAGCCTGAAGAGCCAGTTACCATGGACTTAGCCCCCGAAGCAGTTAATGAGCCAAGACCCCCGCGTATTGGAGTATTGTATGGGAGTCGGGACTTATTCGTACAAGGCAAATCGCGAAGGTGATATTCGAGTTATGATAAACAATAGCACTAATTATCGTGCTATGGTTCGCCCACTCGATGACTAAAATATCGTTTATCACACCTACCAATTAAAACAAGAGACAGAGTTCAGGGTGGTCATCAAGTCGCTTCACTATTCCACCTCTACCGACCATATCAAAGAAGATCTGATAGGTAAAAACCAGTGTCACCGATGCCAAGAATTTAGGCATACAAAATGGTACTGCAGTAAAGCTTACCGGTGCGTAAAGTGTGCGTTGAACGAACCATAGTTCTGATGTGTGCACTAAATAGAAGACAGCTCCATCAACTTGCGTTAACTGTGGTGAGTTCCACACGGCTTCGTATAAGGGCTGTAATGTTTATCAAGCAGCATTACGAAAAGCTCATCCGCATATTGCTAAAAAAAACACCCAAAACCAGCAGATCAAACAGCAGCAGGCACTGAGCTAATACATACTGATCATTTTGCGGTCATTCCTAGTGCGCCGGTGTCAACTGGAGTTAGTTACGCTGACATTATCAGAGATAAATCTGCTAATCGTGATAAGACAAACAGAATATACGTTCAATTTAACCACCAGTAAAGTGCTGATACAAGATTTGATAAACTGCTACAACTGATGGAAAAGCAGATGGAGCGGTTTGACAGAATGTCAGAACAAATCTGCTCATTAGTGAAGCTCGAACATACCATCAAATCTCACAACGTTGACATTGTTCTACTTTCGGAGACTCATTTTACTGACCGCTCTCATTTTAAAATACAAGGATATAACATAATTTCAACTAATCGCCCTTTAAATACAGCCCACGGTGGAAGTGTTATCATCAGAAGCAACATTAAATTTTCTGTATTTAAAATAGCGGCTGCGTACTTTCCACCTCGGTATCAATTCACTCAAAGCATGTTTCAAACTATATTTGATGCACTGGGAACTCATTTGTGGTGATCTAAACGCGAAGAATCACTGGTGGGGAGCTAGAACCGACAACCCGAAAGCACTCGAACTACTGAAGTGCATTCAATCAAATAATTATTCAGTGCTAACTTCAGGAAGTCCTACGTACTGGTCGACTGATCCAAATCGTCACCCGTATATAGTAGATATCGCCATCTGCCGTGGAATCGATAGACGAAGGATAGCAATTAAAGAATTCCACGAGTTATATTCCGACCATTCTGAAATTGTCATCGAAATCAATGTTCCAGTCGATCTTGACACTGTCAGAACAAATCTTCTTAGCAAGAACTCAGACTTGTATCTATTCCGATTCTGGTTAGATGGTCAAGTAGACCCAAATATAGAAATGAATTCCGTAAGAGATGTTGACGATACGGTGGAATGGTTAAGCCGGAAAATTCATGAAGCAGCAGACGTCGCCACTCCTTTAAAAATATCAAACAAACCATCTTCATACCGCAACTACTCGATATATTCTAGAGAAATTCGTGAACCTATTAAAGAGAAAAAAATCCTTCGACGTATCTGGCAACAATTTCATTACCCGGCAGACAAGAACGCATTAAACACAGTTTCAAAAAAATTAAAAAAAGAGACTGATTGACTTGAAAAACGATGCGATTGAAGACTTCCTGATTAATGCTGAGCCTAATGGACCTGAATGCGATTTATGGAAAGCTATAAAATATTTAAAACGTCCAGCTCGACGTTTAATTCCCATTAAAACTCATAATGGGGATTGGTGTAACAGTAATCAAGAAAAAGCTGACTCATTCGCTGCACACCTTCAGGAATAATGTACACCGTTCGCGATTTTCAGTAGTGCACACGAAGAGAGGTAGACAGTGTGGTCAAAGCACCTTGCTGTGATCAATGTTCCGATAGCACCAGCCAGTTTGAAAGAGCTTTCAAATGAAATAAAACTTCTGGTAAGGAAAAAGTCTTCTGGATATGACGGAATCGACATAGCAACAATCAAAGCACTTCCCGATATTTGTCTACAACTATTAGCGGAAATATTTAACGTATGCTTCAGGCTTGGCCACTTCTCTAGCCAGTGGAAGCGCGCAGAGGTAATTCTAATTCCAAAGCCTGGAAAACCTGAGAACTAATTATCATACTATCGCACTATCAGTCTGCTGGCGGTACTCTCAAAAATATTCGAAAGAATATTTCTTCGTAAGGTGCTACCTACACTAGAAAGCGATATTCACCCCGACCATCTATTCGAGTTTCGACGAAGGCATGGAACACCCGAGCAGGTTCACAGAATCGTTGAAGTCATTCAAAATTCTTTTGAAGAGAAACAATTCTGTTCGGCCGTATTTCTTGATGTGAAACAAGCCTTTGATCGCGTATGGCACAATGGGTTGTTATACAAAATAAAAATGACATCCTGCACACAGTTCCGCATGCCCGACTCTACCTGCAAAGAAGTAACTATAGAGACATATGCTGACGATACAGTGCTAAAGCAGCAACACAACAAAAACTGAACAAAACCCCAAGACTGGATGAACAAGTGGAATATCGCAGTAAACGCAACCAAGTCCGTCCATGTCTTATTCGCACTTCGACATAAGGGTAAAGATCGGGCACGCTTCTATGTCGTGGTGATTCCTAAACGAAACAAAGTCAATTATCTAGGCTTTTGGCTTGACAAAAGGCTGACTTTTAAAGACCATATAGTGTCGAAAAGGAAGCAATTAGACCTAAAAACGCGTCGTATGTATTGGCTATTAGGTCAAAAATCTAAGCTTAGACTGGACAACAAAGTCAGACTATACAAAGCCATACTTAAGCCGGTCTGGACTTACGACATCCAACCTTGGGGTGTGGCAGCTGTATCAAATATCGAAA